>CM038669.1:243485263-243993655 GCA_021605145.1 Aegilops bicornis
AGTATTTTTGTTCTGGATAACATAAATAGATTATTGAATAGTTTGCACTAGAAATCACCTGACAAATATGCATGTATGCAATATTTTTGGTCTTATTCAAGGTAGTCATGTCCTCATCATTGATCGTGCTCCGGCGTGGTCAATAACCTCTCGGAGTTGGTTTAGCGATTGCTAAGGCGCGACGTCCTCGCACGTTCGTAGTCGGATCGTCAAAGTCGACTTCATCCTAAACGATAGCCACCATCTCATTGAAAGACGGGACACCTTTGCCTCTATTAGTACAGGTCAACTGTTGCCTTCCCCTTCAAAGCTATGACACAAAAATCCTACCGAGTGGAGAGCAAACCTCCCACTCGGGGGCTTAGCTGCAGTCCAATACTCGCCTAAGTTTGAAAAATCCTACCGAGTGAAGAGCAAACCTCCCACTCGGAGGCTTAGCTGCAGTCTAGTACTCGCCTAAGTTTGAAAAATCCTACCGAGTGGAGAGCAAACATCCCACTCGGGGGCTTAGCTGCAGTCCAGTACTCGCCTAAGTTTGAAAAATCCTACCGAGTGGAGAGCAAACCTCCCACTCGGGGGCTTAGCTGCAGTTAAGTACTCGCCTAAGTTTGAAAAATCCTACCGAGTGGAGAGCAAACCTCCCACTGGGGCTTAGCTGCAGATCCAAGACTAGCCTAAATTTGAAAATCCTACCGAGTGGAGAGCAAACCTCCCACTCGGGGGCTTAGCTGATCCAAGATGCTACGCCTAAGTACAAAATCCATCCCGATCCGCAAGGACGACGAGGTGCAGGTCGACTGTTGCCTTCTCCTTCGGAGCTGCGCCACAAGTACAACATGCGCTCCATCCCGATCCGCAAGGACGACGAGGTGCAGGTCGACTGTTTCCTTCTCCTGCACCTGCAAGAGCAACAAAGTGTAGGTCGACTGGATCCACTTCAGAGCTGCATCTCAAACATTGAAGCATAATCCGAGTGAAGAGCAAAGTTCACTCGAAGGCAAACAAAAGCATATTTCGACGATAAGTAAAGTTCGGATAGCATCCTAAGGATGCAGAAGTACCCAGGCCTCAAGCACATTAAAGTTTCTCGGTTACAAAACCACTTTCGGCATTCCGAGGCAAATTTAAGGTAGAGCATAGAAGTTTTTACTCCTCGTGGAGGACTGGAAGGAGCCACAAACTGGTCAAGGTCGATCCCATCAAGAATCCGGTGGCAGCGGCGATGAAAGTCTCCATGAAAGATTGGAAATCATACTTCTTAGTATTGGCAACTTTGATGGACGCCTTTTTCCTCCCGCGCCTCCTTGAAGTGGACACGAACCAGAGACAGTGCAACATCAGCAAGACCGCGTAAGACTTTTTCCATTCTTGCACTCGACTTGGAACCTCATTCACCGAGTCATTAAGGACTCGAGGTCATTCTGGCGCCCGTCCGCCGGAGTGTTGAGTCGATCCGCGACACCGCAGCTTTCAATGAGCGAGATAGTCCACCACACCAAAGAATGCGAGACTCCGGTCGAACACGTTCATAGCGGCTTCATCCTTCACGCGAGAGTTGATGGGGTCCAGCTTGTCTCCACTCGACCGTCTCCTCTTCAAGTTCCGGCAGAATTCTGTAAATGCACCTCGGGTTCAAGTTAACAGTTCTATGATCAGTCGGTGATAACTAGACAGTCGGGTAAAAGAGATTACCTTCGAGCATGAGGAATAACTTTTTGGCGAGCCCTCCCAGATAAACCTCCAGATCATTCCTCTTCCCCGCCAGCTCGCCAGCCTTGTCATTCAGAGCAACTTTGTCATTCTTCAGTCGGCTAACCTCCTTGTTGGTCGCGTCGAGAGCAGCCTTCAGTTTGGTATTCTCCTCTTCGAGTTTGCCGACTGAGACCAGTTTCTCTTCCGCGAGCTTTGTTTTCTCCAAAGCCTTATACGTGCCTCTGCAAGGTCGTGGTATTTCTTCTTGAGCCTCCTCCAGCTTTGTCCGCAAAATAACAATGAGCCCAGAGTTGAGAATGGGTAGAAAGACAAAGGCGATCGTCAAGTTCTCACCAGCCATACCTTTTGCTTCATCTCTCGCCTTTTGCAAGTTCTCCTGAGCAAGCTTCAAGTCAAGGTTGAGCTGGATCTGTTTGTTCTCCAATTCGGTATAGCGGGCCACGAGCTCGCAAGATTTCTGTCAATCGACAAAACATCAAAGACAGGTCACTTCCGAGTGACTAAAGAAAAATCATAGCATTTCTAAGACTACAGTCGAATCAAAACATTCTAAAGTAGTCTCGGGGACTACACCCAAAGGTGCACTCTGCGTTCCCCTTGGTTTTACCAATTCGGTTCGACCAATGACCAAAGAGGCAAAAAGGTTATGATCCTAAAACCATAGCTAACTGTCAGCAGTCAGCCTTAAAAAAACAGTTCCTTAGACTATAGTCGACTGCCAGTAGTCCACCATAATCTCGGGGACTACACCCAGTGGATGCACTCAGCGTGCCCCCACCGGTTCCAAAGATCCATTCGATATGGCCCGACCAGACTGAGTGAAGAAGTTCAAATATAAAGACTATAGTCGACTGCCCGCAATCCACCATGGGTGCACTCAGCGTGCCCCCACCAGTACAAAAATTCAATCAACACACCCGCCCAGTGGGTGTACAGATACAGATATGGAAATCTTCAAAAAGAAGAAATTTCAGGTAGCATATCCTAATGTAACAAGCAATGACCAACTTACTTGGACATTGCTCACGAAGAGGTGAGCTTGCATCATAAGCCGCTGGCTGGCCTCCGGACCACCTTCACTTGCTCCATCATGATCCCTGTCATGTATGGCCTCCTTAGCGACACTCACTTGGTCTTCCGGACGTGGTGTGTGGCAAAAAGGGAAGGCGGGTCAGCGATCGACGACGAAGGCGGACACTCGTCGGTGGCACAACAAAGGACACGAAGCCCGAGTGGTGTCGCCTCCCTCGTGAACCAGCGTCTCGTGCAATGATACAACTTGAGTAGCCTTGCCAAATAGGCACCTTTTTGTCCTTCCTCTTCCTCGCCGTGTTTCATCGTCGTCGTCGGGAGATCAATGACATGAGGTGGAACTACAAGAAAGATTCAAAGGTAAAACAGAAATCCAATCGACGATATAAAGCTTAAACTGCAGAGATCATACCAAGGTTAGAGGTGGCGGCATCTTCCATTTCACGATCTTCGTGCTTAGCCGAGGTCTCGAGGTGGCGACCGCAGATTTCAGAAATCAATTGATCACCAAACGAGTCGACCAAAAGTACACCCATGATCAACAGGAAAACACAAGTTCTGGCGATTGACACCCGGAAATGGTGGGAATGACCATCCTCATCTTGGGCAAGGCCTTCACGGCTTTGATGACGTTGCTTGTGGTTGCTTTGGCGGTTTCTCGATCGGCCTTTGGAGAAGTCGTCGAGGGCGCCGTCGACCGTCCAATGGGCGCGATAGCCTTATCAAGGCCGATCACGGATCATGCGTCGCCTTGGATCGCATTTCCAAGTGGGGAGGATCCACGTCTCCTCCTCTTCCTCCTCCTCCTCCTCCTCTTCATCGAGCCGCTGCTTTCCTCGGACTCCCATTCCTCCTGGCTTTCGCCTCCGCTTCCTTCTTCTTCTTCGACTTGATCTTGCGCCCCGTTGGGCATCGAGTATATCTCCATGGTGGCCTAGAAGACAACAAAACAAGACGAAAGTCAATCGGCCGATTCGCAGCGGAACAGAGCGAATGCAACAGGATCACAGTCGGAGATAAGCGGTCATACCTTGTCAGGTTCGTAAGATTGGTCGAGTGGTGGGATCCTCCTAGCTCCACGAGGGTTATCCTTGTTCCCTGTGATGGCAGTCATCCACCTCTCCAATGTGGCGTCGTCGACCTCCTCTGGGTGGACCCGGTGGTGTCTTGGTACTGCAGTACATCCACATCAGGTGGCCTAGGTATTGGAGCGGCTGAATGCGCCTTCGAAGGAAAACCTCCAGAAGATCCATGCCGGTCACTCCGTCGCGAATGAGCTGGACTACACGCTCCATCAACAATCTAACCTGGACCTTCTCCTCCGGAAGCACCTTCAGAGAGGACGGCTTGTTCACTCGATCCATGGAGAAAGGAGGGAGTCCGGCCGATCGCTCAAGGCCGATCGGTCTTGGCAGTACAACCAGGTCGACTGCCACCCTCTAACTGAATCGGGAAGAATCATGGCCGGAAAGGCACTTTTACCCCTCATCTGGACCCCAAGACACCCACACATCTGGATTACTTGGGTTCTTTCATCATTTGGACTAGCCTTTTTCACTTTCTGAGAGCGACAAGTGAATATGTGTTTGAAGAGGCCCCAGTGTGGCCGACAACCCAAGAAGTTTTCGCACAAAGACACGAAAGCAGCGAGATAGGCAATGGAATTGGGTGTGAAGTGATGGAGTTGTGCTCCAAAGAAGTTCAGAAAACCATGAAAGAAAAGATTCGGCGGTAGAGAAAATCCGCGATCAACATGGGTGTCTAAGAGGACGCACTCACCCTCCTGAGGCTGCGGCTGCCACTCCGTCCCCGGAAGCCTTGTTGACCCGTGGGGGATCAATCCCTCGTTGGCCAGGTCGTCTAGGTCTTTCTGGGTGATGGTCGAGCGGATCGAATCTCCCTGGACCCAACCTTGCGGCAGGCTGGACCGCGATGAGGATCTCGCCTGATCGGGCGCTCTCCTTCGCCTTCACCGACGCTTTCTTCGCCCAAGGCCGCCGTCTTCTCCTTCACCATTGTCACCGGCGAAGGCAGAACGGCAAAGAAGGCCGAAAGGTGTTACGGGCGCGGCAGATGAATCTGAGGACGGGGGAGGGGAAAATGAGGGCGCACTGTTCAAAAGACCCCCGCCCGGTGCCTTATATGAAGTCGCTTCCGAGTGGCTGACTGGTAGGCCCGGGCAATCCTGTCAAATCCCGCAACAGTCGCGCGCGTGATACATGGCGAAAAAGGTGACGCGGAGATCGAGGCGTCCTTTCCTTATCCCATCCGAGTACCGTGGCCTTCTCCGCTTTGCGCGCTTCCCGAAATTCGGATCCCGCTAAATCCGCTAACAGCAGAGCAACTTGTCAGACGGAAGATTTCCTCCGATCCGTCGCTCGGAAATCTCCAAGTTCATAAAGTTCACTCGACAGATGTAAAGAATGGATCAAGGCGACTGAAAGAGAAGTTGACACCATCACTAAAAGGTCACTGATCCAGAGTAAGACACACTCGCAGCACGAAAAACAGGTCGAAAAGATTATCAACTCCTTCCTCACTCAAACCTCGATCCATTCGAGGGCTAATGATGAAGTCATGTACCTAGGGTAGGGTCATGGACCTGTCCAAGGTACCCTCCCCAAGGACATCCTTAGAATAAACTGCCTTCCAGTCGACTTGGTAGGATTCCACTCGACAGACTCAAAGACACTCGATCAAGAAGACCCACTCGACAACCAGGAGTTCAAGAACCACTCGGTGTCCAAACGGTCTGTAATTAAGTAGTCTTTATGATCATGATGACACATTATGTAAAGCGTTACCAGTAACACCTGGCCTTAATGTACCTTTAACCCTCCGCTACGTAATGGGCTGGGGTCTGGCGCACTCTATATAAGCCACCCTCCACGGTGTAGGAGGGTTCTCACCTCGTAACTCATACGCATATAATCCAGTCGACCGCCTCCGGGCTCCGAGACGTAGGGCTGTTACTTCCTCCGAGAAGGGCCTGAAATCGTAAAACTCGTGCGTATACAACTACTCCATAGCTAATATCTTGCCTCTCCATACCTACCCCCATTCTACTGTCAGACTTAGAACCACGACACCCGGTACTTTCATTCGTTCAAGTTCAACAAGAGCAAGAAGACAATGAAAATCCTCCAAGACAAGAGCAAGTTGAGGGAGACAATCCTCCTCGTCAAGGACATTATCATCCCCGACCCCAGCACAATGAAGAGCAACAATACGACAAGCTAAAGTTCACCATGCCCAAGTTTTCCGGAAGCAATGATCTCGAAGAGTACCTTTCATGGGCATTGAAGGTTGACAAAATCTTCCGCTTGCACAACTATGAAGAAGAGAAGATGATGCAGAGCATCCTACGTTCATCTCCATGTACACCTTCATAGCACATCAAGCCCCAAGTGGACCTACCGGACTTAAGGTGAACCCGCTCTTCTTCGAGAATATCATGAATATCCATTGGACTTGCTTGCTACCTCACCAAAGTGCTCTATATGTCCTTAGATACGAAGACCGACGACCACAAGCTGGTGAGGGATACCCCATAGGAGTTGGAGAAGGACCACAAGGCCACAAGGAGGAAGAAGGAGTGCAACAAGACCAACTCTGCACCTCCCAGGCGACCCCGTGTCCACGGGCCTCGAAGACCCCGTGCGCACGGGCTACTCAGAGAGTTGGCGCTGAGCACCTGCGGCGACGGGCCTGTACTGCGGCGACGGGACCCCCCATGCGCACGGGCCCAACTTACCCCATGCGCACGAGCTCATCAGGATGGAAGGCTGTGATCTCCAATCCGAGCCCCTCTTCCTCCACTTCGTCCCCAAGACTATATATTCCGTACCTAGGGCTATGTTTAGGGTTAGCAAAGGATATGTTAGACATATGAGAGCTTGGCTCCATGGATCCACTCCACTAGGAGATCAAGACCTCCTCTTGGAGTGACCTACCTCAAGACCCCCTCATGGGTGGCCCCTATCAAGACCTCCTCACGGAGAAGAACCCGGTTACCCCTTGTATCGTCCTTTGTTGATCGTGGATCGTGTATCTCTCTTTGTGTTCATCGATCTAGCGCATATGTAATCGAATCTTGTTGGTTTGAGTGATTCTCTTGTGTTTTCCCCGTGATTTCCCTCGTGCTCTCCCGCTCGTTCTTCGTGTTCCTCGTAGGGATCCTCTCCAAACATGAAAGATCAACCCCATAGGGTTCCACCCTACATCATATGGTATCAGAGCCAGGTTGATCAAGTTTTTGGAGCCCCTACCCCGTGTTTTCTAGCTTGATTTTGTTGATTTCGTCCTAAATTCGAAAATTCCCCACCAAAAATAGCCCCAAAGTTTTTTGTGATTTGTTGGTTTAGTGTTGATTTTGTTGGATTTGATCCATGGATTCGGTGTTTAGCAAGTAGATCCACCCCTCTACCACCTTCCCCTACCTTCCATCTTTCGATTTTGACCTCAAATTCGAGTTTTGCCACGGATCCGGAGCAGTTCGTTCGCTCTCAGAGGACCCCGTGCGCACGGGCCATCGGGACCCCGTGAACACGGGCCGGACGGACCCCGTACGCATGGCCCTTCCAGTGCGTTTCTTCCGCTGTCCCTTCGTCCTCCCATACCACCCCCTACCCCTAGCTACACCCCAGCCACGAGATCCTCCATTTGGCCGCCCAAATCGCCAAGAAATCCGCCAAACCCGCGAGTCCCAGGTGACCCCGTACCCTCGGTGTGTGTACTGCAAGACGGGACCTCATACCACGGCTCCTACCCCGTGCGCACGACCCCTGTGTCACCATGAGCAGTTCACCGTTTTGCCCATAACTTCCACATTCGGAGTCCAATTTTCGCGTTTTAGCTCGTTGAGTAGCTATTGACATCCCCCATCCACCTAGATAGGTACCATCACCATTTGACTCCATCAAAATTTTGACATTTTGGCATCTTTGCCTAGGCCTTCCACCATATCATCCACAAAACCTCCATAGTCTTTCGCAACCTAACCCGTTTCGCTCCATATAGCATTTGTGGTTGTTTGAGTGGTGACTTGAATCTCCTAAGGTGTTTCGGCTACTTAGGGACGGTTGCTCCTTCATCAACCACCACCACCATTTCCACATAGCCTTACCCACCATACACTTCCACCATCCCAACTTAAACCCAACTTTGTTTGAGTTGTCAGTTGTGTCTCCTAAGGTGTTTCGGTTACTTAGGGACGGTGACCTCCAACTCCGACACCGTGTATAGTCCACCACCATAACCTTCACTTCCGCATTGCCTAGTGCAACACCACCATCTCCGCTACCACCACTTGACTTTTGTCCTTGAGATTTTGAGTTCGCGGTTTTTCCGTTTCCTAAGGTGTTTCGGCTACTTAGGGACGAGTCTGGCATCTTGGTATCTACACCGAGAACACCGCCACTCAGCATCGCAAAGGACGGTAACATCGACGACACCATTGTATTTTCCCCTTGCAATTGCATTGATAACCCCTAGCCCATTTTGCGTCACTTGCCTATCGAGACTAGCCATTTGAGTATTGCCGGCAACGTTACTTGTGCACATTAGTTGATAGAGGCTAAGGTGTCCCGATGTTTCGATGAGATGGTGGCTATCGTTTCTGTGGGAGTCGACCTTGACGATCCGACTACGAACGTGCGAGACGTCGCGCCTTAGCAATCGCTAAACCAACTTCCGAGGGTTATTGACCACGCCGGAGCACGATCAACTCCGACCACGAGGGCCTGCTTTCCTGCGAGCAAACGAAGAACAAGCAAGAAACTGAGATTGCAATCTGAATATTGCGAATATAAGATGAAAGCTTTATTGATCAAGGTGGGGTTACGTGGACGCCTTTGTCCGGTCGTTGAACACAAACGAAATGCACGAAGTTGCAGCTATGGCGAACTTTTAATCTAAACAAAACCCAAGGTCTAAACGGTGCCCTAAGGGCTGTATATATGGAGGAAGAGGGGAATTTCGTGGCCCTTTGGTGGAGGGGTCCAAATCAACCCTAACTCTTGTTTCCCCACACATACGGACTCTAAAAACAGCCTATACTTAAGTATTTCGAAATTACATGGGCCTGGCCCAATAATAAGGTGACGCAGCACCTAGAATAGCCTATGGACGCATATTATGAAGTGGCATCTTGTATATTTCGTCCAAGGCCTCATGCACTCATTAGGGTGGCTTCAAAGTCCTGGAATCATCACTTGTAACTCCGTTCTTGTTCTCCTTGCATACCAACATCTCCATGCTTGAACTTGCTCCAAGGTTCATCTTTCTTGTCCATGGTAGGCCCTTCATTTGTAAGCAAAACAAATGTATCCAATTTAGGCAGCATCATATTCTCATGAACATTGGAATCGTTACCAAGAAACGAAAGTACACGATAATTCAATTGGCGCATGAGCTCTAGTAATTGGTCCAAGATGTATAGTCGTTAGGGGGCTGTGGGTGTAACAATGGTATTGATGTCCTCATCATCCTCCCCTTCTTGAAATGAAGTCGTCCTCGACGTAAGCTTATCTTCCTCACCCAAATAAGGCTTCAAATCTGCAATGTTAAAAGTGGGACTAACCCCAAAATCTGCAGGCAGCTCAAGTTTATATGCATTATCATTTATTTTCTCTAACACCTTAAATGGACCATCAAGACGTGGCATTAGCTTTGATTTGCAATTTAGGAAACCTATCCTTACGCAAATGTAACCAAACAAGATCTCCAGTGCAAAGACAACATGTTTTCTACCCTTATCTCCAGCAAGTTTATATTTAGCATTCATACGCTCAATGTTTTCCTTAGTTAACTCATGCATTTTTAAAATCAATTCAGCACGTTCTTTAGCATCAAAATTAACCTTCTCCGAAGATGGAAGAGGCAACGAATCAATAGGTGCACGAGGTAGGAAGCCATACACAATTTCAAAAGGGCACATCTTAGTAGTAGAATGCAATGAACGATTATAAGCAAATTCAATATGAGGCAAGCATTCTTCCCACATTTTCTTATTATTCTTCAAAACAGCCCTAAGCATAGTAGACAATGTTCTATTGACTACTTCAGTTTGTCCATCGGTTTAGGGGTGACAAGTAGTACTAAAAGCAGCTTTAGTCCCCAACTTAGCCCATAAACATCTCCAAAAGTGGCTAAGAAATTTAGTATCACGATCTGAAACAATAGTATTTGGCACACCATGCAAGCGAATAATTTCACGAAAGAACAAATCAGCAACATTAACAAAGATCATCGCTTTTATGACATGGTATAAAGTGTGCCATTTTCGAGAATCTATCCACGACAACAAATATGCTATCCCTCCCTTCTTTGTTCGAGGTAAACCTAAAACAAAGTCCATAGATATATCCTCCCAAGGAATACTAGGCACAGTGCAAAGGCATATATAAACCATGAGGATTGAGTCGTGGCTTAGCTTTTTGATGTAGTGCAATGAGCAACAAAACGCTCAACATCCCGTCTCATCTTTGGCCAAAAGAAATGTGTAGCAAGTATATCCTCCGTCTTTTTGACGCCAAAGTGTCCCATTAAGCCACCTCCATGCGCCTCCTGCAACAACAAAAGACGAACAGAGCCAGCAGGAATGCATAGCTTGTTAGCACGGAACCATCATTAATAACGAACTTGTTCCATGTTCTTCCTTCTTTACAATTCTGCATTACATCTTTAAAATCAGCATCATGCACATATTGATCTTTGATGGTCTCCAAACCAAATATTTTGAAGTCAAGTTGTGAAAGCATAGTATATCGACGAGACAAAGCATCAAGAATAACATTTTCTTTACCCTTCTTGTGTTTAATGACATAAGGGAAAGTCTCAATGAATTCAACCCATTTAGCATGTCTACGATTCAGTTTAGCTTGACTTTTAATATGTTTCAAAGATTCATGATCGTAATGTATAACAAATTCTTTGGGCCATAAATAATGTTGCCATGTCTCTAAAGTCCTAACAAGAGCATATAATTCTTTGTCATAAGTAGAATAGTTCAGACTAGGCCCACTCAATTTTTCGTAAAAGTATGCAACAGGTTTGCCATCTTGTAATAACACACCTCCTAATCCAATTCCACTAGCATCACATTCAAGCTCAAAAGTCTTATTAAAGTCAGGAAGTTGGAGTAAAGGAGCATGTGTCAACTTATCTTTCAATACCGTGAAGGCTTCTTCCCGTATGCGGTACCCCAAACAAAAGGCACATCCTTCTTTGTAAGCTCATTGAGAGGTGCAGCAATGGTGCTAAAGTCTCTCACAAAACGCCTATAGAAACCAGCGAGTCCAAGAAAACTCCTCACTTGTGTGACTGCTTTGGCTGCGGCCAACTCTCAATAGCTTCAATCTTGGCGTATCAACTTCAATTCCGTGGAGTAACAACATAGCCAAGAAAAGATACTCGGTCGGTGCAAAAGGTGCACTTCCCAAGGTTACCAAACAAACATGCATCACGTAGAGCATTAAAAACAGCACGTAAATGTTCCAAATGTTCTTCCAAAGATTTGCTATAAATCAGTATATCATCAAAGTAAACTACCACAAATCGTCCAATGAAAGCACGTAAAACTTCGTTCATTAATCTCATGAAAGTACTAGGTGCATTAGTTAACCCAAAAGGCATGACTAACCACTCATATAATCCAAACTTAGTTTTAAATGCTGTTTTCCATTCATCTCCCAATTTCATACGAATTTGATGGTATCCACTACGCAAATCAACTTTGGAGAATATTGTAGAGCCACTCAATTCATCAAGCATATCATCTAGCCTAGGAATAGGATGACGATAACGAATAGTAATATTATTAATGCCTCTACAATCAACACACATACGCCGACGTACCATCCTTTTTAGGCACTAGTATAATAGGAACAGCACAAGGACTAAGAGATTCACAGATATAACCTTTGTCGAGCAGCTCCTGATTGACGCATAATCTCCTTCGTCTCCTCCGGATTGGTACGGTATGGTGCGCGGTTGGGTAGCGATGCACCGGAATTAAGTCAATTTGATGCTCAATCCCTCGAATAGGTGGTAATCCGGTGGTACGTCTTGTGGGAAGACGTCGGTGAACTCCTGCAAAATGTTAGTGACAGTAGGGGCAAAGAGGAAGGCACGCCCTCGAATGAAAATAATGCCTCTTTGCACACAAAAGCATAGCAAACAGATTTGCTAGAATCTAGCTCATCAATATCAGATTTGGTGGCAAATAAACATGCACTTTTCAGTTTAATTTCGAAGCAACATTAGATGGTTTATTATTAGGCTTCATTTGTTGCTCAAATTCTTTTGCCACAATCTGATTTTCACTCTTATTTTTCTCCTGTTTTGCTTTATTAGCTCTATTAATATCATCTTTCAAAATGGAATCAGGAGTCGAGGAAGCAAAGTAATATTTTTATCCTTGTGAACAAGAGTATACTGATTGTTTCTACCATGGTGTATGAATATTTATCAAATTGCCATGGTCTACCAAGTAATAAGGAACATGCTTGCATAGGTACCACATCACAATCAACATAATCAGCATATGTAGAGATACTAAAATACACACAAACAGTACGTGTTACCTTAACCTTGCCGCTGTTGTTGAACCATTGGATGTGGTAAGGATGTGGATGTGGTCTTGTGGTGAGAGAAAGCTTCTCCACCATATCCATGCTAGCCAAGTTGTTGCAGCTCCCTCCATCTATGATGACGCTAATAGAACGTTCCTTCACAACTCCCTTTGTATGGAACAAGTTATGTCTCCGATTTTGCTCAAATTTTGTGTAACCTGCACACTCAAAACACGTTGAGCAACTAAACATTCATACCACAAGATCTTCAAGAGCCATGTATTGCGTGTCATGATCGTAATCATCTCCACCGTGTTCTTCATGTGTAATAAGAGCCAAAGTCTCTTCATCATAGTCACTAGCGGACTCATACCCACCATCCTCGAGCAATCATCACACGCTGAGATTGGCATTCTCTCGCAAAATGTCCTCTTCCCTTACAACGCATTTACAAATAATATCACTTGTGTGCCCTGTTGACGCCATGGAAGAAGAAGAGCTCTGTGTAGGCCCAAAGCAGGTGTGCTCTTGGCGAGATAGTGGTGGTTGTGCCCGCTTTCTTGTATCACGGTTGGAGGTGGCAGCCGGCGGAGGTGCCGGTGTAGTAGAACGTGTGGAAGTAGATGATGCACGTGGTGTCCATGATGAAGGTCGACCTGCTAAAAGTTAGTTCGGCGCCAACGCAGCCGATCCTGCACTTCACGCTCAGCTTTACAAGCAAGATGGAATAATCGAAAGTGATATTATTATAATCCTTGTAGTCTAGAATGGTCTGAATCTCTCTATTTAATCCACCCGTAAAACGTGCAAGCATAGCTTCATTCTCCTCAACAATACCACATCTAATCAAGCCAGTTTGTAATTCACGATAATATTCTTCACCGAATTTTTTCCTTGTCTTAAGCGCTGCAATTTTTGAAGTAATTCACGTTGATAATATGGTGGAACCCAACGAGCACGCATAGCAGTTTTCAAAGCAGCCCAAGTAGCTGGAACAGGATATAATCTACAATGTTCAGACCACCAAACACATGCAAAGCTAGTGAAAGCACAAACAGCAGCAGGAACACGTCTCTCCTCAGGATATTGTAAACATATAAATCGTTGTTCAGTTTCTAACTCCCAAGTAAGATATATATCAGGAACATATCTACCCTCAAATGGTGGTGATGAGGACATCAATACCATTGTTACACCCACAGCCCCTACTGCTACATATACTGGACCAATTACTAGAGCTCGCGCACGCCAATTAAATTATCAGGTACTTTCGTTTCTTGGTAATGATTCTAATGTTCATGAGAATATGATGCTGCCTAAATTGGATACATTTGTTTTGCTTACAAATGAAGGCCCTAGCTTGGAGAAGGATGGACATTGAGCAAGAACAAGCATGGAGATAATGCCATGCTAAGGGGAACAAGAACGGAGTTACAAGTGATGATTTCAGGACTTTGAAGCCACCATAATGGGTGCATGAAGCCTTGGACGAAATATACAAGATGCCACTTCATAATATTCGTCCATAGGCTATTCTAGGTGCTGCGTCACCTTATTATTGGGCCAGGCCCATGTAATTTCGAAATACTTAAGTATAGGCTGTTTTAGAGTCCAGATGTGTGGGGAAACAAGAGTTGGGGATGGTTTCGGACCCCTCCCTCAAGGGCCACGAAATTCCCTCCTCTTCCTCCATATATACAGCCCTTAGGGCGTCGCTTGGACTTTGGGTTTTGTTTAGATTAAAAGTTCGCCATAGCTGCAACTTCGCAGCATTTCGCTTGTGTTCAACGACTGCACAAAGGCGCCATGTAACCCCACCTTGATCAATAAAGCTTTCATCTTATATTCGCAATATTCAGATTGCAATCTCAGTTTCTTGCTTGTTCTTCGCTTGCTCGCAGGAAACAGGCCCTCGTGGTCGTTGATCGTGCTCCGGCGTGGTCAATAACCCTCGGAAGTTGGTTTAGCGATTGCTAAGGCGCGACGTCTCGTGACGCTCAGAGTCGGATCGTCAAGGTCGACTCCCACGTAAACGATAGCCACCATCTCATCGAAACATCGGGACACCTTTGCCTCTATCAAGTGGTATCAGATTTTCAGGTTGCTCGGTGAGATTTTACAGTTTTCCGTAGTTTAGATCGAGTCTGTTTCTTCATACCTATAGTCCACGAAAAAGCCACAAAAAAATTAGGGTTAGTTCATCATATCCGAACCAATCTGAGCACGTGCATAATCTTTTTAGGGTTTTGCTTTGTTGAATTTATGGTTACATCGCCGTGTCTAGTTGCTGGTCTTAGCGCCTAGTCTTTTAGAGTTTCGAGTTACGGTCATAAGTTGTCACGCCGCCACCGCACCATCATCATCGCCTCGCCACTTACCATCACCGCTCGAATCTGTATCCATATACCACCACCGATCCATATCCATATACTACCACCGCTACCACCACCGCTGCCATATACCACCACCATATATCCACCACCAATCCGAGTTCTTCTCATATTAGGTTTGTTTCGAGATCCATCTAGTTTCCGATTCGTGTTTCCTTGCCGGAGTAGGTTTCGGAAAAAAAAAATGAGTCCTAAACCACCCTCCGCTTAGGCCCAAAATTTTCCGAAACGCACTTGTCGAAAAAATTTCGCTATCCTGCTTTTAAGTGTTTCTAAGCGTATTGAGACAAGCCATTATAGAAAGTTTTTTGACCCGTTTCAGCTTTTTTGGGTCCGGCAAATAAAACAAAATTTGGTCGAAAAAATTTCGTGCCCATCCTGTCAGTTTGACCTGGGAAGAGTTTTGAGACACTCGCCATTATAGTGATTTTTCGCAAAAAAAAAAAAAAGAGCAGCGCAAAAAAAAAAGCAGCGCAAAAAAAAAAGAGCGAAAAAAAATTCCAGAGTGTGCTTTTCCGTTGTTTCCGTGCAGCGCCGTGATTTTGTTAGTGTTCTAGGCTCGCGTCTCTAGCACGGTCTAGCCTAGGACCAAAGACAAGATCTGCGTCGTTGAGCGTTTATTCAACTTTGCATCTCTAAATTGATTATTCTTGACCCTTTTGCTACCATATTATAAGCCTTCCCAGCTCCACATACATCTACATCGTATGCTTGACTCTCCCCGCAATCGCTCTATCCAAGCTTTGAGATTTTTGACTACATCGGTTGCCGATCACCGCTTCTTTGGTTAAGAACTGGTAAGAATTTGAGATTTGCTTGACGGATTTGTGATCATCCACCACACAACCACCACCACTTCCTAGTAGTCCGTCGAATCATATTCTTGTGTGTTTCTATTGTTGCTAACCATGGCAGGATCATGTCATTTAGACCGACCGGGAGAACATGACAAACAAAGCGCTACATGATAAGTTTCAACAAATGATGAGTGGGCAGTGGACGATGTGCTAAATAGATTTGAAGAGGCCATGGAGAAGATAGATGGCATTGAGAAGGCGTCAAACAAAGCTCGATAACAAGTTTAATGAATTGCTCGCGTCTACCACCACCACCACCGGCGGCACCTAACGCACCTCTACTACAACAACAAGGACTACCTCCACATCACGAAACAGCCCTCCGCCGAAGCTTCCCGTGTCCCTCTTCACTGGCCAAGCTGCTTTGGTCTTCTTGTTGATACTTCGTGGCTCCTGCTGCTGCGGTGGGGAGGATGATTATGTGAGAGATTACGAGGATGAGGTTGATCAACATCGAACCACGTGCAACCACCAAAGACCACAACCACCGTGTCGCCCACATGCAAATAATGGCAATGTTCGGCTCCCTTCAGTGCGAGATCATGACCATCTCCCTAAACTGAAATTGAATATTCCACCATTTGAGGGTAGATATGTTCCTGATATATATCTTACTTGGGAGTTAGAAACTGAACAACGATTTACATGTTTACAATATCCCGAGGAGAGACGTGTTCCTCGTCATTGCTGTTTGTGCTTTCACTAGCTTTGCATGTGTTTGGTGGTCCGAACATTGTAGATTATATCCTGTTCCAGCCTACTTGGGCTGCTTTGAAAACTGCTATGCATCGTTGGGTTCCACCATATTATCAACGTGAATTACTTCAAAAATTGCAGCGCTTAAGACAAGGAAAAAATTCGGTAGAAGAATATTATCAGAATTACAAACCGGCTTGATTAGATGTGGTATTGTTGAGGAGAATGAAGCTATGCTTGCACGCTTTTCCGGGTGGATTAAATAGAGAGATTCAGACCATTCTAGACTACAAGGATTATAATAATATCACTCGATTATTCCATCTTGCTTGTAAAGCTGAACGTGAAGTGCAGGATCGACAGCGTTGGCGCGAACTAACTTTTCTCGCAGGTCGACCTTCATCATGGACACCACGTGCATCATCTACTTCCACACGCTCTACTACACCGGCACCTCCGCCGGCTGCCACCTCCAACCGTGATACAAGAAAGGTGCACAACCACCACTATCCGCCAAGAGCACACCTCTGGCCTACATGAGCTCTTCTTCTTCCATGGCGTCAACAGGGCACACAAGTGATATTATTTGTCGTTGTAAGGGAAGAGGACATTTTATGAGAGAATGCCAATCTCAGCGTGTGATGATTGCTACCGAGGATGGTGGGTATGAGTCCGCTTAGTGACTATGATGAAGAGACTTTGGCTCTTATTACACATGAAGAACACGGTGGAGATGATTACGATCATGACACGCAATACATGGCTGTCAAGATGCCGACAGTATGAATGTTTAGTTGCTCAACGTGTTTTGAGTGTGCAGGTTACACAAGCTGAGCAAAATCAGAGGCATAACTTGTTCCATACAAAGGGAGTTGTGAAGGAACGTTCTATTCAAGCGCCATCATAGATGGAGGAGCTACAACAACTTGGCTAGCATGGATATGGTGGAGAAGCTTTCTCTCACCACAAGACCACATCCACATCCTTACTACATCCAATGGTTCAACAACAGCGGCAAGGTTAAGGTAACACGACTCGCTCGTGTGCATTTTAGTATCTCTACATATGCTGATTATGTTGATTGTGATGTGGTACCTATGCAAGCATGTTCCTTATTACTTGGTAGACCATGGCAATTTGATAAAAATTCAGTACACCATGGTAGAAACAATCAAGATACTCTTGTTCACAAGGATAAAAATATTACTTTGCTTCCTATGACTCCTGATTCCATTTTGAAAGATGATATTAATAGAGCTAATAAAGCAAAACAGGAGAAAAATAAGAGTGAAAATCAGATTGTGGCAAAAGAATTTGAGCAACAAATGAAGCCTAATAATAAACCATCTAATATTGCTTCTGAAATTAAACTGAAAAGTGCATGTTTATTTGCCACCAAATCTGATATTGATGAGCTAGATTCTAGCAAATCTGTTTGCTATGGTTTTGTGTGCAAAGAGGCATTATTTTCATTCGAGGACGTGCCTTCCTCTTTGCCCCTGCTGTCACTAACATTTTGCAGGAGTTCACCGACGCCTTCCCACAAGACGTGCCACCGGATTACCACCTATTCGAGGGATTGAGCATCAAATTGATTTAATTCCGGTGCATCGCTACCCAACCGTGCACCATACCGCATCAATCCGGAGGAGACGAAGGAGATTATGCGTCAAGTACAGGAGCTGCTCGACAAAGGTTATATACGCGAATCTCTTAGTCCTTGTGCTGTTCCTATTATACTAGTGCCTAAAAAGGATGGTACGTCGGCGTATGTGTGTTGATTGTAGAGGCATTAATAATATTACTATTCGTTATCGTCATCCTATTCCTAGGCTAGATGATATGCTTGATGAATTGAGTGGCTCTACAATATTCTCCAAAGTTGATTTTATGTAGTGGATACCATCAAATTCGTATGAAATTGGGAGATGAATGGAAAACAGCATTTAAAACTAAGTTTGGATTATATGAGTGGTTAGTCATGCCTTTTGGGTTAACTAATGCACCTAGTACTTTCATGAGATTAATGAACGAAGTTTTACGTGCTTTCATTGGACGATTTGTGGTAGTTTACTTTGATGATATACTGATTTATAGCAAATCTTTGGACTAACATTTGGAGCATTTACGTGCTGTTTTTAATGCTCTACGTGATGCACGCTTGTTTGGTAACCTTGGGAAGTGCACCTTTTGCACCGACCGAGTATCTTTTCTTGGCTATGTTGTTACTCCATTGTGGAATTGAAGTTGATACGCCAAGATTGAAGCTATTGAGAGTTGGCCGCAGCCCAAAACGGTCACACAAGTGAGGAGTTTTCTTGGACTCGCTGGTTTCTATAGGCGTTTGTGAGAGACTTTAGCACCATTGCTGCACCTCTCAATGAGCTTACAAAGAAGGATGTGCCTTTTGTTTGGGGTACCGCATGAAGAAGCCTTCACGGTATTGAAAGATAAGTTGACACATGCTCCTTTACTCCAACTTCCCGACTTTAATAAGACTTTTGAGCTTGAATGTGATGCTAGTGGAATTGGATTAGGAGGTGTGTTATTACAAGATGGCAAACCTGTTGCATACTTTTACGAAAAATTGAGTGGGCCTAGTCTGAACTATTCTACTTATGACAAAGAATTATATGCTCTTGTTCGGACTTTAGAGACATGGCAACATTATTTATGGCCCAAAGAATTTGTTATACATTCTGATCATGAATCTTTGAAACATATTAAAAGTCAAGCTAAACTGAATCGTAGACATGCTAAATGGGTTGAATTCATTGAGACTTTCCCTTATGTCATTAAACACAAGAAGGGTAAAGAAAATGTTATTGCTGATTCTTTGTCTCGTCGATATACTATGCTTTCACAACTTGACTTCAAAATATTTGGTTTGGAGACCATCAAAGATCAATATGGGCATGATGCTGATTTTAAAGATGTAATGCAGAATTGTAAAGAAGGAAGAACATGGAACAAGTTCGTTCTTAATGATGGTTTTGTGTTCCGTGCTAACAAGCTATGCATTCCTGCTAGCTCTGTTCGTCTTTTGTTGTTGCAGGAGGCGCATGGAGGAGGATTAATGGGACACTTTGGCGTGAAGAAGACGGAGGATATACTTGCTACACATTTCTTTTGGCCAAAGATGAGACGGGATGTTGAGCGTTTTGTTGCTCGCTGCACTACATGTCAAAAAGCTAAGTCACGACTCAATCCTCATGGTTTATATATGCCTTTGCCAGTGCCTAGTGTTCCTTGGGAGGATATATCTATGGACTTTGTTTTAGGTTTACCTCGAACAAAGAAGGGAGGGATAGCATATTTGTTGTCGTGGATAGATTCTCGAAAATGGCACACTTTATACCATGTCATAAAAGCGATGATGTTAATGTTGCTGATTTGTTCTTTCGTGAAATTATTCGCTTGCATGGTGTGCCAAATACTATTGTTTTAGATCGTGATACTAAATTTCTTAGCCACTTTTGGAGATGTTTATGGGCTAAGTTGGGGACTAAACTGCTTTTTAGTACTACTTGTCACCCCCAAACTGATGGACAAACTGAAGTAGTCAATAGAACATTGTCTACTATGCTTAGGGCTGTTTTGAAGAATAATAAGAAAATGTGGGAAGAATGCTTGCCTCATATTGAATTTGCTTATAATCGCTCATTGCATTCTACTACTAAGATGTGCCCTTTTGAAATTGTGTATGGCTTCGCACCTCGTGCACCTATTGATTTGTTGCCTCTTCCATCTTCGGAGAAGGTTAATTTTGATGCTAAAGAACGTGCTGAATTGATTTTAAAAATGCGAGATAACTAAGGAAAACATTGAGCGTATGAATGCTAAATATAAACGTCTTTGGAGATAAGGGTAGAAAACATGTTGTCTTTGCACCGGAGATCTTGTTTGGTTACATTTGCGTAAGGATAGGTTTCCTAGTTTGCAAATCAAAGCTAATGCCACGCGTTGATGGTCCATTTAAGGTGTTAGAGAAAATAAATGATAATGCATATAAACTTGAGCTACCTGCAGATTTTGGGGTTAGTCCCACTTTTAACATTGCAGATTTGAAGCCTTATTTGGGTGAGGAATATGAGCTTCCGTCGAGGACGACTTCATTTCAAGAAGGGAGGATGATGAGGACATCAATACCATTGTTACACCCACAGCCCCTCATCGCTACATATCTTTGGACCAATTACTAGAGCTCAAGACGCCAATTAAATTATCGGTACTTTCGTTTCTTGGTAATGATTCTAATGTTCATGAGAATATGATGCTGCCTAAATTGGATACATTTGTTTTGCTTACAAATGAAGGCCCTAGCTTGGAGAAGGATGGACATTGGAGCAAGAACAAGCATGGAGATAATGCCATGCTAAGGGGAACAAGAACGGAGTTACAAGTGATGATTTCAGGACTTTGAAGCCACCATAATGGGTGCATGAAGCCTTGGACGAAATATACAAGATGCCACTTCATAATATTCGTCCATAGGCTATTCTAGGTGCTGCGTCACCTTATTATTGGGCCAGGCCCATGTAATTTCAAAATACTTAAGTATAGGCTGTTTTTAGAGTCCGTATGTGTGGGGAAACAAGAGTTAGGGATGGTTTCGGACCCTCCCTCAAGGGCCACGAAATTCCTCCTCTTCCTCCATATATACAGCCCTTAGGGCGTCGTTTGGACTTTGGGTTTTGTTTAGATTAAAAGTTCGCCATAGCTGCAACTTCGCGTGCTTCGTTTGTGTTCAACGACCGGACAAAGGCGCCACGTAACCCCACCTTGATCAATAAAGCTTTCATCTTATATTCGCAATATTCAGATTGCAATCTCAGTTTCTTGCTTGTTCTTCGTTTGCTCGCAGGAAACAGCCCTCGTGGTCGGTTGATCGTGCTCGGCGTGGTCAATAACCCTCGGAAGTTGGTTTAGCGATTGCTAAAGGCGCGACGTCTCGCACGCTCGTAGTCGGATCGTCAAGGTCGACTCCACAGAAACGATAGCCACCATCTCATCGAAACATCGGGACACCTTTGCCTCTATCGTGGAATATTCAATTTCAGTTTAGGGAGATGGTCATGATCTCGTACTGAAGGGGAGCCCGAACATTGCCATTATTTGCATGTGGACGACACGGTGGTTGTGGTCTTTGGTGGTTGCACGTAGTTACGATGTTGATCAACCTCATCCTCGTAATCTCTCACATAATCATCCTCCCCACCGCAGCAGCAGGAGCCACGAAGTATCAACACAGCACCAGCAGCTTGGCCAGTGAAGAGGGACACGGGAAGCTTCGGCGGAGGGCTGTTTCGTGATGTGGAGGTAGTCCTTGTTGTTGTAGTAGAGGTGCGTTAGGTGCCGCGGTGGTGGTGGTGGTAGACGCAGCGAGCAATTCATTAAACTTGTTATCGAGCTTTGTTTCAACGCCTTCTCAATGCCATCTATCTTCTCCATGGCCTCTTCAAATCTATTTAGAACATCTTCCACCTGCCCACTCATCATTTGTTGAAACTTATCATGTAGCGCTTTGTTTGTCATGTTCTCCCGGTCGGTCTAAATCGGCTTGTGATCCTGCCATGGTTAGCGACAATAGAAACACACAAGAATATGATTGACGGACTACTAGGAAGTGGTGGTGGTGGTGTGGTGGACGATCACAAATCCGTCAAGCAAATCTCAAATTCTTACCAGTTCTTACCCAAAGAAGAAAGGTGATCGGCAACCGATGTAGTCAAAACTCTCAAAGCTTGGATAGAGCGATTACTGTGGAGAGTCAAACGCACGATGTAGATGTATGTGGAGCTGGGAAGGCTTATAATATGGTGGCAAAAGGGTCAAGAATAATCAATTCAGAGATGCAAAGTTGAATAAACGCTCAACGACGCAGTCTTGTCTTTGGTCCTAGGCTAGACCGTGCTAGAGACGCGAGCCTAGAACACTAACAAAATCACGACGCTGCACGGAAACAACGGAAAAGCACACTCTGGAAATTTTTTTCGCTTTTTTTTTGCGCTTTTTTTTTTCTTTTTTGCGCTGTTTTTTTTTTGCGAAAAATCACTATAATGGCGAGTGTCTCAAAACTCTTCCTGTGTCAAATCGACAGGATGGGCACGAAATTTTTTCGACCAAAAAAAATTTTTTTCGATCGCCGGACCCAAAAGCTGAAACGGGTCAAAAAACTTTCTATAATGGCGACTATCTCAATACGCTTAGAAACACTTAAAAGCAGGATAGCGGAAAATTTTTTCGACAAGTGCGTTCGGAAAATTTTGGGCCTAAACGAGGGTGGTTTAGGACTCATTTTTTTTCCGAAACCTACTCGGCAAGGAAACACGAATCGGAAACTAGATGGATCTCAAAACAAACCTAATATGAGAAGAACTCGGATTGGTGGTGGATATATGGTGGTGGTATATGGCAGCGGTGGTGGTAGCGGTGGTAGTATATGGATATGGATCGGTGGTGGTATATGGACACGGATTGGTGGTGGTATATGGATACGGATTCAGAGCGGTGATGGTAGGTGGCAGGGGCGATGATGATGGTGCGGTATGGCGTGACAACTTATGACCAGAACTTCGAAACTCTAAAAGACTAGACGCCGAGACCAAAGAACTAGACACGACGATGCAACCGCATAAATTCAACAAAGCAAAACCCTAAAAAGATTATGCAAAGGCTCGATTGGTTCGGATATGATGAACTAACCCTAATTTTTGGTGGCTTTTTCGTGGACTATAGGTATGAAGAACAGACTCGATCTAAACTACGGAAAATCAGAAAATCTCACCGAGCAACCTGGCTCGATACCACTTGATAGAGGCTAAGGTGTCCCGATGTTTCGATGAGATGGTGGCTATCGTTTACGTGGGAGTCGACCTTGACGATCCGACTACGAACGTGCGAGACGTCGCGCTTTAGCAATCGCTAAACCAACTTCCGAGGGTTATTGACCACGCCGAGCACGATCAACGACCACGAGGGCCTGCTTCTGCGAGCAAACGAAGAACAAGCAAGAAACTGAGATTGCAATCTGAATATTGCGAATATAAGATGAAAGCTTTATTGATCAAGGTGGGGTTCTGTGACGCCTTTGTCCAGTCGTTGAACACAAACGGCACGTGAAGTTGCAGCTATGGCGAACTTTTAATCTAAACAAAACCCAAGGTCTAAACGGTGCCCTAAGGGCTGTATATATGGAGGAAGAGGGGGAATTTCGTGGCCCTTGGTGGAGGGTCCAAATCAACCCTAACTCTTGTTTCCCCACACATACGGACTCTAAAAACAGCCTATACTTAAGTATTTCGAAATTACATGGGCCTGGCCCAATAATAAGGTGACGCAGCACCTAGAATAGCCTATGGACGCATATTATGAAGTGGCATCTTGTATATTTCGTCCAAGGCGTCATGCACTCATTAGGGTGGCTTCAAAGTCCTGGAATCATCACTTGTAACTCCGTTCTTGTTCTCCTTGCGCATGCCAACATCACCATGCTTGAACTTGCTCCAAGGTTCATCTTTCTTGTCCATGGTAGGCCCTTCATTTGTAAGCAAAACAAATGTATCCAATTTAGGCAGCATCATATTCTCATGAACATTGGAATCGTTACCAAGAAACGAAAGTACCTGATAATTCAATTGGCGTGCGCGAGCTCTAGTAATTGGTCCAGTATGTATAGCCGCAGGGGCTGTGGGTGTAACAATGGTATTGATGTCCTCATCATTAGTGATCCACCCTTCCATTGCATACATACCATATCATATTGGTATCATATCATCCCTTGTGTCACAATTTTGTTCCCGCATATACACAATTGCTATCTTGGTTTGTGCATTGTGCAAATTGGCCATAGAAAAAAAAGAGAAAATAAGCTTTTAAGCAAAGAAAAGAGAGAGCAAAGAAGCTTGTAAGCAAGTGCCATCGCATCATACCACATTGCATATAAGATTGTCATATCCGATCATCTTGGATCAAACACCGGGAACCATACATACATAGCATACTTGAGATAGAAAGTTCATCCATTTTGCATATCATAGGTTGTGCACAAGTGTCGTATCCGCCTATTGAGTAATCGTGCTAGCGTCTCTCTTGAGTTGTGCAACACGAGCGTTTTGGTGGATTCCACATTTTGAGCTCATTCCTTGGTTGCAGGACCCCATTTATCTATCCGTGTGTGTGTTTCTGTGTGCCATTCTTTGCTATTGATCTACTTGTTTCACTTGCGAATTTGTGAATCTTTTTCAACATTATTGAATTTTGCTAACATTTTGCATCAAATTTTTGTTCCACTATCCTCACCGAGCTCCACCAAAAGCTTTACTTGTGTAGGTTTGAGAAATCGACAAGAATTGGTACCAACTGTGCTATTTCCTTGTTACACATTGATTGATCATTGATCCATTTTCAACATCGGTCAAGGTACATTTGGTATAAGTTCTTCTCTTTCTCCCACTCATATTTGCTTGAGTCTTGTGATGGATAGGCAAGGCATTTCATCTCCGGTCTTCGACAACAACGACGGCGTGAACAACTACATCACCAAAATGTCCATCTTCGGACTACAACATGAAATGCAAGGAGCACAATCTACCTTGCAAGAGCGCATCGAGAACCTCTCCATCGACATTCATCTCTTCGAAGCAAGGAAAAGGGACTACATCGACAACAAGCTTTCCGCACAAAAGGAGGAGCAAGATGCAAGGATGGAGGAGATTCGGGCCTTGAACAAGTCTTTCTTCCCCTTCGTCATCTTCAAGACGGCGACGTTCAAGCCACAAGTCGTCCACGTCCACATCTCCATGGCAACCACCATCACGTTCATGATCCACATCGTCATGAAGGGCAAGTCACCTCCAAGCATCATGTGCACGACAACGACGAACGACATCTACTACGAGCTCAAACACGACAACGACATCATCATCATGAAGATGCTCCCCAAGTGCAAGTGCACAAGTCCCAACAAGCCCTACTTCATGCTAAGTCCAAGCTTCAAGAGCACAAAAGAAGACCGCGAGACGACCACCACCAAGACGGCGCTACGGCTACACCAACCACTTCGGCATCTTCGCCTTCGGACGTACGACATCTTCGCCTACTTCCCGTGAGTTCGCCTACATCGACATCTTCTACAACAAGGAAACCACCTACGAGCGAGGGCGACACTTCCATCTTCGGAAGCCCCTCAAGGACGATGGCCGAGCATGGGACATTCCCTTCGGTCATGGAGATGAGCTACGAGGTGCCACATCATATGGGCCTCCAACACCAAGACGGTGACAAGACGGTCGAGCAAGGGCCATCCCCTTCGACCACGGCGACGAGCGCGAATCTCTTCTACAACATGAAGACGACACCCATATTGGACTCATACTCTGAGTCAAGCTACGCGACCGCGCATGGAGACATTTGCACCTACACCGCTCCGACACCCACATATCATGAGATGACCCAATTGCCATGTGAGGAGAGCCACAAACCCATGAGTGAGATGAGTGACTCCACACTATATGACATTGAGAGCATTTCCTATGAGCGGATGAGTGTGACCACCACTAGCCCCACACATGAGAACATGCCACACATCATATGTGAGGTTGAGAGCCATTTGAGTGCCTCCACCAACCATACGAGTGAGAGCATCTAAGAGGGAGTGAGTGAGCCACAACACTTAGTGAGTGAGGTAGTTGACACGGCACATGAGGCCACTATGATTTCTAACGACTTACCCTCTACTCCTAGTGTGTTTTCTCCTTTGGTGCTAGGTCTCCTACATGAAGACATGCCTACCATTGATGAGTCCATACCTCCAATGGAGACACCGATGGCCATGGTGGACGATGATGCACCCCCACATGGTTCCGTCAAGATGAAGTTGACAACGAGTGGATCTTCAACACCTCACCTACAACACATGAGCGATGCTCCAAAGGTAATATAGGTGATGGCACTTCTTTGGTCCCACTAGTGGACTCTCTTGACATCGATTGCTCCCATGATGTTGACACACCTATGGCCATGCTTCATGCTAGTGCGCATTCTTCATGTCATGACTTACCCATTTATGATAAATATGATGATGATCATGTTGAGTTGCCTAGTTGTGATGTTATGCTTCATAGGATATCATGTGAAAATTCTTTTGGTCACATCATGTTTGACAATCCATTGAACTTGTCATATGCTATGAGTGAGATCTCCCATATAGCCTCATTTCAATCTCAACATAGTAACTATGCATGCCCCATTAAAATAAATCCCATTTGCACTTATGGCATAGATGACGAGATGATGGTCATTGGATTTTTTTTCATGTGATGATATTGCCATGCTTCCTTTACATGATTTATAATTCATCTACTATACCATGCCATGATCACATTGTTCCAAATATGCATTGTTTTGGATGTTGTCAATATTCTCCATGTGATGTTTCCATTAATGCTCATGAGGAGACCCCCATAGTTTCCCCATACATATTAGGAGATCTTGATGCATTTCATACTTTGCATGATTCCCATGATAGTGTACACCATATGCATTCCATGAATAACAATGCTATAGGTATTTCCCATGATGCATTACACAATTTGAGTCTCCATTATGCTATACATAACAACAAACCTATCATGATGGATGATATGTTTCTATATCACGCATCTCATTTATTTGAGCATTGGATATTTGGTGCTAACCAACACAAGCACGTATGCATCATGATGGATGATTCTTACATCTACCACGCACACACAATTTTCCCCTTATCTTTATTTTGTGTAGGTACTCACGTATACTCGTCAACTTCTCAATCCCAAGAGTTGACGAAACGAGCTCTTGAGAGCAACGATGCTTTGGGATCCCGTGGACTATCCTTACCACCGTCCCCTTCGTGCAAGGACTATGCGCATCTCTTCTACTTGGCTCTCACACGGCTATGGGCCATTTACCACTTCTCACCTTATGTTCATTTTACCGTGTTCACTTTGCATGTTATGCTTGCTTCTATGCCTTTGCCATGCAATTGTGACCCTTGCTTGCATCTACCCATGTTTCATCATTATGCCACTTCTATGTGTATTTGCATGCTTGGTGGAGATCCTTGTTACTATTGCCATGTTTATCATGTGCCCCATGCTATTGATGCTTGTTGTGTTGGGAGAGTCATGATGCCCCATTGCTATTTACATATGGACTCTCGCCAATACATTCATGCCATTCTACTCATATCTTGCTTTCATGCTTGTGCTATGACATGTGAATTATTCATGCCCACTATTTGCACCAATGACATGTTTGCCATGATTCCTTCTAGTATGTTGCATCTTCGCACTACTAGCATGCTTGACTCGATCGCTATGATAGCCCACTATGATGCATCACCCATGTTCCACTATTACTTGCTTTCTTGGGTTGATAGCACCTATGTTCATGCCTCTCACATGATTTATATCAATCATTGTCTCTTGTCTCCATTACTTGCATCTCCCATATCACCTTGTATTGAGGGCCAACTTGCTATGCTTATTGATCTTGGAGACTTGGACACTTCACTTGTGAAGCATGCTTCTTTGATTGAGCCTATTGTATTTGGTTGTTCTCGCATCATATGCCTCCATACTATGCAATACTCCCTTGTCCTTTCTTATGATGAGCATGATGCATACACTTGTTGGGTATCTTACCACACGAATGTTAGGTTTTGCATTTCTGCTAACCTCATTTGTTTTTCCGAGTGTTTGCCATGTTCTTTCGTTTCGAAGGATTCACAAGGTGGTACCATCCCGAGACATATTGGTTATGTGAAGGCATACAAGATGCGCAACTCCAACATCCTTGAGAAACTCCTAAAGGTGAACTCCTTCACTTTGAGACATCCTCAAATATGCATATTGGATGGGCCATACTTTCGTTGTTGTTTCCTTCTTCTTGTCAACATGTTACATATATTCGATGGAGGACCGACATTGGAGATGGACCCTATGGACCTTCAAGTTGAGGAGTGCCACGACATCGACCTATGGTACATCCATGCCTACCGTGTACATGGCGATACGGTTTACGATCCGAGGTCGGATCTTTCCCAAGGGGGAGGAGATGATGCGGAGCATCCTATGTTCATCTCCATGTACACCTTCATAGCACATCAAGCCCCAAGTGGACCTACCGGACTTAAGGTGGACCCGCTCTTCTTCGAGAATATCATTAATATCCATTGGACGTGCTTGCTACCTCACCAAAGTGCTCTATATGTCCTTAGATACGAAGACCGACGACCACAAGCTGGTGAGGGACACCCCATAGGAGTTGGAGAAGGGCCACAAGGCCACAAGGAGGAAGAAGGAGTGCAACAAGACCAACTCTGCACCTCCCAGGCGACCCCGTGTCCACGTGCCTCGAAGACCCTGTGCGCACGGGCTACTCAGAGAGTTAGCGCTGGAGCACCCCTGCAAGACGGGCCTGTACCGTCTTGCAAGACGGGACCCCGTCGCCGCACGGGCCCAACTTACCCCGGCGCACGGGCTCATCAGGATGGACGGCTGTGATCTCCAATCCGAGCCCCTCTTCCTCCAGTTCGTCCCCAAGACTATATATTCCATACCTAGGGCTAAGTTTATGGTGATAGAGGCAAAGGTGTCCCGTCTTTCGATGAGATGTTGGTTTTCGCTTTGGAGGAAGTCGACTTTGACGATCCGACTACGAACGTGCGAGGACGTCGCGCCTTAGCAATCGCTAAACCAACTCCGAGAGGTTATTGACCACGCCGAGCACGATCAACTCGACCACGAGGGTCATTTCCTGCGAGCAAACGAAGAACAAGCAAGAAACTGAGATTGCAATCTGGATATTGCGAATATAAGATGAAAGCTTTATTGATCAAGGTCTGTGGACGCCTTTATGCAGTCGTTGAACACAAACGAAATGCACGCGAAGTTGCAGCTATGGCGAACTTTTAATCTAAACAAAACCCAAAGTCTAAACGACGCCCTAAGGGCTGTATATATGGAGGAAGAGGAGGGAATTTCGTGGCCCTTGAGGGAGGGTCCGAAACCATCCCTAACTCTTGTTTCCCACACATACGGACTCTAAAACAGCCTATACTTAAGTATTTCGAAATTACATGGGCCTGGCCCAATAATAAGGTGACGAAGCACCTAGAATAGCCTATGGACGAATATTATGAAGTGGCATCTTGTATATTTCGTCCAAGGCTTCATGCACCCATTATGGTGGCTTCAAAGTCCTGAAATCATCACTTGTAACTCCGTTCTTGTTCCCCTTGCATGGCATTATCTCCATGCTTGTTCTTGCTCCAATGTCCATCCTTCTCCAAGCTAGGGCCTTCATTTGTAAGCAAAACAAATGTATCCAATTTAGGCAGCATCATATTCTCATGAACATTAGAATCATTACCAAGAAACGGAAGTACCTGATAATTTAATTGGCGTGCGCGAGCTCTAGTAATTGGTCCGGTATATGTAACAGTAGGGGCTGTGGGTGTAACAATGGTATTGATGTCCTCATCATCCTCCCCTTCTTGAAATGAAGTCGTCCTCGACGGAAGCTCATCTTCCTCACCCAAATAAGGCTTCAAATCTGCAATGTTAAAAGTGGGACTAACCCCAAAATCTGCGAGCAGCTCAAGTTTATATGCATTATCATTTATTTTCTCTAACACCTTAAATGGACCATCAAGACGTGGCATTAGCTTTGATTTGCGCAAATTAGGAAACCTATCCTTACGCAAATGTAACCAAACAAGATCTCCGGTGCAAAGACAACATGTTTTCTACCCTTATCTCCGGCAAGTTTATATTTAGCATTCATACGCTCAATGTTTTCCTTAGTTAACTCATGCATTTTTAAAATCAATTCAGCACGTTCTTTAGCATCAAAATTAACCTTCTCCGAAGATGGAAGAGGCAACAAATCAATAGGTGCACGAGGTAGGAAGCCATACACAATTTCAAAAGGGCACATCTTAGTAGTAGAATGCAATGAACGATTATAAGCAAATTCAATATGAGGCAAGCATTCTTCCCACATTTTCTTATTATTCTTCAAAACAGCCCTAAGCATAGTAGACAATGTTCTATTGACTACTTCAGTTTGTCCATCAGTTTGGGGGTGACAAGTAGTACTAAAAAGCAGTTTCGTCCCCAACTTAGCCCATAAACATCTCCAAAAGTGGCTAAGAAATTTAGTATCACGATCTGAAACAATAGTATTTGGCACACCATGCAAGCGGATAATTTCATGAAAGAACAAATCAGCAACATTAACAGCATCATCGCTTTTATGACATGGTATAAAGTGTGCCATTTTCGAGAATCTATCCACGACAACAAATATGCTATCCCTCCCTTCTTTGTTCGAGGTAAACCTAAAACAAAGTCCATAGATATATCCTCCCAAGGAACACTAGGCACTGGCAAAGGCATATATAAACCATGAGGATTGAGTCGTGACTTAGCTTTTTGACATGTAGTGCAGCGAGCAACAAAACGCTCAACATCCGTCTCATCTTTGGCCAAAAGAAATGTGTAGCAAGTATATCCTCCGTCTTCTTCACGCCAAAGTGTCCCATTAATCCTCCTCCATGCGCCTCCTGCAACAACAAAAGACGAACAGAGCTAGCAGGAATGCATAGCTTGTTAGCACGGAACACAAAACCATCATTAATAACGAACTTGTTCCATGTTCTTCCTTCTTTACAATTCTGCATTACATCTTTAAAATCAGCATCATGCACATATTGATCTTTGATGGTCTCCAAACCAAATATTTTGAAGTCAAGTTGTGAAAGCATAGTATATCGACGAGACAAAGCATCAGCAATAACATTTTCTTTACCCTTCTTGTGTTTAATGACATAAGGGAAAGTCTCAATGAATTCAACCCATTTAGCATGTCTACGATTCAGTTTAGCTTGACTTTTAATATGTTTCAAAGATTCATGATCAGAATGTATAACAAATTCTTTGGGCCATAAATAATGTTGCCATGTCTCTAAAGTCCGAACAAGAGCATATAATTCTTTGTCATAAGTAGAATAGTTCAGACTAGGCCCACTCATTTTTTCAGAAAAGTATGCAACAGGTTTGCCATCTTGTAATAACACACCTCCTAATCCAATTCCACTAGCATCACATTCAAGCTCAAAAGTCTTATTAAAGTCTGAAGTTGGAGTAAAGGAGCATGTGTCAACTTATCTTTCAATACCGTGAAGGCTTCTTCTGTGCGGTACCCCAAACAAAAGGCACATCCTTCTTTGTAAGCTCATGGAGAGGTGCAGCACTGGTGCTAAAGTCTCTCACAACACGCCTATAGAAACCAGCGAGTCCAAGAAAACTCCTCACTTGTGTGACCGTTTTGGGCTGCGGCCAACTCTCAATAGCTTCAATCTTGGCTTTATCAACTTCAATTCCCTGTGGAGTAACAACATAGCCAAGAAAAGATACTCGGTCGGTGCAAAAGGTGCACTTCCCAAGGTTACCAAACAAACGTGCATCACGTAGAGCATTAAAAACAGCACGTAAATGTTCCAAATGTTCGTCCAAAGATTTGCTATAAATCAGTATATCATCAAAGTAAACTACCACAAATCGTCCAATGAAAGCACGTAAAACTTCGTTCATTAATCTCATGAAAGTACTAGGTGCATTAGTTAACCCAAAAGGCATGACTAACCACTCATATAATCCAAACTTAGTTTTAAATGCTGTTTTCCATTCATCTCCCAATTTCATACGAATTTGATGGTATCCACTACGCAAATCAACTTTGGAGAATATTGTAGAGCCACTCAATTCATCAAGCATATCATCTAGCCTAGGAATAGGATGGCGATAACGAATAGTAATATTATTAATGCCTCTACAATCAACACACATACGCCGACGTACCATCCTTTTTAGGCACTAGTATAATAGGAACAGCACAAGGACTAAGAGATTCGCGTATATAACCTTTGTCGAGCAGCTCACGTACTTGACGCATAATCTCCTTCGTCTCCTCCGGATTGGTACGGTATGGTGCGCGGTTGGGTAGCGATGCACCGGGAATTAAGTCAATTTGATGCTCAATCCCTCGAATAGGTGGTAATCCCGGTGGCACGCCTTGTGGGAAGACGTCGTGAACTCCTGCAAAATGTTAGTGATAGGGGCAAAGAGGAAGGCACGTCCTCGAATGAAAATAATGCCTCTTTGCACACAAAACCATAGCAAACAGATTTGCTAGAATCTAGCTCATCAATATCAGATTTGGTGGCAAATAAACATGCACTTTTCAGTTTAATTTCAAGCAACATTAGATGGTTTATTATTAGGCTTCATTTGTTGCTCAAATTCTTTTGCCACAATCTGATTTTCACTCTTATTTTTCTCCTGTTTTGCTTTATTAGCTCTATTAATATCATCTTTCAAAATGGAATCAGAGTCATAGGAAGCAAAGTAATATTTTTATCCTTGTGAACAAGAGTATACTGATTGTTTCTACCATGGTGTACAGAATTTTTATCAAATTGCCATGGTCTACCAAGTAATAAGGAACATGCTTGCATAGGTACCACATCACAATCAACATAATCAGCATATGTAGAGATACTAAAATACACACGAACAAAGACGTGTTACCTTAACCTTGCCGCTGTTGTTGAACCATTGGATGTAGTAAGGATGTGGATGTGGTCTTGTGGTGAGAGAAAGCTTCTCCACCATATCCATGCTAGCCAAGTTGTTGCAGCTCCCTCCATCTATGATGACGCTGAATAGAACGTTCCTTCACAACTCCCTTTGTATGGAACAAGTTATGTCTCCGATTTTGCTCGACTTGTGTAACCTGCACACTCAAAACACGTTGAGCAACTAAACATTCATACATGTCAAAGATCTTCAAAGAGCTATGTATTGCGTGTCATGATCGTAATCATCTCCACCGTGTTCTTCATGTGTAATAAGAGCCAAAGTCTCTTCATCATAGTCACTAGCGGACTCATACCCACCATCCTCGTGAGCAATCATCACATCACCGAGATTGGCATTCTCTCGCAAAATGTCCTCTTCCCTTATAACGACGACAAATAATATCACTTGTGTGCCCTGTTGACGCCATGGAAGAAGAAGAGCTCTGTGTAGGCCCAGCAGGTTGCTCTTGGCAGATAGTGGTGGTTGGGCCTGCTTTCTTGTATCACGGTTGGAGGTGGCAGCCGACGGAGGTGCCGGTGTAGTAGAACGTGTGGAAGTAGATGATGCATGTGGTGTCCATGATGAAGGTCGACCTGCAGAAAAGTTAGTTCGCGCCAACGCCTGTCGATCATGCACTTCACGGTCAGCTTTACAATCAAGATGGAATAACCGAGTGATATTATTATAATCCTTGTAGTCTAGAATGGTCTGAATCTCTCTATATAATCCACCCAAAAACGTGCAAGCATAGCTTCATTCTCCTCAACAATACCACATCTAATCAAGCCGGTTTGTAATTCCCGATAATATTCTTCTACCGAATTTTTCCTTGTCTTAAGCGCTGCAATTTTTGAAGTAATTCACGTTGATAATATGGTGGAACCCAACGAGTACGCATAGCAGTTTTCAAAGCAGCCCAAGTAGCTGGAACAGGATATAATCTACAATGTTCGGACCACCAAACACATGCAAAGCTAGTGAAAGCACAAACAACAGCAGAACATCGCCTCTCCTCGTGATATTGTAAACATGTAAATCGTTGTTCAGTTTCTAACTCCCAAGTAAGATATATATCAGGAACATATCTACCCTCAAATGGTGGAATATTCAATTTCAGTTTAGGGAGATGGTCATGATCTCGTACTGAAGGGGAGCCGAACATTGCCATTATTTGCATGTGGACGACACGGTGGTTGTGGTGCGGGTGGTTGCACGTAATCTTGATGTTGATCAACCTCATCCTCGTAATCTCTCACATAATCATCCTCCCCACCGCAGCAGCAGGAGCCACGAAGTATCAACAGAAGACCAGCAGCTTGGCCAGTGAAGAGGGACACGGGAAGCTTCGGCGGAGGGCTGTTTCGCGATGTGGAGGTAGTCCTTGTTGTTGTAGTAGAGGTGCGTTAGGTGCCACGGTGGTGGTGGTGGTAGACGCGCGAGCAATTCATTAAACTTGGTATCGAGCTTTGTTTCGAACGCCTTCTCAATGCCATCTATCTTCTCCATGGCCTCTTCAAATCTATTTAGCACATCGTCCACCTGCCCACTCATCATTTGTTGAAACTTATCATGTAGCGCTTTGTTTGTCATGTTCTCCCGGTCGGTCTCGCCGGCTTGTGATCCTGCCATGGTTAGCAGCAATAGAAACACACAAGAATATGATTCGACAGACTACTAGGAAGTGGTGGTGGTTGTGTGGTGGGCGATCACAAATCCGTCAAGCAAATCTCAAATTCTTACCAGTTCTTACCCAAAGAAGAAAGCGGTGACCGCAACCGATGTAGTCAAAACTCTCAAAGCTTGGATAGAGCGATTACCGGGGAGAGTCAAACGCATACGATGTAGATGTATGTGGAGCTGGGAAGGCTTATAATATGGTAGCAAAAGGGTTGACAATAATCAATTCAGAGATGCAAAGTGGAATAAACGCTCAACGACGCAGATCTTGTCTGGTCCTAGGCTAGACCGTGCTAGAGACGCGAGCCTAGAACACTAACAAAATCACGGGCTACACGGAAACAACGGAAAAGCACACTCTGGAATTTTTTTTTCGCTCTTTTTTTCTTTTTTTTTGCTGCTTTTTTTTTTTTTTGCTCTTTTTTTTTTTTTTTGCGAAAAATCACTATAATGGCGAGTGTCTCAAAACTCTTCCTGTGTCAAACCGACAGGATGGGCACGAAATTTTTTCGACTAAATTTTTTTTTTTCAACGCCGGACCCAAAACTGGAAACGGGTCAAAAAACTTTCTATAATGGCGACTGTCTCAATACGCTTAGAAACACTTAAAAGCAGGATAGCGAAAAATTTTTCGACAAGTGCGTTTCGGAAAATTTTGGGCCTAAACGGAGGGTGGTTTCGGACTCATTTTTTTTTTCCAAACCTACTCCGCCTAGGAAACACGAATCGAAACTAGATGGATCTCGAAAACAAACCTAATATGAGAAGAACTCGGATTGGTGGTGGATATATGGTGGTGGTATATGGCGTGGTGGTGGTAGCGGTGGTAGTATATGGATATGGATCGGTGGTGGTATATGGACACGGATTGGTGGTGGTATATGGATATGGATTCGGAGCGGTGATGGTAGGTGGCTGGGGCGATGATGATGGTGCGGTGGCGGCGTGACAACTTATGACCAGAACTCGAAACTCTAAAAGACTAGACGCTAAGACCAGCAACTAGACACGACGATGCAACCGCAAATTCAACAAAGCAAAACCCTAAAAAGATTATGCAAAGGCTCGATTGGTTCGGATATGATGAACTAACCCTAATTTTTTTGTGGCTTTTTCGTGGACTATAGGTATGAAGAACAGACTCGATCTAAACTACGGAAAGCGTAAAATCTCACCGAGCAACTCGAAAATCTGATACCACTTGATAGAGGCAAAGGTGTCCCGTCTTTCGATGAGATGTTGGTTTTCGCTTTGGAGGAAGTCGACTTTGACGATCCGACCATTTAACGCGGGCGAGGACGCCGCGCTTTAGCAATCGCTAAACCAACTCCGAGAGGTTATTGACCACGCCGAGCACGCATCAACCCGACCACGAGGGTCTGCTTTCCTGCGAGAAAACTAAGAACAAGCTATATACTGATATTGCAATCTGGATATTGCGTATATAATATGAAAGCTTTATTTATCAAGGTGGGGTTCTGTGACGCATTTGTCTGGTCGTTGAACAAAAACGAAGTACGCGAAGTTGCTGCTATGGCGAACTTTTAATCTAAACAAAACCCAAAGTCTAAACGACGCCCTAAGGGCTGTATATATGGAGGAAGAGGAGGGAATTTCGTGGCCCTTGAGGGAGGGGTCCGAAACCATCCCTAACTCTTGTTTCCCCACACATACGGACTCTAAAAACTGCCTATACTTAAGTATTTCGAAATTACATGGGCCTGGCCCAATAATAAGGTGACGCAGCACCTAGAATAGCCTATGGACGAATATTATGAAGTGGCATCTTGTATATTTCGTCCAAGGCTTCATGCACCCATTATGGTGGCTTCAAAGTCCTGAAATCATCACTTGTAACTCCGTTCTTGTTCCCCTTAGCATGGCATTATCTCCATGCTTGTTCTTGCTCCAATGTCCATCCTTCTCCAAGCTAGGGCCTTCATTTGTAAGCAAAACAAATGTATCCAATTTAGGCAGCATCATATTCTCATGAACGTTAGAATCATTACCAAGAAACGAAAGTACCTGATAATTTAATTGGCGTGCGCGAGCTCTAGTAATTGGTCCAGTATATGTAGCAGTAGGGGCTGTGGGTGTAACAATGGTATTGATGTCCTCATCATATGGTTAGCAAAGGATATGTTAGACATATGAGAGCTTTGCTCCAAGGATCCACCCCACTAGGAGATCAAGACCTCCTCTTGGAGTGACCTACCTCAAGACCTCCTCATGAGTGGCCCCTATCAAGACCTCCTCACGGAGAAGAACCTGTGATACGGAGCAGCCCTCACTCATCCCCACGGACGTGCCTACATCTCCCTCAACACCACCGGGACCCATGACAAGAGCCCGAGCTAAGGCTATTGAAGATAAGGTGAACTCGCTCCTCTCCGAACTTCTTATTTCTACCCATGAGACATGGCTACTACCTCATTCGAAACTCTATGTGTAATCAGGGAACCCGGAGGCGAACCAAGGATCTACTACTTGCAAGAGCCAAGACGGCGAGAACTCCAAGTATGTCGAAGAGGAAGAAGGGATGCAGCTGAAGCTACAGGACCCGGACGTCCGACCACCTCCGGACGTCCGACGAACATCACCCGAATCAAACCTACGGACGACCGGAGCTGACCGGACGTCCGGGACTTCATCACCCGAATCAAATCTACGGACGACCGGAGCTGACCGGACGTCCGGGCGACCATCACCCGAACCGGAACTGCGGACGTCCGAACGAGTCCGGACGACCGGACCCTCCCGAGCCTCCGGACGTCCGACACCTTCCGGACGTCCGACACCTGATGCGGGCTGAAGCCCATGTACCCCTCCGTTTTGACTCCCATTTGCACTAAGACTATAAATAGGACCTTTCCGTCTCCTAGTGAAGGTCAGCTTTGGATTAGCTCATGTTTAGGTGAGAGAGCCTTTGCTCATCCACTTGGCTACTTCTCCTTCGAGATCAGGACCTCTTGGAGAAGATCCCCAAGCGGATTCAAGACCCCTCCTAGGGTGGACCCCATCAAGACCTCCTTCCGGAGAAGATCGGCTACTCGTGCATCTTTACCTTTATTGTTCTTGAATCTTGTGCCACTCTATGTGTTCATCGATCTAGCACTTGTGTGATTGTTTTCTTGTCGGTTGAGTGAGTTCTCTCTCGTTTTCCCCGTGTTTCCCTCTTGTTCTTCCGCTCGTTCTTCGTGTTCCTCGTAGGGATTCTCTCCAAACGTGAAAGATCGCTCCTGTAGGGTCTCACCCTATATCATCATGGTATCACGAGCCACGTTGATCACGTTATTGGAGCCCCCACCCCTCTTTTTCTAGCTTGATTTTGTTGTTTTTGGTCCTAATTCCGAAAATTCCCCACAAAAATAGCCCCCAAAATTTTTTGTGATTTGTTTGTGAGTTGAGATTTTGTTGGATTTGGTCCATGGATTCGTGTTGCTACGTGTGGATCTAGCTTTCCCCTCCCTCCCCTCCCTTTTCCATCCACCAAACCCCTCGATTTCAACCTCTCAAGCATCTTCTTCCCAGGAAATTTTGCAGCTCCTCTCCCCGAGCCCGATTTTCGCCCAGGCTCCGGACATCCGGACAAGGCCGACGTCCGGCCTTGATCCGGACGACCGTAAGGTCACGGCCGTCCAGAAACCCTGACCAAACTGAATCTCTTGATTCGAGACACCACAACCACCCCATACTTCTCCACATCTCCCAAACCCATATACACCAAATTCTTCCACGATTCCTCCGATGACGATTTTGACACATTTTTGTCTTTGAGATTTTGAGTTGTGGCTTCCGTATCCTTTTGTGTTTCGGCTATCTAGGTGCGGTGCAAAGTCATCATCACCACCGCTCATCTACATCGACCAGTCATAATCGCAAGGACGGTAACTTCGACGACATCTTTGTCTTACCTTGCTATTCCATTGATAACCAACATTGCCTCATTTTGCGTAGCTTACCCATCGAGACTAGCCTTTGAGTATTGCCGACAACGTGACTTGTGCACATTTAGTGATCATACTCCATAGCATACATACCATACCATAGTGGTGCATATCTTAGCATCAACTTGTGTGTCACAAAGTTGTCATCGCATACACAATTGCTATCTTGGTTCGTGAAGTTTTGCATGAGAAAAGAGCTCATAAAAGAAAGAGCCAATCAAGCTTTTAAGCAAAGAGAGAAAGATAAGCAAAGAGCTTATGAGCAAGAACCATAGCATCATCAAACATTAAGATTGTCATACTTGATCATCTTGGATCCACACATCGACACACCATACATATAGCATACTTGGGATAGAAGTCGTTGCAGTTTTGCTTAGTAGGTTGTGCACAAGTTCGTATCCGCCTATTGCAATCGTGCTAAGCGTCTCTCTAGTGGTGTGCAACAAGAGCATCTTGGTGTATTCCACATTTTGGCTCATCCTTGGTTGCATAACCCCATATTATCTATTTGCGTGTGTTTCCGTGTACCATACCTTGCTATTGGTCTACTTGTTGCATTTGCAAATTTGTGAATCATTTCCAACTTTATTGAGTCTCACTTACAATTGCATCAAATTTTGTGCCACCATTCTAACCAAGCTCCACCATAAGCTTTTATTTGTGTAGGTGTGAGAACCGACAAGAATCGGTACCAAGAGTGTTATTTCCTTGTCCGCATTTGAGTGAACTTGATTCATTTTCAATATCGGTCAAAGGTACATTGGTATAAGTTCTTTCCGTTCTACCACTCACATCTCGCTTGGAATGATGGATAGGCCAAGTTCTTCTACCAACCCACTCTTCATCGAGCAAGACGCATTTACATGTCCTCATACGTCACCAAAGGCCACCTCTTCGGTGCACAACGAGCGTTGCACCAAGAACAACAAGCAATGAGCGACCGCATCGACAACCTTGCAACCGACTTGCGACTCTCCGAGCAACGTACAAGAGACTACTTCGACAACAAGTTCGAGGCGCACAAGCAAGAGAATGATGCAAGAATGGACGAGATCCGCAAGTTGATGAGAAACCGGCATCATTCCACTTCTTCATCATCAAGACGGAGCCACTCAAGTCGACACTCGACGACACCTTCTACGACTCAAGTACACCGTCATCGAACACTCTTCGACGAGCAGCGGCGCCAAGATCGTCATGCATCTCGCAACCCGCTACATGACAAGCACTCACAAGAGCAAGTTGATGATCAAGTTCCTCGTCCTCATTCAAACCAAGAGGCCTTTGCTCAAGCTCAAGAAAGGCAACGTCTTCGCCGCCAACAAGAGGAAGAAAGAGCACGCCGTCACCAAGACGAACAAGACGCCAATGCTCAACGTCGTCAACAACAACAACGTGAAGCGCAAGCTCTTGAGGCGCAACGTGCCCTTCAAGAATCAAGTAGAGCCGTCGCTAACCGCAATCGCGAACGGCACAATCAAGAAGAAGCCTTTCGAGAAGAAATACAAGAGCGGAACTACCAACCTAATGCACAACGTCAAGTTCCTCAAGCTCCTCCACAAGCTCGTCAAACTCCACCCCAACCTCAAGTTCAACAAGGGCAAGTTGATCATGGTCTTCCTCCGCGCCAAGAGCAACATGAAGACGAGTACATCCCTCGTCAAGGACGTCATCATCAACAACGCCAACAACACAATGACGAGCAATGCTACGGCAAGCTAAAATTCACCATGCCCAAGTTCAATGGAAGCAATGACCCCGAAGACTACCTCTCATGGGCATTGAAGGTTGACAAAATCTTCCGTTTGCACAACTACGATGAAGCGAAGAAAATCGCTATGGCATCACTTGAGTTCCAAGATTACGTGCTCATATGGTGGGAACAACTCATTGAGCGACGACAAGCAAGAGGTGAACCTCCAATCACCACTTGGGCTCAAATGAAGGATGTCACGCGAGCACGCTTTTGTGCCAACATACTACAACCGCGATCTCTTCAAGAAACTCCAACTACTCAAGCAAGGAACAAAGAGCGTTGAAGAATACTACAAGGAGATGGAGATAGCCATGATTCGCGCCAATGTCAAGGAAGATGATGAGCAAACTATGGCACGCTTTCTTTAATGGACTCAATCATCCAATCAAGAAGATCGCCGACTTACAACCATACTCATCCCTCATTGAGCTCGTGCATCAAGCTACAAAGGCGGAACGCCAAGTGCAAGATGACTTCAAGTACGCCAAGTACTCATCCAATACCTACCGCTTAACCAACAACCAAACTTCAACAACTACTCCAACATCTACTTGACCAAGCTTTCTCCAAGAAACGACGACAAGTCAAGTTACAAGAAGACTTCGACAAATTCAAGTCGTCCTCCTCCTACTACAAGCAACCTCAAGCCGCGTGCTTCATCCTCTACTCCGACCGATGAGACCATCAAGACAAGCTCCTTCAAGTGTTTCACTTGCGGCGGCCGAGGCCACAAGTCATATGAATGCACCAACAAGCGCACCATGATCCTCAACGACGATGGCACATACGACTCCATGAGTGAAGAGGAGATGGAAGCCCTTGAGCAAGTGGCCATGCACCGCAAGTGAATGAAGATGAAGATGATCAAGTCTTTTGTGATGAGGATTCGAGCCCCGCTCTCGTTGTCTCCAAAGTCTTGACACTTCAACATCAACAAGAAGAAGACCAACGATGCCACATCTTCCACACAAAAGCCGCATCAATGGACGGTCCATAAAGGTCATCATCGATGGAGGTAGTTGCCACAACTTGGCAAGTGAAGAACTATGCTCCAAGCTCCAACTAATCAAGAAGAAGCACCCGCACCCTACAAGGTTCAATGGCTAAGTGACTCGGCACTATCTGAGTCGAACATACGGTCCAAGTCTCCTTCAAAATCGGTGCTTATGAAGACACTTTGGAGTGTGATGTGGTCCCAATGACCGTTTGTCACCTACTTCTTGGTCGACCGTGGCAATTCGACCGTGGTGTCATCCACAATGGGCGAACCAATCACTATAGCTTCAAGATGAAAGGGAAGGAGTATGTACTACGACCTATGGACCTAGTCAAGTGATAGCCGACAAGCAAGCCACCCATCATAGAGAAAAGAGTGAGAAAGTGACCCACCAAAAAGTAAGTGAGAGCCACAAGCCAAATTTGAGCGACTCTTCGCCTAGAGAGAATAACCTCATTCTATTTGCCACCAAAAGTGAGATGAGAGAAGTGTGTGAGAACCCATCTACCGTGATGCACTTCGTCCTTGTGTGCAAGGATGGAGAACCAAAACTAACACCATTCACGAGCTACCTTTGGTGTTTCAATCTCTTTTGCAGGAATTCCAAGATGTTTTTCCCGATGAGCTACCTCCGGGTCTACCTCCTCTTCGAGGCATTGAGCATCGAATCGACCTCATCCCCGGAGCGCCTCTACCAAACAAAGCTCCATACCGAGTTAATCCGGAAGAAACCAAGGAGATTCAACGGCAAGTACAACAACTCATCGACAACGGTCATGTACGTGAAAGCCTAAGCCCTTGTGCCGTTCGGTTATTCTTGTGCCTAAGCCCGATGGAAGTTTCCGCTTGTGTTCCGATTGTAGACCTATCAATGCTATTACTGCTCGATATAGGCATCCCATTCCTCGCTTAGATGACATGCTTGATGAACTTAGTGGAGCCAACTTTTTCTCAAAAATTGATCTTAAAAGTGGCTATTATCAAATCCGCATACAAGAGGGTGATGAATGGAAAACTGCTTTCAAAACCAAATTTGGTTTATATGAGTGGTTAGTGATGCCTATGGGTCTTTCGGAAGCTCCCGGTACTTTCGTGCGTCTTATGCATCATGTGCTTCGCCCTTACATTGGAGTCTTTGTTGTGGTCTACTTTGACGATATCCTTGTGTTTAGCAAAACCATGAAAGAACACATCAATCATGTAAAATCTGTGTTGCAAACTCTTCGCAAAGAAAGCCTTTATGCAAACTTGAAAAATGCACATTTGGAGTTGACAAAGTGGTTTTCTTGGGTTTTGTTGTTTCCTCAAAGGGTGTCCACGTTGATGAATCTAAAATTCAAGCAATTCAAACTTGGCCCCAACCCACCAATTTGCAACAAGTGCGAAGTTTTCTTGGTCTTGCGGGTTTCTATCGTCGCTTTGTGAAAGATTTCGGCACAATTGCCGCTCCTTTGCATGCTTTGAGCAAGAAGAATACTCCCTTTGTTTGGGGAACTTTGCAATCAGCCGCTTTTGATAAGCTCAAGACTTTGCTTACTCATGCTCCGATTCTTGCTTTGCCCAATTTCGACAAAACTTTTGAGGTTCATTGTGATGCAAGTGGTACCGGAATTGGCGGAGTTTTGATGCAAGAAAAACGAGCCATTGCTTATTTTAGTGAAAAACTCTCCGGTGCTCAACTTAATTATCCCATCTATGATAAAGAATTGTATGCTTTAGTGCGTGTGCTCCATGTTTGGGAACATTACCTTAGACCTCACGAGTTTGTCATCCATACCGATCATGAAACGCTTAAGTACCTCAAAGGTCAAACTAAATTGAACAAGCGCCACGCAAAATGGAGTGAATTCATTGAATCTTTTCCTTATGTGATCAAGTACATTAAGGGTAAAGAAAATGTAGTTGCCGACGCGCTTTCACGCATATGCATGCTTGTCACTCAACTTGAGTTGAATGTCATTGGTTTTGACCATATAAAAGACTTTTATGAGCATGATCCATCTTTTGCTTCTCCTTATGCTAAGTGCTTGACGATACGTCTTGGGACAAATATTACATCAAGGATGGTTATCTTATGAGAGCTAACAAACTTTGCATTCAGAGTCTTCTCTTCGTTTGCTCCTTTTGCAAGAGGCTCATGGAGGCGGACTCATGGGACACTTTGGACGCGACAAGACATTCGCCACGCTCTCCAACAACTACTTACGGCCCAAGATGTTCATGACGCTCAACGCTTCACCAACCGATGCTATACAAGTCGCAAATCTAAGTCTAAAGCTCAATCTCATGGTCATTACATGCCTCAACCTAATCAATACCAACCATGTCAAGACAAAATTATGGATTTTGAACATGGTGAGCCTATGACACAAAATCGCAAGGATTCCGTGTTTGTTGTTGTGGATAGATTTTCTAAGATGGCACATTTCATTCCTTGCAACAAGATAGACGATGCTTCACATGTTGCAAATCTCTTTTGTAGGGAAATCTTGCGACTCCATGGAGTACCAAAGACAATCGTCTCCGATCGTGACGTCAAGTTCTTGAGTTACTTTTGGAAGACCCTATGCGCCAAGCTCGGAATCAAGCTATTGTTCTCCTCGGCATACCATCCTCAAACCGACGGCCAAACGGAGGTGACGAACCGCACACTATCCACTCTACTTCGTGTCTTGATCAAGAAGAACATCAAGGAGTGGGAAGCATGTCTACCTATCGCCGAAATGCACGCCTACAATCGTGCAAGACATTCAACTACCGGCAAGTCCCCTTCAAGTCGTCTCACGGTTTCAACCCGTTGTCCCCATTGGACATTCTACCACTCCCTCTCCAAGAGCGCACCAACATGGATGCAAGTGAACGAGCAAGCTACATCAAGAAGATGCACGAAGATACAAGGCACGCAATTGCGCCGCCAAGTACAACGCCAAGCAAACAAGCTCAACGCCAACAAGCAACCCATCGTCTTCAACATTGGCGATCAAGTGTGGCTACACCTTCGCAAGGACCGCTTCCCCAAAGAACGCAAGTCCAAACTTCTCCCTCGAGCCGATGGCCCTTTCAAAGTGCTCGTGACGCTACAACGAGAACGCTTACAAGATCGACATACCTCGCGACAAGTACAACGTGAGCGACATCTTCAACGTCAAGGACCTTGCACCTGTCCATGGAGATGAAGTTTTTGATCCGAGGTCGGATCTCTCCCAAGGGGGGGGGGAGATGATACGGAGCAGCCCTCACTCATCCCCACGGACGTGCCTACATCTCCCTCAACACCACAGGGACCCATGACAAGAGCCCGAGCTAAGGCTATTGAAGATAAGGTGAACTCGCTCCTCTCCGAACTTCTTATTTCTACCCATGAGACATGGCTACTACCTCATTCGTAAACTTCGTGTAATCAGGAACACGAGGCGAACCAAGGATCTACTACTTGCAAGAGCCAAGACGGCGAGAACTCCAAGTATGTCGAAGAGGAAGAAGGGATGCAGCTGAAGCTACAGGACCCGGACGTCCGACCACCTCCGAACGTCCGACGAACATCACCCGAATCAAACCTACGGACGACCGGAGCTGACCGGACGTCCGGGACTTCATCACCCGAATCAAATCTACGGACGACCGGAGCTGACCGGACGTCCGGGCGACCATCACCCGAACCGGAACTGCGGACGTCCGAACGAGTCCGGACGACCGGACCCTCCCGAGCCTCCGGACGTCCGACACCTTCCGGACGTCCGACACCTGATGCGGGCTGAAGCCCATGTACCCTCCGTTTGACTCCCATTTGCACTAAGACTATAAATAGGACCTTTCCGTCTCCTAGTGAAGGTCGACTTTGGATTAGCTCATGTTTAGGTGAGAGAGCCTTTGCTCATCCACTTGGCTACTTCTCCTTGAGATCGGGACCTCTTGGAGAAGATCCCCCAAGCGGATTCAAGACCCCCTCCTAGGGTGGACCCCATCAAGACCTCCTTCCGGAGAAGATCGGCTACTCGTGCATCTTTACCTTTATTGTTCTTGAATCTTGTGCCACTCTATGTGTTCATCGATCTAGCACTTGTGTGATTGTTTTCTTGTCGGTTGAGTGAGTTCTCTCTCGTTTTCCCCGTGTTTCCCTCTTGTTCTTCCGCTCGTTCTTCGTGTTCCTCGTAGGGATTCTCTCCAAACGTGAAAGATCGCTCCCGTAGGGTCTCACCCTATATCAACCTGGTTACCCCTTGTATCGTCCTTTGTTGATCTTGGATCGTGTATCTCTCTTTGTGTTCATCGATCTAGCGCATGTGTAATCGAATCTTGTTGGTTTGAGTGATTCTATTGTGTTTTCCCCGTGATTTCCCTCGTGCTCTCTCGCTCGTTCTTCGTGTTCCTCGTAGGGATCCTCTCCAAACGTGAAAGATCAACCCCATAGGGTTCCACCCTACATCAGAAGAAGATCACGATGGCATCCCTTGAGTTCCAAGACTACGTACTCATTTGGTGGGAACAAGTCATTGAGCATCGAGCGACAAGAGGTGAACTACCCATAACAACTTGGGCGCAAATGGAGGATGTCATGAGAGCACGTTTCGTGCCGACCTACTACAACCGCGACCTCTTCAAAAAATTCCAACTCCTCAAGCAAGGAACCAAGAGCGTTGAAGAGTACTACAAGGAAATGGAGATTGCCGTGTTAAGAGCCAATGTCACGGAAGATGATGAGCAAACTATGGCACGTTTCTTGAATGGACTCAATCATCCTATCAAGAAGATCACCGACTTCCAACCATACTCGAACGTCATCGAGCTAGTGCATCAAGATACCAAAGCGTAATGCCAAGTGCAAGATGACTTCAAGTACGCCAAGTTCTCATCCAAGTCCTATGGCTTCTCCAATAATCAAGCTTCACTGACTCCAGCAACTGCTACCTCAACCAAGCCATCTACAAGCAACGGTGTGCTACCTCTTGAGCACTGTGTTGGTTTTCCCTTGAAGAGGAAAGGGTGATGCAGCAAACTAGCGTAAGTATTTCCCTCATTTTTTGAGAACCAAGGTATCAATCAAGTAGGAGGCTACGCGCGAGTCCCTCGCACCTACACAAAACAAATAAATCATCGCAACCAATGCGATAAGGGGTTGTCAATCCCTACACGATCACTTACGAGAGTGAGATCTGATAGATATGATAGGATAATATTTTTGGTATTTTTATGATAAAGATGCAAAGTAAAATAAAAGCAAAGTAAAAAAGCAACGGAAATAACTAAGTGTTTGATGCGGAGCATCCCTCCATCATCCCCATGGACACTACTTCGACCACACAAGCTCCAAGAGCACGTGCCATCCAATCCGAGGTTGACTCTCTCCTTGTTGAACTTCCCTTTAACCCATTCGAGACATGGCTACTACCTCAAACGGAGACACTTTGTGTGCTCAGGTACCATGTAAGCAACCAAGGAGAAGGAGTGCAAGACGGACATCAAGATCAAGGAGGCATTCTACCCAACCTGGAAGGACCGGTACAACCGCCCAACAACCGCCCGGGCGGAACAACCGGCCACCATTCTGTGATCAAGCGGTGCAAGGCCGGTACAGCACCGGATGTACCGGTAAATCCCAAATGACCGGAACTACCGGCCCAACCACCGGTACAACCGCCGGGGCCCCCGACGACCATCTGCAGAAGCCAGCACCTGACCCCAGCGGTAGTACCGCCTTCCTCGACCGGTACTTCCGCCCTCCCTGAGTCGCCAGCGGTACAACCGCCACCTCGACCGGTACAACCGGTCTGTCTGCGCACAGTGGAACGGGCCAAGCCCATGTATCCCTTAGCCCTCACTTACCCCTTCGTGGCTCTAGACTATAAATACTCCTCCACCTCCTCCTAGTCAAGGTAGCAAAGGATTAGCTCATATTTGTGTGAGAGCTTTGCTCATCCACTTGGTTACCTTCTCCTTGGAGATCGCGCCTCCTCGGAGATTGCGCCTCCTCGGAGAAGATCCTTCCAAGAGGATTCAAGACCCCCTTCTAGGGTGGACCCCCCATCAAGACCTCCTCACGGAGAAGAACGACTACTCGTGTATCTTTCCTTTGTTGACTTTGAATCTTGTGCTACCTTTTGTGTTCGGTGATCTAGCCCTTGTGTGATCGATACTTGTCGGTTTAGTGATTCTCTTGTGTGTTTTCCCTTGTGTTCTTCCACTCGTTCATCGTGTTTTCCCCGTAGGATCCCCTCCAAACGTGAAAGATCTCCGATTAGGGTTCCGCCCTACATCATCTTGGTATCATGAGCCACGTTGATCACGTTTTTGGAGCCCTACCTCGTGTTTTCTAGCTTGATTTTGTTGTTTTTGTCCTAAAATCCAAAAATCCCCACCAAAAATAGCCCCAATTTTTTTTGTGATTTGTAGGTTTGATGATGTTTTGTTGATTTTGATCCGTGGATTTGCTTGGTTTCAAGTGGATCTAGCTTTTCCCCAAGTTTCCCCACTTCCCTTCCACGAAATCTCTCCAATTTTGCCCCCGAAATCATCAATTTCCGCCCCAAAATCGCGCCACGATACAATCTGCGAAGAATACCGTCTCGACCGGTACTACCGCCATCCAAGCGGTACTACCGCTGAGTACCTCAAGCGGTACTACCGCCAGTCCGAGCGGTACTAACGCCCATACCAGTTCCAGCCATCGCAGTTTCACCATATTTTCGCCAAATTTTGCCCGGAGCCCACGCCTACTTCCGCATATCCACACCACTTTCCACCACCGCTCACCGCCACCTCCTATGTCGATTTTGACACGTTTTGGTCTTTGAGAATTTGAGTTGTGGCTCCCGTGTCCTATTGTATTTCGGCTATATAGGTACGGTTCGACGTCAACATCACCACCACTCATCTTCGCCTAGGACTCATCATCGCCAAGGACGGTAACCTCGACGACAACTTTGTCATCTCTCGCAATTGCATTGATAACCATCATAGCCCATCTTTTGCGTTGCTTACCCATCGAGACTAGCCATTGAGTATTGCCGGCAACGTGACTTGTGCACATTAGTGATCATACTCCATAGCATACATACCATACCAAAGTGGTACATATCTTGGCATCCACTTGTGTGTCACAAAGTTGTCATAACATACACAATTGCTATCTTGGTTCGTTAAGTTTTGCATGAGAAAAGAGCTCAAAAGTGAAAGAGCCACCCAAGCTTTTAAGCAAAGAGGAAAGATAAGCAAAGAGCTTATAAGCAAGAACCATAGCATCATACTACATTAAGATTGTCACATAAGATCATATTGGATCATAGCACCGAAATACCATACACATAGCATACTTGGGATAGAGATCATTGCATTTTTGCCTAGTAAGTTGTGCACAAGCTACGTATCCGCCTATTGTGCAATCGTGCTAGCGTCTCTCTAGTATTGTGCAACAAGAGCATTTTCGTGGATTCCACATTTTGGCTCACTTTTGGTTTGCACAATCCCACTTATCTATTTGCGTGTGTGTTTCCGTGTACCACTACTTGCTTGGTCTACTTGTTACATTTGCGAATTTGCGAATCTTTTTCAACATCTTTGAGTCAAACTAACGATTGCAATCAATTTTGTGCCACTATCCTAACCAAGCTCCACCATAAGCTTTTACTTGTGTAGGTGTGAGAACCGACAAGGATTGGTACCAATAGTGCTATTTCATTGTCCACATTTGCGTGAACTTGATTCATCATCAACATCGGTCAAAGGTACATTGGTATAAGTTCTTCTCCTTCTACCACTCACATTTTTGCTTGGAATGATGGATAGGCCAGGTACTTCTACCAACCCACTCTTCCTAGAGCAAGACGACGACATGTATTCATACGTCACCAAGAGCCATCTCTTTGGTGCACAACGCGCGTTGCACCAAGAGCAACAAGCAATGAGCGACCGCATCGACAACCTCGCCACCGACTTGCGCCTCTCCGAGCAACGTACAAGAGACTACTTCGATAACAAGTTCGACGCTCACAAGCAAGAGAATGATGCAAGAATGGATGAGATCCGCGCCTTGATGAGGAACCGGCATCATTCCACTTCTTCATCCTCAAGACGGAGCCGCTCGAGTCGACACTCCGACGACACCTTCTACGACTCAAGTACACCTACGTCAAACACTCTTCGTCGTGCCGCACGTCAAGACCGTCAAGCAAACCGCAATCCTCTACACGACACCGACTCTCAAGAGCATCAACATCGTCAAAACCAAGCTACATTTGCGCAAGCACAAGCACGGCAACGCCAACGACAACAAGAACAAGAAGAGCGAGCGCGACAACATCAAGATGCACAAGACGCCGAGGCGCAACATCGAGAACAACAACTACGGGAAGCTCAAGCACTTGAGGCACAACGTGCACTTCACGACTCAAGTCGAGCCGTTGCCGACCGAGTACACCAAGCTCGTGAATATCAAGAAGCGCTCCGCGAGGAAGTCCAAGAGAGGCTCTACCAAGCACGCGTGCATCGACAAGCCCCACAACAAGCTCGACAAGCTCCACCACATGCTCACCAAGAACCTCAAGTTCATCAAGCGCATGAAGACAATGGGAATCCACCAAGACAAGAGCAACATGAGGAAAACAACCCTCCTCGCCAAGAGCAACATGAGATTGTTAATCCTCAATGACATGGACGTCATCATCCTCGACCACAACACAATGAAGAGCAATGCTATGGAAAGCTCAAATTCACCATGCCCAAGTTCAATGGAAGCAATGACCACGAAGAGTACCTCTCATGGGCATTGTGATAGAGGCGAGGGTCCCGATCTTTCGATGAGATGATAACTATCGATTTGGTGGAGTAGACTTTGACGATCCGACTACAAACGGGTACGACGTTGCGCCTTAGCAATCGCTAAACCAACTCCAAGAGGTTACCGACGATGCTGGAAGCACGATCAGCCTGACCACGAAGGTCTATTCCTGCAAGCAATCAAAGAACAAGCAAGAATATGATAAAGCAATCTGAATATTGCGAGTATATATGAAGTATAGATGAAAGTGGGGTTTCATAAGCGGTCTTGGTCTGGTCGTTGGACACAAACGAAGTACACGAAGTTGCAACGATGGCTAACTTTTAACTAAATAAAACCCAAGTCTAAACGATGCCTTAATGGCTATATTTATAGGGAAAAGAGAGGGGATTTTGTCCACCCTTGGCAAGGTGGGACTAAAACACCTCCTAAGTCGTTTTCCCTACAATTTGGACTCTAAAGATATATTACATGGGCCTGGCCCAAAATAAGGTGGCGCAACACCAATAATAAGCTATGGACAAAATTTATGAAAGGCCATCTTGTATATTTCGTCCATCGTCTTGTATGTCATCATGGTGGCTTCAAAGTCCGGAAATCTCCACTTGAACCTCGGTTCTTGTTCTCTTCGCATGCACCTTCATCTCCGTGCTTGATGATGCTCCAATGTTCATGCTTCTTGTCCATTCTAGGCCCTTCAATTGCAAGCAACACAAATGTATCTAAGTTAGGCAGCATCATATTCTCATGAACACTAGAAAGATTACCAAGAAACGAAAGTACCTGATAATTTAATTGGCGTATGCGAGCTCTAGCAATTGTTCCAAGATGTAAAACAGCAGGGGATATGGGTGTAACTGTGGTAGCCATGTCCTCATCATCCTCCCCTTCTTGAAAACAAAGCCGTCCTCGGCGGTGCTTAGTCTGAAATGTGGCCAACAAAAGAGACAAGGTGTACACGTTGTATATGTATATGTCATCCATTTTCTTGATCTCGGTTGGGGTACATGTGACATGGTTATACAAGAGCACCCTTCAAAAGTCGTGGAAATATAAAGCCAATATATTATCACAAGAAGTCAAAGGCATGAAAATATTGCAACTCAGTTTGCACATATAAGTGAAGCTCTTATTCATATCAAAAGATTGACAATGCTTATCATTAAACCATCCCAACATTGATGAACCATCACCAAGATTAGAGGTCATATCAAAATGATTAAACATTGGCACAATTATTTTCAAACATATTTGATACAAATATGATTTATTCCCCGATTCACATGATTCTTTTGCATCAATATTTAATTCAATGGGTTCACTCAAAATTGTTTGATCACATGGCAAAGTCAAATCATCAACATAATCCTCTAAAATAACTGGTGTGATCAAAGTAGTGGGTAGCTCATTCCATGGTGCATTTAAATTGACAAGGCAAGCATCATACACATGTGGAGGTGGAAGATCGGTACCTTTGTCATTACCTATTACGATCGACTCAGATGATGTAGGCACTCTCAAAGGTGATGTGTCACATGGTGGAGGTGATGTAGTCCTCACACAAATGGATGTGGTTGTTATAGTACGCCTAGCAGTGGAAGGAACAACCGTATCATCGCTTGGAATGTGCTCCTTGCGCTTGTTCTCCTTGTGGGCAACGCGTCGTTGTATTTCCTGTTCAGCTTTGCAAGCAAGACGAAACACACGGTCCATAGGATAACACTCTTCATGAATTAGTATCTCCTGAATATCACGGTTTAATCCGCCCCAAAATCTATCCATAAAATCATCTTGATTTTCGTCTAAAAGGAGTGCAACAAGGTAGTTTGTAAATCATCATAATATTTTGTTACAAAGTGTTGCTACCTTGTTTTAAATGTTGTAGTTTTTAAGCATGCCACGAGTATAATAAACATCGCATTTAATCTATCTCTCATGACAAGTTTTAAATCATGCCAAGTAATAGGTATATAATCAGGTGTAACCTACAATATTCGCTCCACCAAACTAAAGCATAACCAGTGAAAGTACCAATCATGACCTTAACTTTTTCATGCTCAGAAAAATTATGGGAAGCAAATATAGCATTTATTTCAAACTCCCATTCAATATATAAATCTGGCTTAAAACGACCATGAAAAGGTGGCATGGAAACAAGAACCTGTTTGTGTGCATTATGATGTCTTTGTAACTCTTGTGATGGTGGTTGCATTTTCTGAGGTGATGACACGTCTCCCACGATCGATGAAGCCCAACTGACTCTGTAACCTGCCATGACTAGTAGGAACAAGAAACAAAATCCAAGAATAATGTTCCTATGAACTACTGGGATGTGGTGGTAAAGCGGTCACAGTATAGCAAATCAAAGTCTTACAAATTCTTACCATGCAGCAGGTGGTGACCAGCAACCAGCGGTGTCAAATAACTCCAAGAGTTGGGTAAAGCGATTGCCAGGTGAACGTATGTATGCACGATGTAGAAATATGTGGAGCTGGGTTGGCTTTATATATGTGGGAAAAATGCTACAACCACGTTAATTAATGCAAGCTGAAAATTCGTTCAAAGTGGTCGAGTGCTGGTCCTAGGCTAGACTGTACTAGAGACGCGAGCCTAAGACACAGATGAAAATTCACACCGCGACGGAGGAGAATATAATGAAGTGAGATAAATCGCATTCAAATAGTATGATGCGCTCCAAAGCAAACGGCCAAAAAAAAATTTCTCTCTCCAAAAGCACTCTAGATTCAGCAATCAAAATGTGTGTGACACAAAGACCAATGAGGCAGCCCATAAAACTTGTGCGTTGTTGTTTTCCTAACAAAGTCAAACGCTTGGTCATTTTTATTGAAGAGGCACAAGTACTAGTCACGCGGCTCCACAAGGAAAAGCCACTCTTTTTTTTTTGGCACACCAGAATAGTCAAAACGAAATTGGTAGTTGTACGCTCACGTATTCCAAAGAAAACAATCCAAACAAGGCAAGAATCGTACTCTTTAAATTCTCCCTTTTTTTTCTTCCACAAAACGAGCAAGGCAAATCAGATTTTCCTTTTAAATCTCCACGGATTTGGCCCCCCCCTTTTTTTTTGCTGCGATCTTCAATACTCCCGTAAGGAAACTCCTCCTTAAAAAAATCAAACGTGCCACACTAGGACACAAAATCAGCCACAAACCAAACCGATTGGCAGTTTCCTTTTTTTTAATCTCTCACTTTCTACCACTTGATAGAGGCGAGGGTCCCGATCTTTCGATCAGATGATAACTATCGATTTGGTGGAGTAGAGTTTGACGATCCGACTACAAACGTGTACGACGTTGCGCCTTAGCAATCGCTAAACCAACTCCGAGAGGTTACCGACGATGCTGGAAGCACGATCAGCCTGACCACGAAGGTCTATTCCTGCAAGCAATCAAAGAACAAGAAAGAATATGATAAAGCAATCTGAATATTGCGAGTATATATGAAGTATAGATGAAAGTGGGGTTTCATAAGCGGTCTTGGTCTGGTCGTTGGACACAAACGAAGTACACGAAGTTGCAACGATGGCTAACTTTTAACTAAATAAAACCCAAGTCTAAACGATGCCTTAAGGGCTATATTTATAGGGAAAAGAGAGGGATTTTGTCCACCCTTGGCAAGGTGGGACTAAAACACCTCCTAAGTCTTTTCCCCTACAATATGGACTCTAAAAATAGATTACATGGGCCTGGCCCAAAATAAGGTGGCGAACACCAATAATAAGCTATGGACGAAATTTATGAAAGGCCATCTTGTATATTTCGTCCATCGTCTTGTATGTCATCATGGTGGCTTCAAAGTCCGGAAATCTCCACTTGAACCTCGGTTCTTGTTCTCTTCGCACGCACCTTCATCTCCGTGCTTGATGATGCTCCAATGTTCATGCTTCTTGTCCGTTCTAGGCCCTTCAATTGCAAGCAACACAAATGTATCTAAGTTAGGCAGCATCATATTCTCATGAACACTAGAAAGATTACCAAGAAACGAAAGTACCTGATAATTTAATTGGCGTATGCGAGCTCTAGCAATTGTTCCAAGATGTAAAACAGCAGGGGATATGGGTGTAACTGTGGTAGCCATGTCCTCATCACATTGAAGGCCGACAAAATCTTTCGTTTGCACAACTATGAGGAAGAGAAGAAGATTGCTATGGCATCACTTGAGTTCCAAGACTATGTGCTCATATGGTGGGAACAAATCCTTGAGAGGAGACAAGCAAGAGGTGAACCTCCAATCACCACTTGGGCTCAAATGAAAGATGTCATGAGAGTACGTTTTGTGCCAACCTACTACAACCGCGACCTCTTCAAGAAACTCCAACTCCTCAAGCAAGGAACAAAGAGTGTTGAAGAATACTACAAGGAAATGGAGATAGCCATGATTCGAGCCAATGTGAAGGAAGATGATGAGCAAACTATGGCATGTTTCTTGAATGGACTCAATCATCCCATCAAGAAGATCGCCGACTTCCAACCATACTCCACACTCATTGAGCTCGCGCATCAAGCTACAAAGGCGGAACGTCAAGTGCAAGATGACTTCAAGTACGCCAAGTACTCGTCCAAGACCTACGGCTTCTCCAACAACCAACCTTCAACACCTCCTCCAACATCTACATCAACCAAACCTTCTACAAGCAATGACGACAAGTCAAGTTACAAGAAAACTTCGGCAAGTTCAAGTCGTCTTCCTCCCACTACAAGCAACTTCAAGCTGCGTGCTTCATCATCTACTCCAAACGATGAGACCGTCAAGACAAGCTCCTTCAAGTGTTTCACTTGCGGCGGCCGAGGCCACAAGTCCTTTGAGTGCACAAACAAGCGCACCATGATCTTCAACGACGCATTTACACCTACGACTCCATGAGTGAAGGAGAAATGGAAGCCCTTGAGCAAGTGGCCATGCACCGGCAAGTGAACAACGAAGACGAAGATGACCAAGTCTTTTGTGATGAAGATTCAAGTCCCGCTCTTGTTGTCTCCAAGGTCTTGACTCTTCAACATCAACAAGAAGAAGACCGACGATGCCACATCTTCCACACAAAGGCCGGTATCAATGGAAGGTCCGTCAAGGTCATCATCGATGGAGGTAGTTGTCACAACTTGGCAAGTGAAGAACTATGCTCCAAGCTTCAATTGGTCAAGAGGAAGCACCCGCACCCCTACAAGGTTCAATGGCTAAGTGACTCCTGCACTATCCGAATCGAGCATACGGTCCAAGTATCCTTCAAAATTGGTGCATATGAGGACACTTTGGAGTGTGATGTGGTCCCAATGACCGTTTGCCACCTCCTTCTTGGTCGACCATGGCAATTCGACCGTGGTGTCATCCACAATGGGCGTACCAATCATTATAACTTCAAGATGAAAGGGAAGGAGTATGTACTACGACCTATGTCTCCTAGTCAAGTGATAGCCGACAAACAAGCCACCCATCATGGAGAGAAGAGTGAGAAAGTGATCCACCACAAAGTGAGTGAGAGCCACAAGCCAAACTTGAGCACCTCTTCGCCTAGAGAGAAAAACCTCATATTATTTGCCACAAAAAGTGAGATGAGAGAAGTGTGTGAGGACCCATCGAGTGTGATGCACTTTGTCCTTGTGTGCAAGGATGGAGATCCAAAAAATAACACCTCTCACGAACTACCTTTAGTGTTTCAATCTCTTTTGCAGGAATTCCAAGATGTTTTCCCCGATGAGCTACCTCCGGGTCTACCTCCTCTACGAGGCATTGAGCATCGAATCAACCGCATCCCCGGAGCGCCACTTCCAAACAAAGCTCCATACCGTGCCAACCCCGAAGAAACAAAGGAGATCCAACGGCAAGTACAACAACTCATTGACAACGGTCATGTACGTGAAAGCTTAAGCCCTTGTGCCGTTCCCGTTATACTTGTGAATAAGCCCGATGGAAGTTTCCGCTTATGTTCCGATTGTAGACCTATAAATACTATTACCGTTCGCTATAGGCATGCCATTCCTCGCTTAGCTGATATGCTTGATGAACTTAGTGGAGCCAACTTTCTCAAAAATTGATCTTAAAAGTGGCTATTATCAAATCCGCATACAAGAAGGTGATGAATGGAAAACTGCTTTCAAAACCAAATTTGGCTTATATGAGTGGTTAGTCATGCCTATGGGTTTATCGGAAGCTCCCGGTACTTTCGTGCGTCTTATGCATTATGTGCTTCGCCCTTATATTGGAGTCTTTGTTGTGGTTTACTTCGACGATATTCTTGTATTTAGCAAAACCATGAAAGAACATCTTGATCATGTTAGGGCTGTTTTGGAAACCCTTCGCAAGGAAAGTCTTTATGCAAACATGAAAAAATGCACATTTGGCGTTGACAAAGTGGTTTTCTTGGGTTTTGTTGTATCCTCAAAGTGTGTCCATGTTGATGAATCTAAAATTGAAGCAATTAAAACTTGGCCCCAACCCACCAATTTGCAACAAGTGCGTAGCTTTCTTAGTCTTGCGGGTTTTTATCGTCGCTTTGTGAAAGATTTTAGCACAATTGACGCCCCTTTGCATGCTTTGAGTAAGAAGAATACTCCTTTTGTTTGGGGAACTTTGCAATCCACCGCTTTTGATGAGCTCAAGTCTTTGCTTACTCATGCTCCGATTCTTGCTTTGCCTAATTTTGACAAAACTTTTGAGGTTCATTGTGATGCAAGTGGTACCGGAATTGGCGGAGTTTTGATGCAAGAAAATGAGCCATTGCTTATTTTAGTGAAAAACTATCCGGTGCTCAACTTAACTATCCCATCTATGACAAAGAATTGTATGCTTTAGTGTGTGTGCTACATGTTTGAGAACATTACCTTAGACCGCATGAGCTTGTCATCCATACCGATCATGAAACGCTGAAGTACTTAAAAGGTCAAACTAAGTTGAACAAGCGTCATGCCAAATGGAGTGAATTTATTGAATCTTTTCCCTATGTGATCAAGTACATTAAGGGTAAAGAAAATGTAGTTGCCGATGCCCTTTCACGCATATGCACGCTTGTCACTAAACTTGAGTTGAATGTTATTGGCTTTGAGCACATAAAAGACTTGTATGCTAACGACCCATCTTTTGCTATTTCTTATGCTAAGTGTTTGACGCATACTTCTTGGGAACAATATTACATCAACGATAGTTATCTTATGAGAGCTAACAAACTATGCATTCCCGAGTCTTCTCTTCGTTTGCTCCTTTTGCAAGAGGCTCATGGAGGCGGACTCATGGGACACTTTGGACACGACAAGACATTCACGCTCTCCAAGAACTACTTTTGGCCCAAGATGTTCATGACGCCTCACGCTTCACCAACCGATGCTCTACATGTCGCAAAGCTAAGTCTAAAGCTCAATCTCATGGTCTTTACATGCCTCTTCCTATTCCTTATCAACCTTGGGAATACATTAGCATGGATTTTGTACTTGGTTTGCCTAGAACTCAAAATGGAAAGGATTCCGTGTTTGTTGTTGTCGATAGATTTTCTAAGATGGCATATTTCATTCTTTGCAACAAGATAGACGATGCTTCACACATTGCAAATCTCTTTTGTAGGGAAATCTTGCGACTCCATGGAGTACCAAAGACAATCGTCTCCGATCGTGACGTCAAGTTCTTAAGTTACTTTTGGAAGACCCTATGCGCCAAGCTCGGAATCAAGCTCTTGTTCTCATCCGCATACCATCCTCAAACCGACGGCCAAACGGAGGTGACGAACCGCACACTATCCACTCTACTTCGTGTCTTGATCAAGAAGAACATCAAGGAGTGGGAAGCATGTCTACCCATCGCCGAAAGTACGCCTACAACCGTGCAAGACATTCGACTACCGCAAGTCCCCTTCGAGGTCGCTTCACGGCTTCAACCCGTTGTCCCCATTGGACATTCTACCTCTCCCTCTACAAGAGCGCACCAACATGGATGCGAGTGCACGGGCAAGCTACATCAAGAAGATGCATGAGGATACAAGACAAACCATCGAGCGCCAAGTACAACGACTAGCGACCAAGCTCAACGTCAACAAGCAACCCATGGTCTTCAACATTGGTGATCTAGTGTGGCTACACCTTCGCAAGGATCGCTTCCCCAACGAACGCAAGTCCAAGCTTCTCCCTCGAGCCGATGGACCTTTCAAGGTGCTAGCACGCTACAACGACAACGCCTACAAGATCGACCTACCACGAGGCAAGTACTATGTGAGCGACATCTTCAACGTCAAGGACCTCGTGCCATACCATGGAGATGAGGCTTTTGATCCAAGGTCGGATCTCTCCAAAGGGGGGGGGAGATGATGCGGAGCATCCCTCCATCATCCCCATAGACACTACTTCGACCACACAATGATGCGGAGCATCCTACGGTCATCACCATGTCAAGAGTCCGTTTGGCAAGTGACACGTGCGACCTCTTCTTCACATACACAAAGGTGAATCTTCTCCTTCACACGTGCTCACTTGACCCCTTCGAGGATGGTGTACTACTTGACACTTCTCCCGTGTGCATGCATAGGTATTGTCGGAGCTTCAAGGATGTCAAGGAGGAGTGCAAGCGCCAAGGAACGACTACACCATCCGCGAGGGAAGCCCGAAGCGACGAGAAGAAGAAGGAGTCTTTGAAGCTACAGCCGGACATCCGCCAAGGGCGGACATCCGGCCGCCAGGCAACAGTTGCACCAACAGACGGCCGAAGCATCAGCGGCCGGACATCCGGCGCGACGCCACAGCCCGGACATCCGGCCTTTCCCCGGAAATCCGGCCTCGCCTAACTAGAGACTACAGAAGTTTTGCACTTCAGCCCGGACATCCGGCCCGAGCCCCGGACATCCGGCGCCTCGCGAAGCCCCGGACATCGGCCCCCAGCCCGGACATCCGGCCCCCAGCCCGTACATCCGGCGCCTGTCTGCGCACAGTGAGCAGGCCAAGGGCCCTTGTACCCCTCCAACTCTCCTGATGCGGAGCATCCTACGGTCATCACCATGTCAAGAGTCCGTTTGGCAAGTGACACGTGCGACCTCTTCTTCACATACACAAAGGTGAATTGAACTCATTCTTTATTTATATTGGTGTTAAACCTACTGTATTCCAACTTCTCTATGGTTTATAAACTCTTTTAATAGCCATAGATTCATCAAAATAAGCAAACAACACACGAAAAACAGAATCTGTAAAAAACAGAACATTCTATAGTGATCTGTAACTAACGCAAACTTCTCCAACTCAAAAAAATCAGCCAAACTAGGAAGACCTAGGAAATTTATTTATTGATCAACAGCATTTTGAATCAATATTTTATCACGTTCTGGTGATTTTTAAAAATTATTTTCGTGAACATAAAGTTTCTGGAAATTTCTGCAAGATCAAATAACTATCATCCAAGAAGATCCTATAGGTTTAACTTGGCACAAGCACTAATTAAAACATAAAAACACATCTAACCAGAGGCTAGAACAAATATTTATTCCTAAATAGAAGTAAAAAGCAAAAAAACTAAAAATAAACTTGGGTTGCCTCCCAATAAGCGCTATCGTTTAACGCGCCTAGCTAGGCATAATTTTTATTGATGCTCACAAGGATGATAATAATTGAAACACAAAGAGAGCATCATAAAACACGTGACAAACACATCTAAGTCTAACATACTTCCTATGCATAGGCATCTTATAGGCAAACAAATTATCATACCAAGCAAAAATTAGCACATGCAAGGAAGAAGAAAGAGATGATAGCAATCTCAACATGACGAGAGGTAATTTAGTAACATGAAAATTCCTACAACCATATTTTCCTCTCTCATAATAATTACATGTAGGATCAAAATCAAATTCAACAATATAGCTATCACATAAAATTTTCTATACATGTCCACATGCATGCAAAGTTGACACTCTTCCGAAATAGTGGGATTAACATTAACTAAAGTCATGACCTCTCCAAACCCACTTTTATCAAAAAATTCATAAGATTGAATATTTTCCAAATATGTGGGATCTAAATTTGACACTCTTCCAAACCCACTTTCAATAATATTACAAACACTATTATCAATCTCATATTCATCATGGGGCTTAAATAACTTTCAAGATCAAAAGAAGAATCACCCCAATCATGATCATTGCAACAAGTAGTAGACATAGCAAAACTAGCATCCCCAAGCTTAGTGTTTTGCATATTATTAGCACAATTGACATTAAGAAAATTTATAGTAAAATTATTGCAATCATGCTTTTCATCGAAGGAACTACCAAGTTTGGGTGCATTAGCAACGATCTCATGTTTAACGTAAGGAACTATAGCAAATTCATCTTCATAAATATGAGCATCATGGCCACAAGGATAGCAAGAATCATTTTCATCAAGGGATATTTCAATCAAATCATCTGAATCATAATTATCTATAGATTCGTGCATATCATTATTTTCTTTAGAAGCAACGGTCATTCTTTCAATAAATTCTTTGACATAGACATTATGAGCATAGTTTTCATAGCAATATTCAAGTATGTCAAGATTTTCAGATTCGTAAAGAGTAGTGTCATACTTTTCAAGAAAAGAAGCAACTTCAAAAGAACCCTTAAAAGCAACAAATTCTTCAATTTGTTCAATATCATAGTAGCTATAAACACCCTTTGCATAAGAAGATAAGATTTCATTTTCATTAAACTCACATAGGTAGGGGAGGTGTTTTTTAGGGTTCTTAGAGTAGCAAGTAATATCACAAATTTCACAAAGATTCCAAGCATAACACAGCAATTTGTTTATTCGATTCCATAAGAGTTTCCCTTTTTCAGACAAACGGTGACGCACAAAATGAGCATGCTCATCTAAAGATTTCCCATCAACTAGGCTAGTTGGGGTTTCAGCAGGAGCGCATAAGCATCAAAGATGATCCAAGTAGAACACTTTAAGTGGATCCATATCAATAGATTTTCAGCAAGCAAAGATGCAAGCAAATAGAAGGCATAAGGAAACACAATCAAAGAGGCATACGGGAAGAAGGCGAATAAAACGGCAAGGGTGAAGTGGGGGAGAAGAAAACGAGAGGCAAATGGCAAATAATGTAATGCGGGAGATAAGGGTTTGTGATGGGTACTTGGTATGTTGACTTTTGCGTAGACATCCAAAGAACGGCGCGAAATCCTTCTTGCTACCTCTTGAGCACTGCGTTGGTTTTCCATTGAAGAGGAAAGGGTGATGCAGCAAAGTAGCATAAGTATTTCCCTCAGTTTTTGAGAACCAAGGTATCAATCCAGTAGGACGCTACGCGCGAGTCCCTCGCACCTACACAAAACAATTAAATCCTCGCAACCAACGCGATAAGGGGTTGTCAATCCCTACAGGGTCACTTACGAGAATGAGATCTGATAGATATGATAGGATAATATTTTGGTATTTTTATGATAGAGATGCAAAGTAAAATAAAAGCAAAGTAAAAAAGCAACGGAAATAACTAGGTGTTGGAAGATTAATATGATGGCAAATAGACCCGGGGGCCATACATTTCACTAGTGGCTTCTCTCAAGAGCATAATTATTTTACGGTAGGTGAACAAATTACTGTTGAGCAATTGACATAATTGAGCATAGTTATGAGAATATCTAGGTAAGATTGAACCCAAAGCTAAGCACTTCTCCCATTGCAAGAAAGATCAATCTAGTAGGCAAAACCAAACTGATAATTCAAAGAGACTTGCAAAGATAACCAATCATACATAAAAGAATTCAGAAGATTCAAATATTGTTCATAGATAAACTTGATCATAAACCCACAATTCATCGGTCTCAACAAACACACCGCAAAAGAAGATTACATCAAATAGATCTCCACGAGAGAGGGGGAGAACATTGTATTGAGATCCAAAAAGAGAGAAGAAGCCATCTAGCTAATAACTATGGACCCGAAGGTCTGAGGTAAACTACTCACACTTCATCCGAGAGCTATGGTGTTGATGTAGAAGCCCTCCGTGATCGATGCCCCCTCCGGCGGAGCTCCGGAATAGGCCCCAAGATGGGATCTCGTGGGTACATAAGGTTGCGGCGGTGAAATTACGTTTTTGGCTCCCTATCTGATCGTTTGGGGGTACGTAGGTATATATAGGAGGAAGGAGTACGTCGGTGGAGCATCGTGGGGCCCACGAGGGTGGAGGGCACGCCTGGGGGGTAGGCGCGCCCCTACCTCGTGGCTTCCTCGAAGCTTCCTTCACTTAGGGTCCAAGTCTCCTGGATCATGTTCGTCCCAAAAATCACGTTCCCGAAGGTTTCATTCCGTTTGGACTCCGTTTGATATTCTTTTTCTGCGAAACTTTGAAATAGGCAAAAAACAACAATTCTAGGCTGGGCCTCCGGTTAATAGGTTAGTCCCAAAAATAATATAAAAGTGAATAATAAAGCCTCATAATGTCCAAAACAGAATATAATATAGCATGGAGCAATAAAAAATTATAGATACGTTGGAGACGTATCACGGCGACAAGTCAAATTACAAGAAAACTTAGACAACCTCAAGTCGTCCTCCGACTACAAGTAACTTCAAGCCTAGAGCTTCATCATCATCTACCCCAACCGATGAGACCATCAAGACAAGTTCCTTCAAATGCTTCACATGCGGCGGCCGAGGCCACAAGTCCTTTGAGTGTACAAACAAGCGCACCATGATCCTCAACGACGACGGAACCTATGACTCCATGAGTGAAGGAGAAATGGAAGCCCTTGACCAAGTGGCCATGCACCGGCAAGTGAACGAAGATAAAGATGATCAAGTCTTTTGTGACGAAGATTCAAGCCCCGTTCTTCTTATCTCCAAGGTCTTGACTCTTCAACATCAGCAAGAAGAAGACCAAAGATGACATATCTTCCACACCAAGGCCGGCATCAATGGAAGGTCCATCAAGGTCATCATCGATGGAGGGAGTTGCCATAACTTAGCAAGTGAAGAACTATGCTCCAAGCTCCACTTGGTCAAGATGAAGCACCCGCACCCCTACAAGGTTCAATGGCTAAGCAACTCCGACACTATCCAAGTCGAGCATAGGGTACAAGTTTCTTTCAAGATCGGAGCTTACGAAGAAACTTTGGAGTGTGATGTCGTTCCGATGTCCGTTTGCCACCTCCTTCTTGGACGGCCATGGAAATTTGACAGCAGTGTCATCGACAACGGGTGAACGAATCACTATAGCTTCAAGATGAAAGGAAAGGAGTACGTGCTACGACCTATGTCTCCAAGCCAAGTGATCACCGATAAGCAAGCCACCCATCATGGAGAGAATAGTGAGAGAGCGAACCACCAAAAAGAGAGTGAGCGCCACAAGCCCAAATTGAGCGCCTCCACGATGAGCGACAAGAAGAACTTAGTCCTATTTGCCACCAAACGTGAGATGAGAGAAGTGTATGAGAACCCATCAAGTGCCATGCACTATGTCCTTTTGTACAAGGACGAGGCACCAAAAACTAACACCTCTCACAATCTACCTTTGGTGTTATCTTCTCTATTGCAGGAATTCCAAGATGTTTTCCCCAATGAGCTACCTCCGGGTCTACCTCCACTATGAGGCATCGAGCACCGCATCGACCTCATCCTCGGAGAACCTCTTCCAAACAAGGCCCCATATCGCGTCAACCCCGAAGAAACCAAACAAATACAAAGGCAAGTACAACATCTCATAGACCATGGACATGTGCGTGAAAGTTTGAGTCCTTGTGTTGTCCCGGTCATTCTTTTGCCAAAAAGAGACGGTAGCTTTCGCATGTGTTCCGATTGTAGACCTATCAATGCTATCACCGTTCGATATAGGCACCCCATTCCATGCCTTGATGATATGCTAGATGAGCTTAGCGGTGCCACTATTTTCTCAAAAATTGATCTTAAAAGTGGCTACTATCAAATACGCATACAAGAGGATGATGAATGGAAAACCGCGTTCAAAACAAAGTTTGGTTTGTATGATCTGTTAGTTATTCCTATGAGTTTATCAAAAGCACCCGGTACTTTCATTCGTCTTATGCTTTATGTGTTTCGACCTTATATTGGTGAGTTTGTTGTTGTCTACTTCGACGTTATCCTTATTTTTAGCAAATCTCTCAAAGCTCATGTCACCCACATTAGAACCATGTTGCAAACTCTTAGAAAAGAGTGTCTCTATGCAAACATGGACAAATGCCTTTTTGGCATTGAGAAACTTGTTTTCTTGGGCTTTGTAGTATCTTCTAAGGGTGTTCATGTAGATGAATCTAAGATCAAAGCTATTAAAACTTGGCCCCAACCAACTAACTTGCAACAAGTGCGTAGTTTTCTTGGTCTAGCCGGTTTCTACCATAGATTCGTGAAGGATTTTAGCACCATTGCTTCACCTTTGCATGCTTTGTGTAAGAAAAATGCACCGTCTGTTTGGAGAACATCCCAAGACAACGCTTTCAATGAGCTTAAGACTTTGCTTACTGACGCTCCCATGCTTGCTCTACCAAACTTCGACAAACCTTTTGAGATCCATTGCGATGCTAGTGGTTATGGCATAGGAGGCGTGTTAATGCAAGAGAATCGCCCCGTAGCATACTTTAGTGAGAAACTTTCCGGCACGCAACTCAATTACCCCATCTATGAAAAAGAGCTATATGCTTTAGTGCGAGTTTTGCGTGAATGGGAACATTATTTCCGCCCACATGAGTTCATTCTTCACACCGATCATGAAACGCTCAAGTATCTTAAGGGTCAAACTAAGTTGAACAAGCATCATGCTAAATGGAGTGAATTCATCGAGTCTTTTCCTTACGTCATCAAGTATATCAAAGGCAAGGAAAATGTTGTAGCGTATGCGCTTTCCTGTATATGCACACTTTTTACTCAACTTGAATTGAATGTCATTGGCTTTGAGCACATAAAAGACTTGTATGCGCATGATCCTACTTTTTCTATTCCTTATGTCAAATGTTTCACGCATCCATCTCGGGAACGCTATTACATCAAAGATGGTTATCTTCTGAGAGCTAACAATCTTTGCATCCCCGAGCCTTCTCTTCATTTGTTACTGTTGCAAGAATCTCATGGAGGAGGACTAATGGGACACTTTGGACGCGACAAGGCATTTGCTACGCTCTCCAAGAACTATTTTTGGCCAAAGATGTTCCGCGACGTCAACCGCTTCACCAACTAATGATATACATGTCGCAAAGCTAAGTCTAAAGCTCAATCTCATGCCCTCTATATGCCTCTTCCAATCCCGTACCAACCATGGGAAGATATTAGCATGGATTTTGTGCTTGGTTTGCCTAGAACTAGAAATGGAAAGGATTCCGTTTTTGTTGTTGTGGACCGATTCTCTAAAATGGCACATTTCATACCATGCAACAAGATAGACGATGCTTCACATATTGCAAATCTTTTTTGTAGAGAAATCTTGCGCCTACATGGAGTGCCAAAGACGATTGTCTCGGACCGCGACGTCAAGTTCTTGAGTTACTTTTGGAAGACATTATGCGCCAAGCTCAGAATCAAGCTACTATTCTCCACGACATACCATCCACAAACCAACGGCCAAACGGAAGTGACGAACTGAACACTCTCCACTCCACTACGCGTATTGATCAATAGGAACATCAAGGAGTGGGAAGAGTGTCTACCCATCACCGAGTACGCCTACTACCGCACAAGACATTCGACTACCGGCAAGTCCCCCTTCGAGGTCGTCTACGGTTTCAACCCGTTGTCCCCATTGGACATTCTTCCTCTACCACTACAAGAGCGCATCAACATGGACGCGAGTGCCCGAGTGAACTATCTCAAGAAGATGCATGAAGAAAGGCACACCATCGAGCGCCAAGTACAACGACTCGCGACCAAGCTCAACGTCAACAAGCAACCCATGATATTCAACATTGGAGATCTTGTGTGGCTACACCTTCGCAAGGAACGTTTCCCGAACAAACGCAAGTCCAAACTCCTACCATGAGCCGATGGACCCTTCAAGGTGCTAGCACGTACAACAACAACGCTTACAAGATAGACCTCCCGCGTGACAAGTACAACGTGAGTGACGTCTTCAACGTCAAGGATCTTTCTCCCTACCATGGTGATGAAGATTTCGATCCGAGGTCGGACCTTTCCCAAGGGAGGGAAGATGATGCGGAGCATCCAAGGTCATCCCCATGGACCTACCTATGTCTCCCACGACACCACTTGGACCAATGACAAGAGCACGAGCAAAGGCTATTGAAGATAAGGTGAACTCGCTCCTTTCCGAACTACCACTTTCTATGCATGAGGCATGGTTGCTGCCTCAAGCGGAAACACTATGTGTGATCAGGTACTTGGAGGAAAGCCACGGAACATCTACATCCAACAGACAAGACGGTGAGGACACCAAGTGCGAAGGACAAGAAGAAGAGCTGCCACGGAAGCTATAGCCACCGGACAACCGGTCGGGACCGGATGTTGATGTCCTCATCAGTGTCTGTGCTTTTTAAGAGAGAGTGTTTCTTGTAATAATTTGCTAGGGTTTTGCGATTTCCTTCCCGCTTGCTTGATGTTCTGCGTCGGCAGGGCCCGACCCCACGCGTACCTTAGGCATCGTTGGGTCGGCCGGATCACCAGGACGAGACCAAGGGGTGAGGGGCTACCTGGCCAGTTAGGCTCCTGAGTTGTGATGCTCAGGAGTCCCCATTGACGTACAAACAGCCCACGGGAAGGAGATGCTAGAGTAGGCCTTAGCATTCTGCGTCGGTAAGGCCCGGCTCCGCGCGTACCTCAGCCGCCGTTGGGTCGTCCGGGTCACCAGGACGAGACCAATGGGTGAGGGGCTACATGACCAGTTAGGCTCCTGAGTCACAATGCTCAGGAGTCCCCCATGTTGTACAAATAGACCTCCATACCTTTCCTCACCAAGGTCCTGCTCGGGAGGGGGGCACGACGACCAGGTCCGAGGGACCTGGCAGGGTGGCGTGCGCTAAGCGTGACCTGAGCGTAGCCCCCGTGCCCAGCCCCCTAGCGCGACTCTCCCAAGGGGAAAGTGTTGCGATGAGGCTGGACACTGAGCCTGGCGGCTCCTTGAGGTTGATGCAGCCAGGGGGCCGCCCTTAGTTACTTATCACCAGCGCGGAGCAAGGCGCTTCCACACTTGCACGGGCATAGCCGCTCCTCGGCCGTATCGACTGCCAGCGCGGAGCATGGTGCTTCGACTGGTGCGTGGGTGGGGGCTCCCTCTGAGTGGAACCCCTGGGGCGTGTATAGCCCCACTCTGACACGTGACTTGCATGGCATGCCTAGACGAGGTATGTCTGGGCACATGTGAGCCAGTGCGGGACTCACGAGGCCCTACCTCAAGGCGGGTTGTGCCTGAATTTGATTCTTGACATCTGTGATGGCCCTGCGAGGTGGTTAGACAACTTGCGCCGAATGAATCTCCTGAGGTGATCACATGAGAACGCCAAACACAAACGACCCCAGGAGGTGACGTGAATCGGACCGCCCACCGCATGAGCTCGGGCCGTTGGGTTTATCGATGCTGCAGGGACGGACCTGAGCATAAACACCGTGCCCAGTCTTCTCATGCGAAAATACTGAAGAAAGACAGCCGGCGCGCAGCTCCCGCGGTGGTAAGGCACCGATGCGCGCGCCCTAGCTCGTCCGCCCGCGATTAGCTCATGCGAGAACAAGGCACGAAGGACCATGGGAGGTGACGTACACGGGAGCTGGCCCGCGAGCCAGAGCTCAGCCGCTTGGGTTTAGCGACGCTGCAGGGACGGACCCAAGCACAGACGCCGTGCGAGTCCTTTATCATGACGCGGTCGTGGGTGGGTTTACAAGGGCGTACGACGTTCATGGTATCGAAGTACCGAACAGGCATATAATAATCATAAAGCAACTCATAGGAGGAGGTAAGGCTAGTTCTGATAGATGCAAAAACGATACATGCCGTAGGGACAGACCCACGCGGCCTGGGGATGATGCAGCCCAAGGGACGCCCCCAGGAGAGCGACTGGATGATGCAAGAAAGATACATGCCGCAGGGGCAGGCCCATGCGGTCTGGGGATAATGCAGCCCGAGGGGCGCCACCAACAGAGTAAACCAGAAAATGTCACCTGGCACCATTGCTGAAGAGATGTTGAAGTAGCTGAAGATACGTGCTGAAGAGGTTGCTCCTCACGAGTAGCCTGGGTCTTGAACCTTGGGAGGCCCTGGAGGCTCGGGATGCTCGTGAAGAACCGTCGCTGTCTCTGCCAGGACCGTGTGGTGCCTAGCCTCCTGAGCCGCCATGATGCTTCGTAGGCGGCGCCGGAAGGTAACAGCCACGCTCGGCAAGCCAAAAGGCATGCGAACGTAGCTGTGAGGTGGACCCTTGCACCGACCAACGCGCGAAGGCCAGAAGCGCTTCTCGGATGCGGCTCTGTTGAGCCCTAGAATGTTGACGCAGACGCGCAGCTCATTGTCCTCGCCAGGACAAGGAGCAACGCCAGGTGGTAGGCGGCGGTCGCCGGTCATGGCTCTCGCCTCTTGAACCTCCTAGGTCGTCTTTATGATGAACTCCTGAGCACCTGGCACCCCGTGCCTTGTGTCCTCGTGAGGGAAGCGTGCGATGAAGCATGCCTCCATGTGGTGCCCGAGCGCCTCCCTAGTTAAGTTGGCTAAGTCAGAGGCCCTCCAGAAGAGAACCCCCGAGCCCAGCCTGAGGAGGGCGTCGGGCGCGCCTTCCTATGCGAGGGAGGGAGGCTCCCCATCCGTGGGCGCGTGTCCTGAGGTAGTGTAGCTGGAAACACCACTCTCCTGAGGCTCTTGGCGGAGCAGTTGCTTCTTCTTCTTTGGGACAGTGTAACATCCCAATTTTCAATTTGGATGTTATGCATAGGTCATCATATGCATATCATATTTTATCTGCATTTTGTTTGTGATCCTAGAAATCTTACGGAACTCAAGGACCCACGGAGAGAGTTGGGGATTTTATTTATTTTCATATTTGAATTTTCTCAAATTTGAAAAGAGGATCATTTTGATTTTAATAAATTTTCTCTCCGAAATATTCCGATATTAAAATAAATGAGTGGAGATAAAATGACTTCTCCAAAATAAGAGGGGAATATTGGAGAAAAAACATTAAAAATTAAATAAATATTATATTTGGTATTTTATTGCTATTTATTTGAATTAGAAAAATATGCATTTTTCAAAATTGCATTTTTAGGCCAGAAAAATGTTCACCCTGTTCTAAATAGTTTATTTAGACGGCGAAAATTGCTTTTGGCATTTTTAGAACTTTTTTCATATTTTATTAGGATTTGTGTTTTCGGTGGAATTTATTAAAAAAAAATTCGGACCGACTGGGCCGAAGCCCAGACGGCCCAGCAGCCAAGCAGGCCCCGCCGCCAACCACCTCGCGCTGCGCCCGTGTCCGCGCCGGACTCCGGCGAGGAGTCCGGATTGCCGTCGCGCCTCCTTGCCCAAGTCGGACCCCCCGGGGCCCCTTTATATACGGCCTACCCCGGCCCTTCCTCCCCACATCACCGGTAAGAGCCGCCGCGGCTTGACGGCGCCGCCGCCCGCGCCTTGCCGCCCTGCCGCTCATTGCCGTCTTGCCCGCCTGACCTGTGGCCGCCCGCCCGCCTGACCTCATGAACCGCCAGCGCCGCCGCCCATTGACTGGTATAGAAACCGCCCGGTTCGCCGGTTTGTTCTCTTTTTTTCAGTTTTAGATCTAGATCGGTTTTATTTTTAGGGTTAGGGTTTTCTCGGTTTTTCCGATCTGTTCTATTTGGCGGACGTTCGCCCGAACGCCTCTGTTCGCGAACGCGTTCGTCTCTGATAACGAACGTTCGTTCGTTAGTCTTTTCTTTTTATTTTATGTTTGGCCAGGGACCTATCCGCCATTATTTTTATCGCAGATTAACCCATGATCTTCAAACCCTCGCAACTTTTCAACCGTTCGTCCAAATCCAGTGAAACCAACGCCAAAATCTTCGTCTCGAATCTCTCTTTCCAGCTAATCAACTTGAACATGATTTTGACAATTTAAAATTTGTTTTCGAGCCGGTTTGAATTCGAATTTCATTTGATCGTAGTTTGAGTTTCGTAGCTCCGATTTGATTGATTCTTTTCGCAAATCGGAGCTCTTCAGTTGAACTTTCAGTTTGGACTTTCTCATCTGAGTTTTACCCTTGCATCTATGCTTGAGTGCTTATGTATGCTATTGTCTGTTTGCGATAGAATTTACGGAGTGCGGTTGTGTTACTACGAGTCTCTAGGGTTTCCAGATCACAAGAAGGCAAGTAACACTTTGATCATATCCCTTTATTACCCAGTTTTTATGCATTAGTTTCAACCCTCAAACATTGCATTAGTAGGATTGATAATGTGTGGGTATTGGGAAGTAGATGATGAGGTAGTACCTATTGCCCTTATATTTCAAACCCTGGGAGTTACTTCTACGTTATGCCTATACTGCTATGCTACGCTCGTGGATGTGGATTGCTTTGAGTGATTCATGACAGATGTGAGAGATTATTATGATTTAAGGGTTTATTTAAGTTGGCTACTTTAATACACATCTCGTGGATTGTTTGTGGGCACCTGGGGAATCCAGTGTTGTCCAAGGAGATCCCGGGGAATCTGTGTGATCATCATAATAATTCAAGAACCAGATACTCAAGATTACCCGTCGAAAGAGTTAATGCTTCTGAAGACTATGTCTCGGTCATCCGTTTCTCAAACATCATGTAGTGCGAGAAATCCAATAGAGGAGATCGAGTCTTGTGGGGAAATGTGCGCTGACCTCTGCAGAGTGTACAAACTAATCATGGTTAGTCGTGTCCCCGGTTATGGATATCTTGAGTATCTGGTTCTTGAATTATTATGATTATCTCAACACTCTTAACTAATTTTGTTGGGTTGTTAATTTCTTTTTAATTAATTTTGTTGGGTTGTTAATTTCTTTTTAATTGGGATTGAGGTGGGGTTTCCATTCTCAATGTTTTCAACCAGCTTTGTAGTTAAATAAAATAAATTCCTTTGTAGTAGGGAAAAATTGGCTTTTTGCAAAAGCAATAACCGTAGAGCCTCCACCAGCCATATATACATGTAGTGTTAGCATTTATCTTGTTCATTGCTCTACATTGTTATTTTGCGAGCATATTCCATGTGCTGACCCGTTTCAGGCTGCAACGTATTATGTTGCAGACTTTTCAGACGAAGAGTAAGGTGCGCTAGGTCGTTGTCGTGCACTCAGCTATGCCGTTGGAGTTGATGGACTCATTTACCTTCGATGCTTCCGTAGTTATCTTATTTTAGATGACCTTAAGGCATATTATTGTAATAAGTTCTCTTTTGAGACATTCGAGGTAATAAGTGTGTGATTGCACTTTGTTATAAATCCTTCAAGTATCATGCGTGTCAGCATTACCGATCCAGGGATGACACTTATGCACAGAGATTTGACCGTTTGAGGTCGGATCACTACAAGATGGTATCAGAGCACAGCTGACTGTAGGACGCGACCAGTGAGATAAGCCATAGGTCACTCTTCTCTACTCATTTTGACTCCTCTCCATTTTCCACTCTATAGATGGCGGACCCGAGGAACAAGTTTGCTCAATCGGATGAAGACACCCCTTTTGGACGACACTTGAAGGAAGTCACTAGGTACCTGAACATCGGAATACCAAGCTTCACCGGGACCTACACCGCCACTTTACTAGAATAGGAGCGTTGGTTGATTCGAGTTCATGTTCTAGGAAGGACATTCACGCCAGTTACTGAGCCCATAGAGTTTTCCTTTGATGCACCAACCTGGAGTCTAGGAAAGAGCATGGCAGCCCACATCGCCATGGGACGCATCGGCGAAATTTATCACAAGGATCTTAAGGACACCATATACCAGATATGTGGGCACCGAGATAAGCAATGGTAGATGATCAGCACCAGGAGGGACAAGTCCATTGCAGCCTTCATCCATGAGTTAAACCAGCACATTCGCCGCCAGGAGAACCAAATGTGTGCCAACATGATAGATCTGAAGAAGGTGATGACCAGGAACATGGAGCTTAAAGAGGAACTCAAGTCTACACGCAATGGATATAAGGAGGAAATGGTAGTACTACTGGAGAAGAATGAAGACCTGAAGAAGAAGCTAGGAGTATTCATGGGAGACCCCGCGCCAGGAGGAGATGATGACCATCCCGAGGACTACATCATCATCGCATTTACACCGACCGACCCGACAATAGTGATGATGATTACAAAGACGAAGCTGGATAAGATATCATCGTGTCTTCCGCCGATCAAAATTTCTAGATGACCACCCTCGTTTGAATTGAGTGGTGTGATATGAATGTGTTTGCCTCATGTGCATATGGGTAGTGCTTTCCCTTTAGACCTCATTCTATTCTAATCTCTTCCCTCTAAACCCATCAGATGCCTTCGAGATGTGACACCGAATTTGTCTTCCCACCGGAGCTCACTCAGTTGATCCAACAGCATAATGCCTTGATGCAGCTACTAGTCCAGAACCAAGGCAACAACAACAAAAACCCACCGCCACCACCTCCAGTTGACAACTTAGCCTGTTTTCTAAGGTTGAATCCGCCGGTGTTTTCCAGTAGCACCGAGCCGATTGTTGCTGATGACTGGCTACGCGGGACTGGAAGGGAGTTGACCACCGCAGGTTGCACAGATGCTGAGAAGGTGCGTTTTACCGCACACCAACTAGATGGACCCACAGCCTCATGGTGGGAGAATTACACAACAACGTTCCCCATAGCCAATGTTACTTGGGATCAGTTTTAGCAAGCGTTCCGCACAGCCCATGTCTCATTTGGAGCTATGAGCATGAAGAAGCGTGAGTTTCGCAACTTATGTTGTGGAAACCGATCACGGGCAAAGACGTGGATGAGTTTAGTAAGTTAGCTCGCTATGCCCTGGATGATGTGGCCACAAGCAAGAGAAGTTTATGGAAGGGCTGAATGGTGAGCTGAGTATGTAGTTGATGGTGACAACATTTGCTAACGACCAGGAGTTGGTAGATAGGGCTCTTATGATTGAAGGGAAGCAGCAGCAGATAGAGAGCCGCAAAAGGAAGTATGGACAAGGGAAGTATAATTCTGGAGCTCAGCAGAAGCCTCGCCTTACCCCGAACTCGGGAGGATATACCCATAACCATGGAGGCCACGCCCACAATGGAGGAAGTTCGCATAATCACAATGGCCCCAAGAATGGAAATGGGAATGGAGCAAGCAGCAACCAGAGCCGTTCCAACCCAGCAACACCCGCTAAGAAGGATCTGAGTCATGTCACCTATTCTGAGTTGAAGAATGGCAATGGCAATGGAAGCTCTAGGAAGAAGCCCAATCCCTTCACCAGAGGTCAGGTGAACCACATCAACGTAGAGGAGGTTGAAGATCATCCTGATGCAGTGATTGGTAAGTTTTTGGTTAAGTCGTTTACCGCTCTTGTTCTTTTTGATACTGGTGCATCGCATTCATACATATCAAGGGGATTTGTGGACAAGTTTAAGTTACCCACCTTAGCCCTTAGGTCACCCATGTTAGTAAGCTCGCCAGGAGCAGAGTATATGGCCAGCTGATGGTGTGATCGGTTACCCTTAACCATTGGTAGTCATGTTTTCCCCTCAGACCTAGTAATTTTGGAGTCACAAGGATTGGACATAATACTAGGCATGGATTGGCTATCGAAGTATGGAGGGAACATTGACTGTGCTAGTAAGTCAATTCTGCTCACCACCCCTGAGGGAAAAAGGATTAAGTATGTACACAGGCATGCGCCAAGGAGGACTCAAGTGAATTCCCTCTCAAGAGTTGTTCAGGAGGAAGTGCCTGTAGTGAAGGATTACCCGGCTGTTTTTTTAGAGGAACTACCAGGCATGCCGCCGGATCGAGACGTTGAGTTTTTGATAGAGCTGTTGCCAGGAACCGGACCAATATCAAAGAGGCCATACCGGATGCCCGCAAATGATCTGGAGGAAATTAAGAAGCAGATTAAGGAGTTATTGGAGAAAGGTTACATTCGACGAAGTTCGTCACCGTGGGGAGCCCCAGTGCTCTTGGTTGAGAAGAAGGATGGATCTTTGAGAATGGTTGTTGATTATCGCGCATTGAATGAAGTGACAATCAAGAACAAGTACCCACTACCGATGATCAACGATTTGTTTGACTAGCTGCAAGGAGCTAAAGTATTCTCCAAGATCAATCTGTGATCAAGATACCACCAGCTGAAGATCCGAGAACAGGATATACCTAAGACAGCTTTCACCACAAGGTACGGGCTATATGAGTACACGGTTATGTCATTTGGATTGACAAATGCCCCTGCCTATTTCATGAGCATGATGAATAAGGTGTTCATGGAGTTTTTGGATAATTTTGTTGTGGTGTTCATTCATGATATTTTGGTATACTCGAAGCATGAAGAGGAGCACAAGGAGCATTTGCGTTTAGTTCTCGAGAAGCTCAGGGAACATCAGCTATACGCTAAGTTCAGCAAATGTGAGTTTTGGTTGAAGGAAGTTGGATTTCCTGGGCATGTTATATCAGGAGAGGGTATAGCAGTAGACGCTACCAAGGTTCAGTCAGTCACTGATTGGTTGTCACCCACCTCAGTTGGAGATATCCGTAGTTTTCTTGGAATCGCGAGATATTATCGGAGATTCATTGAGAATTTTTCCAAGATTGCGAATCCCATGACGGAGTTGTTGAAGAAGGATACAAAGTTCAAGTGGACCGAAGAGTGTGAGGCCAGTTTTCAGGAGTTGAAGAAATGTTTGGTTTCAGCCCCAGTGCTGATTCTTCCGGATATACGCAAGGATTTCCAAGTGTATTGCGACGCTTCTCGCTTAGGACTTGGAGGAGTACTTATGCAGGACAGAAGAGTTGTTTCATATGCCTCACGCCAACTTCGACTGCATGAGTTGAATTTTGCCACGCATGATTTGGAGTTAGCAGCCATAGTACATGCGCTGAAGACCTGGAGACATTTTCTTACTGGAAACCATAGTGATGTGTACACGGATCACAAGAGTTTGAAGTACATTTTCACCCAGAAGGAGCTAAATCTTAGGCAAAGGAGATGGTTGGAGCTTATAAAGGATTATGATATGAAGTTGCATTATCATCCAGGAAAGGCTAATGTCGTAGCAGACGCTTTGAGCTGGAAGAGTTATGTCAATACCCTCGTAAGCGGAGGATTACCGCAGGAGTTAGTTGACGATCTCAAGGAACTTCGATAGGAGATAGTTCCAAGAGGTTTTGTCGCAGTTGTGGAAGTTCAATCTACATTATTGGGAAAGATTCGAGAAGCTCAGAAGGATGATAAGGAGATTGCTGAGATAAAGGAAGATGAGTAAAGGAAAAACCAAGGGTTTTTGTGAGGATGAGCAAGAAACTTTATGGTTTGAGGATCGTGTATATGTACCCAATAATGCAGAGATCAGGAAGTTGATACTTCAGGAAGCTCATGACTCGCCATACTCGATTCACCCCGGAAACACCAAGATGTATTTGGATTTGAAGGAGCGTTTCTGGTGGACTCGTACGAAGAAGGATATTGCCGAGTATGTAGCCATATGTGATGTATGTCAGAGAGTGAAGGCGGAACATCAGAAGCCAGCAAGATTACTGCAGCCAAATGGAAGTGGGACAAGCTTGGCATGTATTTTATCACCGGATTACCAAGGACCCGATCGGGATATGATTCTATCTGGGTAGTAGTGGATCGTTTGACCAAAGTGGCTCACTTTATCCCAGTGAAAACCACCTATACGAGTGCGAAGTTGGCTAAGATATATATGACCAGGATTGTACGTCTGCATGGAGTTCCGAGGACCATCGTATCAGATAGAGGGACACAATTTACCTTGAAGTTATGGAATCAGCTGCACCAGACTTTGGGTACCAGGCTAGAGTTCAGTACGGCCTTTCATCCGCAGACAGATGGACAGACCGAGAGAGTCAATCAGATTCTGGAGGACATGTTGAGAGCCTGTGCATTAGATTATGGATCTAGTTGGGATGATTATTTGCCTTACACAGAGTTCTCGTACCATAACAGTTATCAAGCTAGTTTGAAGATGGCACCTTTCGAAACTTTGTATGGGAGAAGGTGTAGGACACCGTTGATGTGGGATGAAGTTGGAGACCGTCAGTTGTTCGGACCGGATGTGATCAAGGAGTCCGAAGAGAAGGTTAAGTTGATTCGCGACAGACTAAAGGTAGCTCAGTCCAGGCAGAAGAGTTATGCCGATACAAAACGCAAGGAGGTAGTCTATGAGATCGGAGACAGAGCATATCTTCGTGTGTCACCTCTGCGCGGAGTTAAACGATTTGTAGTTAAGGGAAAGTTAGCCCCGAGATTTGTAGGACCATACCGAGTGTTGGAGCGTATGGGAGAAGTGGCCTACAAATTTGAGTTACCCTAAGGACTGTTAGGAGTTCATGATGTGTTTCACGTTTCCCAGTTGAAGAAGTGCCATGCAGAGATGGCTGATATTCCTCTAAGAGATACAGTGCCCTGGAAGCAATTCAGTTGGATAGTGATCTGACCTACGAGGAGAAACCCATCAAGATTCTCGAGTTTGCCAAATTAATTACGCGCAAAGAAGGTTATCAAGTTTTGCAAAGTTCAGTGGAGCCACCATACCGAGGATGAAGCCACCTGGGAACGAGAGGAAGACCTACGGAAAGACCACCCGCACCTATTTTCTAGACAACCCGAATCTCGAGGGCGAGATTCATCTTAAGGGGGGTAGGTTTGTAACATCCCAATTTTCAATTTGGATGTTATACATAGGTCATCATATGCATATCATATTTTATCTGCATTTTGTTTGTGATCCTAGAAATCTTAAGCAACTCAAGGACCCACAGAGAGAGTTAGGGATTTCATTTATTTTCATATTTGAATTTTCTCAAATTTGAAAAGAGGATCATTTTGATTTTAATAATTTTTCTCTCCGAAATATTCTGATATTAAAATAAATGAGTAGAGATAAAATGACTGCTACCTCTTGAGCACTGCGTTGGTTTTCCCTTGAAGAGGAAAGGGTGATGCAGCAAAGTAGCGTAAGTATTTCCCTCAGTTTTTGAGAACCAAGGTATCAATCCAGTAGGAGGCCACGCACGAGTCCCTCGCACCTACACAAACAAATAAAATCCTCGCAACCAACGCAATAAAGGGGTTGTCAATCCCTTCACGATCACTTACGAAAGTGAGATCCGATAGATATGATAAGATAATATTTTTGGTATTTTTATGATAAAGATGCAAAGTAAAGAAAGCAAAATAAAAACGGCACCAGTAATAGCTTGTTGAAGAGAGATTAAATATGATGGAAAATAGACCCGGGGGCCATAGGTTTCACTAGTGGCTTCTCTCGACAGCATAAGTATTACGGTGGGTAAACAAATTACTGTTGAGCAATTGATGTAATTGAGCATAGTTATGAGAATATCTAGGTATGATCATGTATATAGGCATCACGTCCGCGACAAGTAGACCGACTCCTGCCTGCATCTACTACTATTACTCCACACATCGACCGCCATCCAGCATGCATCTAGAGTATTAAGTTCAAAAGACCAGAGTAACGCTTTAAGTAAGATGACATGATGTAGAGGGATAAACTCATGCAATATGATATAAACCCCATTTTGTTATCCTCGACGAGAACAATACAATACGTGCCTTGCTGCCCCTACTGTCACTGGGAAAGGACACCACAAGATTGAACCCAAAGCTAAGCACTTCTCCCATTGCAAGAAAGATCAATCTAGTAGGCCAAACCAAACTGATAATTCGAAGAGACTTGCAAAGATAACCAATCATACATAAAAGAATTCAGAGAAGATTCATATATTGTTCATAGATAAACTTGATCATAAACCCACAATTCATCGGTCTCAACAAACACACCGCAAAAGAAGATTACATCGACAGATCTCCACGAGAATCGTGGAGAACTTTGTATTGAGATCCAAAGAGATAGAAGAAGCCATCTAGCTAATAACTATGGACCCAAGGTCCGAGGTAAACTAGTCACACATCATCGGAGAGGCTATGGTGTTGATGTAGAAGCCCTCCGTGATCGATGCCCCCTCGGTGGAGCTCGAAAAAGGCCCCAAGATGGGATCTCACGGCATGTAAGGTTGCGGTGGTGGAATTAGGTTTTTGGCTCCGTATCTGGTTGTTTGGGGGTACGTAGGTATATATAGGAGGAAGAAGTACGTCGGTGGAGCAACGTGGGGCCCACGAGGGTGGAGGGCGCGCACAGGGGGGTAGGCGCGCCCCCTACCTCGTGCCTTCCTGTTTGATGTCTTGACGTAGGGTCCAAGTCCTCTGGATCACGTTCATTCGAAAATCACGTTCCCGAAGGTTTCATTCCGTTTGGACTCCGTTTGATATTCTTTTTCTACTAAACTCTGAAATAAGCAAAAAACAACAATTCTGGGTTGGGCCTCCGGTTAATAGGTTAGTCCCAAAAATAATATAAAAGTGTATAATAAAGCCCATTAATGTCCAAACAGAATATAATATAGCATGGAACAATAAAAAATTATAGATACATTGGAGACGTATCAAGCATCCCCAAGCTTAATTCCTGCTTGTTCTCGAGTAGGTAAATGATAAAAACAGAATTTTTGATATGGAATGCTAGTTGGCATAATTTCAATGTAATTCTCTTAATTGTGGTATGAATATTCAGATCCAAAAGATTCAAGACAAAAGTTTAATATTGACTTAAGAATAATAATACTTCAAGCATACTAACTAAGCAATTATGTCTTCTCAAAATAACATGGCCAAAGAAAGTTATCCCTACAAAATCATATAGTCTGGCTATGCTCTATCTTCACCACACAAAGTATTTAAATCATGCACAACCCCGATGACAAGCCAAGCAATTGTTTCATACTTTTGATGTTCTCAAACTTTTTCAATCTTCACGCAATACATGAGCGTGAGCCATGGACATAGCACTATATGTGGAATAGAATGGTGGTTGTGGAGAAGACAAAAAAGGAGAAGATAGTCTCACATCAACTAGGCATATCAACGGGTTATGGAGATGCCCATTATTAGATATCAATGTGAGTGAGTAGGGATTGCCATGCAACAGATGCACTAGAGCTATAAGTATATGAAAGCTCAACAAAAGAAACTAAGTGAGTGTGCATCCAACTCGCTTGCTCACGAAGACCTAGGGCATTTTGAGGAAACCATCATTGGAATATACAAGCCAAGTTCTATAATGAAAATTTCCCACTAGTATATGAAAGTGATATCATAGGAGACTCTCTATAATGAAGATCATGGTGCTACTTTGAAGAACAAGTGTGGTAAAAGGATAGTAACATTGTCCCTTCTCTCTTTTTCTCTCATTTTTTGGGCCTTTTCTCTTTTTTATGGCCTTTCTCTCTTTTTTTAGTTCGGAGTCTCATCCCGACTTGTGGGGGAATCATAGTCTCCATCATCCTTTCCTCACTTGGGACAATGCTCTAAAAAATGATGATCATCACACTTTTATTTACTTACAACTCAATACTTAGAACAAAATATGACTCTATGTGAATGCCTCCGGCGGTATACCGATATATGCAATGAATCAAGAGTGACATGTATGAAAGAATTATGAACGGTGGCTTTGCCACAAATACAATGTCAACTACATGATCATGCAAAGCAATATGACAATCATGGAGTGTGTCATAATAAACGGAACGGTGGTAAGTTGCATGGCAATATATCTCGGAATGGCTATGGAAATGCCATGATAGGTAGGTATGGTGGCTGTTCTGAGGAAGGTATATGGTGGGTGTATGATACCAGCGAAAAGTGCGCGGTATTAGAGAGGCTAGTAATGGTGGAAGGAAGAAAGTGCGATAATCCATGGACTCAACATTAGTCATAAAGAACTCATTTACTTATTGCAAAAATGTACAAGTTATCGAAGCAAAGTATTACGCGCATGCTCGTAGGGGGATAGATTGGTAGGAAAAGACCATCGCTCGTCCCCGACCGCCACTCATAAGGAAGACAATCAATAAATAAATCATGCTCCGACTACATCACATAACGGTTCACCATACGTGCATGCTATGGGAATCAAAAACTTTAACACAATTATTTATCAAATTCAAAACTACTCAACTAGCATGACTCTAATATCACCATCTTCATATCTCAAAACAATTATCAAGCATCAAACTTCTCATAGTATTCAACACACTCGTAAGATTTTTTTTTACTAATCTTGAATGCCTATCATAATTAAAGCAAATTACCACGCTGTTTTGTAGGACTCTCAAAATAATATAGGTGAAGCATGAGAGAACAAAAGTTTCTATAAAACAAATCCACCACCGTGCTCTAAAAGATATAAGTGAAGCACTAGAGCAAAAACTATATAACTCAAAAGATATAAGTGAAGCACATAGAGTATTCTAACTATTTTTGAATCATGTGTGTCTCTCTCAAAAGGTGTTTACAGCAAGGATGATTGTGGAAAACTAACAAATAAAGACTCAAATAATACAAGACGCTCCAAGGAAAACACATATCATGTGGTGAATAAAAATATAGCTCCAAGTAAAGTTAACCGATGGAAGTAGATGAAAAGAGGGGATGCCTTCCGGGGCATCCCCAAGCTTTGGCTTTTAGGTGTCCTTAGATTATCTTGGGGTGCCATGGGCATCCCCAAGCTTAGGCTCTTGCCACTCCTTGTTCCATAATCCATCAAATCTTTTGCCCAAAACTTGAAAACTTCACAACATAGAACTTAACAGAAAATCTCGTGAGCTCCATTAGCGAAAGAAAACAGAACACCACTTCAAGTTACTGTAATGAACTCATTCTTTATTCATATTGGTGTTAAACCTACTGTATTCCAGCTTATCTATGGTTTATAAACTATTTTACTAGCCATAGATTCATCAAAATAAGCAAACAACACACGAAAAACAGAATTTGTCAAAAACAGAACAATCTGTAGTAATCTTTAACTAACACAAACTTCTGGAACTCCACAAATTCATCCAAAATAGGACGACCTAGACAATTTGTTTATTGATCTGCAGCAATTGGAATCAATATTTTATCACGTTCTGGTAATTTTTAACAATTATTTTCGTGAACAGAAAGTTTCTGGAATTTTCAGCAAGATCAAATAACTATCATCCAAGAAGATCCTATAGGTTAAACTTGGCACAAACACTAATTAAAACATAAAAACACATCTAACAAGAGGCTAGATCAAATATTTATTCTTAAACAGAAGCAAAAAGCAAAAAACTAAAATAAAATTGGGTTGCCTCCCAACAAGCGCTATCGTTTAACGCCCCTTGCTAGGCATTGAGATTTCAATGATGCTCACAAGAAAGACAAGAATTGAAGCACAAAGAGAGCACCATAAAACACGTGACAAACACATCTAAGTCTAACATACTTCCTATGAATAGGCATCTTATAGGTAAACTAATTATCAAGGTAAGCAAAAACTAGCATATGCAAGGAAGCGAAAAGAAACAGTAGCAATCTCAACATAACGAGAGGTAATTTAGTAACATGAAAATATCTACACCCATATTTCCCTCTTTCATAATAATTACATATGGGATCATAATCAAATTCAACAACATAGCTATCACATAAAATATTCTCTTTATGAACCACATGCATGCACAGTTGACACTCTTCCAAAATAGTGGGATTAACATTATCCAAAGTCATGACCTCTCCAAACCCACTTTCAATACTATTGCAAACATTATTATCAATCTCATATTCATCATGGGGCTTAAATAAATTTTCAAGATCAAAAGAAGAATCACCTCAATCACGATCATTGCAACAAGAAGTAGACATAGCAAAACTAGCATCCCCAAGCTTAGGGTTTTGCATATCATTAACACAATTGACATTAGTAGAATTTATAATAACATAATTGCAATCGTGCTTTTTATTCAAAGATCTATCGTGAATCACTTCATAAAGCACTTCATCACAATTTTCAGATTCACATATTTCAAGCAAAACCTTATAAAGATAATCTAGTGCACCCAAATCACTAGGAATTGGTTCATCATAATTGGATCTCTTAAAAAGATTGGCAAGGGGATGAGGATCCACAAACTTTTAGCAAGCGAAGATGCATGCAAAAAGAAGGCACATGGAAGAGGGCGAATAAAACGGCAAGGGTGAAGTGGGGGAGAGGAAAACGAGAGGAAAATGGCAAATAATGTAATGCGGGAGATAAGGGTTTGTGATGGGTACTTGGTATGTTGACTTTTACGTAGACTCCCCAGCAACGGCGCTAGAAATCCTTCTTGCTACCTCTTGAGCACTGCGTTGGTTTTCCCTTGAAGAGGAAAGGGTGATGCAGCAAAGTAGCATAAGTATTTCCCTCAATTTTTGAGAACCAAGGTATCAATCCAGTAGGAGGCCACGCACGAGTCCCTCGCACCTACACAAACAAATAAAATCCTCGCAACCAACGCAATAAAGGGGTTGTCAATCCCTTCACGGTCACTTATGAAAGTGAGATCTGATAGATATGATAAGATATATTTTTGGTATTTTTATGATAACGATGCAAAGTAAAGAAAGCAAAATCAAAACGGCGCCAGAAATAGCTTGTTGACGGGAGATTAAATATGATGGAAAATAGACCCGGGGGCCATAGGTTTCACTAGTGGCTTCTCTCCAGAGCATAAGTATTACGGTGGGTAAACAAATTACTGCTGAGCAATTGACAGAATTGAGCATAGTTATGAGAATATCTAGGTCTGATCATGTATATAGGCATCACGTCCGCGACAAGTAGACCGACTCACCTGCATCTACTACTATTACTCCACACATCGACCGCTATCCAAAGATGCATCTAGAGTATTAAGTTCAAAAGAACAGAGTAACGCTTTAAGTAAGATGACATGATGTAGAGGGATAAACTCATGCAATATGATATAAACCCCATCTTGTTATCCTCGATGGCAACAATACAATACGTGCCTTGCTGCCCCTCATCACATCGGGAAAGGACACCGCAAGATTGAACCCAAAGCTAAGCACTTCTCCCATTGCAAGAAAGATCAATCTAGTAGGCCAAACCAAACTGATAATTCGAAGAGACTTGCAAAGATAACCAATCATACATAAAAGAATTCAGAGAAGATTCAAATATTGTTCATAGATAAACTTGATCATAAACCGACAATTCATCGGTCTCAACAAACACACCGCAAAATAAGATTACATCGAATAGATCTCCACGAGAATCTTGGAGAACTTTGTATTGAGATCCAAAGAGAGAGAAGAAGCCATCTAGCTAATAACTATGGACAGAAGGTGCAGGCTAAACTAGTCACACATCATCGGAGAGGCTATGGTGTTGATGTAGAAGCATTCCGTGATCGATGCCCCCCACGTGAGCTCCTAAAAGGCCCCTAGATGGGATCTCACAGTATGTAAGGTTGCGGCGGTGGAATTAGGTTTTGGCTCCGTGTTCGGTAGTTTGGGGGTACGAGGTATATATAGGAGGAAGAAATGCGTCGGTGGAGCAACGTGGGGCCCACGAGGGTGGAGGGCGCGCCAGGGGGTAGGCACGCCCCTATCTCGTGCCTTCCTGGTTGATGTCTTGACGTAGGGTCCAAGTCCTCTGGATCACGCTCGTTTCAAAAATCACGTTCGAAGGTTTCATTCCGTTTGGACTCCGTTTGATATTCTTTTTCTGCGAAACTCTGAAATAGGCAAAAAACAGCAATTCTGGGCTGGGCCTTCGGTTAATAGGTTAGTCCCGAAAATAATATAAAAGTGTATAATAAAGCCCATTAATGTCCAAAATAGAATATAATATAGCATGGGACAATAAAAACTATATATATGTTGAAGACGTATCAATGACTTCTCTAAAATAAGAGGGGAATATTAGAGGAAAAACATTAAAAATCAAATAAATATTTATTTGGTATTTTATTGCTATTTTATTTGAATTAGAAAAAATATGCATTTTTCAAAATTTCATTTTTAGGCCAGAAAAATGTTCACCCGGTTCTAAATATTTCATTTAGACGGCGAAAATTGTTTTTGGCATTTTTAGAATTTCATATTTACAATTTATTTGGATTTTTATTTTTGACGGAATTTATTAAAAATATGGACCGACTAGGTCAAGCCCAAAGAGTCTCAGCCTAACCACCTCGCCTGTGTCCATTGGACTCGTGAGGAGTCCGGATTGCCGTCGCGCCTCCTTGCCCAAGTCGGACCCCCCGGGGCCCCTTTATATACGGCCTACCCCGGCCCTTCCTCCCCACATCGTCACACCGCCGCCCCCAAGGAGCAAAGAAGAACGCCGGCCGCCGCTTGGCTTCACACGCCACGCCCCGCCCGCCTCACGCCGCCCGCCCGCCAGCCCACTGAGCCGACGCCGCCCGCCCAGACACCGCCACCCGTTGACCGGTATAGAAACCGCCCGGTTCGCTGGTTCGTTCGGTTTTTTGCGATTTTAGATCTAGATCGGTTCTATTTTTAGGGTTAGGGTTTTCTCGATTTTCTCAGTTTTTTCGATCGGTTCTATTTAGCGGACGTTCGCCCGAACACCTCTGTTCGCGAACGCGTTCATTCGTTCGTCTCTGATAATGAAAGTTCGCTCATTAGACTTTTCTTTTTATTTTATTTTCGGCAGGGACCTATCCGTGATTATTTTTATCGCAGGTTAGCCCCTGATCTTCAAACCCTCGCAACTTTTCAACCGTTCGTCCAAATCCAGTGAAACCAACGCCAAAGTCTTCATCTCGAATCTCTTTCCAGATAATCAACATGAACATGATTTTGACAATTTAAAATTTGGTTTCAAGCAGTTCTGAATTCGAATTTCTTTTGATCGTCGTTTGAGTTTTGTAGCTCCGATTTGATTGATTCCTTTTGCAAATCGAAGCTCTTCAATTGAAATTTCAGTTTGGACTTTCTCATCTGAGTTTTACCCTTGCATCTATGCTTGAGTGCTTATGTATGCTATTGTTTGTTTGCGATAGAATTTCCGGAGTGCGAAGCGTGCTACTACGAGTCTCTAGGGTTTCCAGATCATCAGCAAGGCAAGTAACACTTTGGTCATATCCCTTTATTACCCAGTTTTTATGCATTAGTTTCAACCCTCAAACATTGCATGAGTAGGATTGATAACATGTGGGTATTGGGAAGTAGATGATGAGGTAGTACCTATTGCCCTTTTATTTCAAACCCTGGGAGTTACTTCTACGTTGTGCTTATACTGCTATGCTATGCTCATAGACGTGGATTGGTTTGAGTGATTCATGACAGATGTGAGAGATTATTATGAACTAAGGGTTTATTTAAGGTGGATACTTTAATACACATCTCGGTGGATTGTTTGTGGGCACCTGGGGAATCCAGTGTTGTCCAAGGAGATCCTGGGGAATCCATGTGATCATCCTATGGTCGCCACCCAGGCTCAAAGGGATCATTAGATTATTCATGCTAGAAACTTCCGTGTGCAGCCACAAGCCATTATGGGATCTGACATAGTTGAGTATGTTGTGTGACCTCTTTCAGTGGTAAATTAGCAGATGTAGGGGATATAGGTGGTACGGTTTACCCGTCGAAAGAGTTAATGCTTACGAAGATCGTGTCTCGGTCATCCGCTTCTCAAACATCATGTAGTGCGAGAAATCCAACGGAGGAGATCGAGTCTTGTGGGGAAAAGTGCGCAAACCTTTGTAGAGTGTACAAACTAATCATGGTTAGCCGTGTCCCCAGTTATGGACATCTTGAGTATCTGGTTCTTGAATTATTATGATTATCTCAACACTCTTAACTAATTTTGTTGGGTTGTTAATTTCTTTTTAGTTGGGATTGAGATGGGGTTTCCATTCTCAATGTTTTGAACCAACTTTGTAGTTAAATAAAATATATTCCTTTGCAGTAGGGAAAAATTGGCTTTTTGCAAAAGCAATAACCGTAGAGCCTCCAGCAACCATATATGTATGTAGTGTTAGCATTTGTATTGTTCATTGCTCTGCAGTGTTATTTTGCCAGCATATTCCATCTGTTGACTCGTTTCGGGCTGCAACGTATTATGTTGCAGACTTTTCAGACGAAGAGTAAGGTGCGCTAGGTCGTTGTCGTGCACTCAACTATGCCGTTGGAGTTGATGGACTCATTTACCTTCGATGCTTCCACAGTTATGTTATTTTAGATGGCCTTAAGCCATATTATTGTAATAAGTTCTCTTTTGAGACATTCGATGTAATAAGTGTGGGATTGCACTCTGTTATAAATCCTTCAAGTACTGTGTGTGTCAGCATTACCGATCCAGGGATGACACTTATGCACAGAGATTTGACCGTTTGAGGTCGGATCGCTACAAACAGCCTCAGGAGGGTAGATGGCGCTTTCTTTGTCTGGGTCTTCAATCGCCGCAGCCTGGTAGGCGCGCTCGAGGGAGCACATGTCGTCCTTCTCCTCGCAAGCGATCGTGAAGATGTCGCCGTTCCCTGGCTTCTTGAGGACGTTGTAACCATGGTGGGTCACCGCCATGGATTTGGCTAGGGCCTGATATCCAATGATGGCGTTGAACGGAAGGCGGATGTGGGCGACGTTGAAGTTGATGAGCTCGGTGCGGTAGTTGTCGCGCTGGCCGAAGGTGACAGGGAGGCGGATCTGCCCTATCGGGGTGGTGGAGCCGTCGGTCACTCCTGAGAAGGGCTTGGTGGCTGAATCGATCATATGACACTTGAAGGAGGTTGAACGTCTCAATGGAAAGAACATTGAGCCCCGCACTGCCATCGATGAGGGTCTTGGTGACAAGGACATTGATGATGACGGGCGAGCAAAGCATCGGGAGGGTGCCGGTAGTTGCCGCGCACTTGAGCTGGTCGGACGAGCTGAAGGTGATGGTACACTTGGACCAGCTGAGCAGACGCGTGGCCTCGAGCCTGGGGAGGGCCGCGTTCACCTCACGAGCGAACTACTTGAAGATGCGCTGGGAGGCTGGGGCCTGAGCGCCACCCAAGATGCAGGCGATGGCGCGAGGCACCTAGAAGCCCCCAGCCCCCTCGTCCTGGTGGTGGTGGTCGTTCCTCCTTGGTGGTGGTGGCAGCGGAGGGAGGCCGACATTGCCCTGAGGACAGTCCTCACGAGGCTAGTCTCTCCATGCGCCCTCGTTAGGCTGGCCTTGCCAGCGGTCCTCACGAGGCTGGTCGCGCCACTCCTGGCGGGGTCCACGGTCGTCCCAACGTCCTCCACTTTCGCCTCCTCTACGGCTGTAGCCTCGGTCGTTGCTCTCGGGGCATCGACCGAGGCGCCCATCGCGAATGGCCCTGAGCTCCTGACAGTCATTGGTATTGTGGCTGTGTACGTTGTGGAAGACGCAAAATGGACGGCAGCCCCCTTGCGCTTCACGTCCTTGGCCTTGGCCTTCTTGTCTTATGGGTCGGCCGCGGGGAATTCGAGGAGGGAGAGACGCCCTTCCTCAGCTCTCATGCACTTGGTTGCCATGTTGAACATCTCCAGAGCCGTGCACAGTTCCTCATGGATGGCGAGCTCCTCCTTCATCTTGACATCGCGGACACCATCAGAGAATGCCGAGATAATGGTTTCATCCGAAACCTTGGGGATCTTGAGGCGAACGCTGTTGAAGCGCTGGATGTACTTCTGCAGGGTCTCCCCTGGCTGCTGCTTGATGCGCCACAGGTCACCCACGACAGGCGGGCGGTCACGAGTGCCCTGGAAGTTGGCGACGAAACGCTCGTGCATCTCGCCCCAGGAGGAGATCGATCCCGTGGGAAGATACAGGAGCCACGAGCGCGCGCCATCCTTGAGGGCCATGGGAAACTAGTTTGCCATGACCTTTTCGTCGCCGCTAGCCTCCTCGATGCTCAACTCATAGAGCTGCAGGACCGCAGGGTCGGGGTGCCGTCGTAGCGTGGAGGCAGGTCGGGCTTGAACCTGCCCGGCCATACGATGATGCGTAGCTCAGGGGTGAAGGCGCGGTAGCCCGTTGTGGTCACCGTGGCCCGTCGCGGAGGTGCATCCTGATCTTGGTGCTCACGCGCGACCACTGCAGGCGGCGCGCGGTCTTGACGTGGTTGCGGAGGGAGCGCTGGAGCACTTTCTTGCGGCCTCTAGTCTCTGTGGATAAGTGTCATCCCTGGACCGGTAATGCTGACACACACAATACTTGAAAGATTTGTAACAGAGTTGCAATCATCCCTGGACCGGTAATGCTGACACACACAATACTTGAAAGATTTGTAACAGAGTTGCAATCACACACTTATTACAACGAATGTCTCAAAAGAGAACTTATTACAATAAATATGGCTTAAGGTCATCTTGATGAGGACATGGCTACCTTCGATACGACCAAAAATATTGCATACATGTATATTTGTGAGGTGATTTCTAATGCAAACTATGCAATAATTTATTTATATCATCGAGGACAAAATACTTCACAAACTTTTGTGCCATGTCTAGTTGCAGGTGTATGGGACATTTGTACAATCCACATATGAAGATAAGGGAGAAAGAGATGTTTACTTGCTATTCAAAAGTTCTCTCACGTCACTTTTGGCCCAAGAGAAGATAGAGTCCAAGTCTCTCACGTTACGGACTCAGATTCGGACTGCAGACATACACGACTCAAAACGTCAATAACTTTTTCATCCGGACTCCAAATTGGGTGATTCTTTTTTGTTGGAAAATAGATTTCGTGCACCTTCCAACCCAATTGGACTCACCTTCAAATTCGTCAGAGCGTTGAGTTATGGACGAAACAATCTGATGCTGCAGCAGAATCCGAGTCAAACTACAAGTCCAAAGGTGTTACGTCACCTCCGCTTGGGCCCATTGGCCTTATGCGACCTAGGGTTAGTTTTAGGCTGCCTTGGGACGTCCTACCACCTCCTTGGCCGCCACCCCTTGCTCCTATATAAGTAGATCCATCTAGTAGCTTTTTCCTTCGATTTGTTTAGTTAAAAGTTAGCCATTGCAACTTCGTGTACTTCGTTTGTGTCCAACGACCAGGCCAAGACCGCTTACGGATCCCCACGTTTATCAATACTTCATATATATTCGCAATATTCAGATTGCATTATCATATTCTTGCTTGTTCTTCGATTGCGTGCGAGGAATAGACCTTCGTGGTCGCTGATCGTGCTTCGGCATCGTCGGTAACCTCGGGAGATTGGTTTAGCGATTGCTAAGGCGCAACGTCAGGCACGCGTTTGTAGTCGGATCGTCAAAGTCGTCTCCACCAAATCGATAGTTATCATCTCATCGAAAGATCGGGACACCCTCGCCTCTATCAAGTGGTATCAGTTTTCAGGTTGCTCGGTGAGAATTTCCAATTATCCCTAGATTAGATTTTATTTTCTTACCTATTGTCCAAGAAAAGCCACAAAAAAGTTAGATCTATTCATCCTTTGTCCAAGCCACCGAGCCTTTGCAGTTTTCTTTTCATTGTTTGCATTATTGAATTATCGGTTGCATCGCCGTGTCGAGTTGCTGGTCTTAGTGTCTAGTTCGTTTAGAGTTTCGAGTTCTGTTCACATTAGTCACGCCGCCGCTGCATCGTTATCCCTTCCGTTGACCACCATCCATCCATCAATTTTCACCACGTGCTACCCACCGTTCATTGTCATAATCATAGTTGAGATCGTTCACATCTTCACTTGATCCAATCTGCATCTTATCTAGTTTGTTTGGAAAGAGGAGAGAAAAAAAAGAGAAAAAGTAAAAAGAAAGTCAGAGAAAAAAGAAAGAAAAGGAAAAAAAGTGTGAGAAAAAAGAGAAAAAAAACAAAGTTTGGATCTATCTAGACTCAATCTCGTAGCTGAATTCGGATTGGAATCTGTTTTGTGCACTCGTTCAGTAAAACAGGCATAACTTTCTCATCTGAAGTCCGTTTTGGCTCATGAGTACTCAAATTAAAGCTAGAGACGAGCCGCATCTAAATAGTTGCAGAATCTAGTTCAATATTTGGCACCTCAAAATCGGCTCCTAAATAGGTCTTTTTACCCGCCGAAGTTCGTGAACACAGCTTATTCCAATTTTTCAAACCAGTTTTAGAATTTTTTGACTCATCATATCAACTCGAATTGAGTGATTCTTTTGAATTGGAAAGCTTGAGTTAGTAGCATTCTTTGAAAAAAGTTATCAGAAAATTGGCTCAAACTTTTCAAGAGGAAAATTGGAGAGAGAGTTGTTGTATATCACCGCTTGGCGCTTGTTCTTCATCATTATCTTTCTTGCCTTTGTGATCTTCACTTATATCTTGCTGTCCAGAGCTACTTATTATCCTTCATTGATGCTAGTTGTGCTACGCCGTGACCTCATTAGTGTTCTAGGCTCACGTCTCTAGTCTGGTCTAGCCTAGGACCAGCACAGTACCGTCGTTGAACGTTTATTCAACATTGCATCTTTGAATTGATTATTGCTAAAAAAAATTGCTACCATATATAGCCAACCCAGCTCCACATATTTCTACACCGTGTATCGTCGTTCCCACGCAATCGCTTTACACAATCTTTAGAGTTACTTGACACCGCTGGTTGCTGTCACCACCGCCGCATGGTAAGAACTTGTAAGATATTGATATTTGCTTTATTGTGAGCACTTTACAACCACATCCTAGTAGTTCATAGGAACATTATTCTCGAATTTTGTTTCTTGTTTCTACTAATCATGACAGGTTCCGGAGATAGAAGTTCTTGGACAACAGACATATCTTCACCATCACGAGAGTTGGGACAACACACACAAGCATATGGTCAGGTTATGTCTTTACCATCATTTGAGGGTAGATTTAATCCTGCTATTTATCTAGCTTGGGAGCTTGAAATAGAAGAAGTTTTTAGTCACCATGATTTTTACGAACTTGAGAGAGTACGAGCTACCACTAGAGCATTTACTGGTTTTGCTTCTGTTTGGTGGAGTGTACATTGTAAGAAAAACATTGATAACCAACCCACAACTTGGAAAGTTTTGAAAGCTGTAATGAGACAACAATTTTTTCCTCCTTACTATCGTCGAATTGCTTCGCAAATTCGAACAATTAAAACAAGGCAGTAACACTGTTCATGCTTACTACCAAGAGTTCAAATCTTATATGCATCATTGTGACATAGAAGAATCTGAGAATGATACAATGAATAGATTTTTTGGTGGTTTGAACCATGATATTCAGGCACGATTTCAAAGTATATTCCTCGTTGCATTCTTGGTATGTATGTTCGTGCTTGTACCTTTGAGAGACGATTCTGAGGAGGATGCATTGGATGACTACAACACCTACTATTCTAGTTCATGCTCACCACCACCGCTTGGTTCCTCCACCGGTGCACCTACTAGAGCAGCCACACCTCAGATTGTGAGCACGACATCATCTCAAGAGTATGGTACATTGCCATCATCCGTACTTACATCAGCTACATCTTTGCAACAAGGTAACTGTAAAGGTATTGATGATATAACTTCACATGAGAATGATGCATGCCTAGTTAACTTGAATACATCATGTGTTGAGTTACCTGTTGATTTGAGCGCATCACCTATTTTAGAGAATCATGTTACTCTCATGAATGCGTCATGTGATCAAACAACTGAAATACCAACAATTTCGAGTGCACCCAATGAATTAACTATTGATGCAAAAGAACCAATGTTTAATCATTTTGATATGACCTCTAATCTTAGTGATGATTCTGTGTCAAATGACGTATTGTATGTTTGCTTATTTAAGCATGTTGTAGCATGTAAATTTGATGCAAGTAAGGTTTATTCACCAATGTTGGGATGGTTTAATGATGAACATTGTCAATCTTTTGAAATGAATAAGAGCTTCACTTATATGTGCAAACTGAGGTGCAATGTTTTCATGCCTTCTACTTCTTGTGATAATGTTTTGGCTTTAGATTTTATGAACTATGCAAGTTACTCATCTATTCATGTGTCATATGTGCAAAAATCAAGGGAAGTAAAAATGGATGACATATACATATACAACCTGTACACCTTGTCTCGTTTGTCAGCCACAGTTCAGATTAAGCAACGCCGAGGACGGCTTTGTTTTCAAGAAGGGGAGGATGATGAGGACATGGCTACCTTCGATACGACCAAAAATATTGCATACATGTATATTTGTGAGGTGATTTCTAATGCAAACTATGCAATAATTTATTTATATCATCCAGGACAAAAATACTTCACAAACTTTTGTGCCATGTCTAGTTGCAGGTGTATGGGACATTTGTACAATCCACATATGAAGACAAGGGAGAAAGAGATGTTTACTTGCTATTCAAAAGTTCTCTCACGTCACTTTTGGCCCAAGAGAAGATAGAGTCCAAGTCTCTCACGTTACGGACTCAGATTCGGACTACTGCAGACATACGACTCAAAACGTCAATAACTTTTTCATCCGGACTCCAAATTGTGTGATTCTTTTTTTGTTGGAAAATAGATTTCGTGCACCTTCCAACCCAATTGGATTCACCTTCAAATTCGTCAGGAGCGTTGAGTTATGGACGAAACAATCTGATGCTGCAGCAGAATCTGAGTCAAACTACAAGTCCAAAGGTGTTACGTCACCTCCGCTTGGGCCCATTGGCCTTGTACGACCTAGGGTTAGTTTTAGGCTGTCTTGGGACGTCCTACCACCTCCTTGGCCGCCACCCCTTGCTCCTATATAAGTAGATCCATCTAGTAGCTTTTTCCTTGGGATTTGTTTAGTTAAAAGTTAGCCATTGCAACTTCGTGTACTTCGTTTGTGTCCAACGACCAGGCCAAGACCGCTTACGGATCCCCACGTTTATCAATACTTCATATATATTCGCAATATTCGCAATATATATGAGCCTCTTGCAAAAGGAGAAAACGAAGAGAAGACTCGGGAATGCATAGTTTGTTAGCTCTCATAAGATAACCATCGTTGATGTAATATTGTTCCCAAGAAGTATGCGTCAAACACTTAGCATAAGGAATAGCAAAAGATGGGTCGTTAGCATACAAGTCTTTTATGTGCTCAAAGCCAATAACATCCAACTCAAGTTTAGTGACAAGCGTGCATATGCGTGAAAGGGCATCGGCAACTACATTTTCTTTACCATTAATGTACTTGATCACATAGGGAAAAGATTCAATAAATTCACTCCATTTGGCATGACGCTTGTTCAACTTAGTTTGACCTTTTAAGTACTTAAGCGTTTCATGATCGGTATGGATGACAAACTCATGCGGTCTAAGGTAATGTTCCCAAACATGTAGCACACGCACTAAAGCATACAATTCTTTGTCATAGATGGGATAGTTAAGTTGAGCACCGGAGAGTTTTTCACTAAAATATGCAATGGCTCGTTTTTCTTGCATCAAAACTCCGCCAATTCCGGTACCACTTGCATCACAATGAACCTCAAAAGTTTTGTCAATTTTAGGCAAAGCAGAATCGGAGCATGGGTAAGCAAAGACTTGAGCTCATCAAAAGCGGTGGATTGCAAAGTTCCGCAAACAAAAGGAGTATTATTTTTACTCAAAGCATGCAAAGGAGCGGCAATTGTGCTAAAATCTTTCACAAAGCGACGATAAAAACCCGCAAGACCAAGAAAGCTACGCACTTGTTGCAAATTGGTGGGTTGGGGCCAAGTTTTAATTGCTTCAATTTTAGATTCATCAACATGGACACCCTTTGAGGATACAACAAAACCCAAGAAAACCACTTTGTCAACACCAAATGTGCATCTTTTTCATGTTTGCATAAAGAATTTCCTTGCGAAGGGTTTGTAAAACAGCCCTAACATGATCAAGATGCTCTTTCATGGTTTTGCTAAACACAAGACTATCGTCGAAGTAAACCACAACAAAGACTCCATTATAAGGCCGAAGGACATAATGCATGAGACGCACAAAAGTACCGGGAGCTTCCGATAAACCCATAGGCATGACTAACCACTCATATAAACCAAATTTGGTTTTGAAAGCAGTTTTCCATTCATCACCCTCTTGTATGCGGATTTGATAATAGCCACTTTTAAGATCAATTTTTGAGAAAAAGTTGGCTCCACTAAGTTCATCAAGCATATCATCTAAGCGAGGAATGGGATGCCTATAGCGAACGGTAATAGCATTTATAGGTCTACAATCGGAACACAAGCGGAAACTTCCATCGGGCTTAGGCACAAGTATAATGGGAACGACACACGGGCTGAGGCTTTCACGTACATGACCGTTGTCGATGAGTTGTTGTACTTGCCGTTGAATCTCCTTGGTTTCTTCGGGATTGACTCGGTATGGAGTTTTGTTTGGTAGAGGTGCTCCGGGGATGAGGTCGATTCGATGCTCGATGCCTCGAAGAGGAGGTAGCCCGGAGGTAGCTCATTGGGGAAAACATCTTGGAATTCCTGCAAAGAGATTGAAACACTAAAGGTAGCTCGTGAGAGGTGTTAGTTGTTGGCTCTCCATCCTTGCACACAAGGACAAAGTGCATCACACTAGATGGTTCTCACACACTTCTCTCATCTCACTTTTGGTGGCAAATAGGATGAGGTTTTTCTCTCTAGGCGAAGAGGCGCTCAAGTTTGGCTTGTGGCTCTTACTCACTTTTTGGTGGATCACTTTCTCACTCTTGTCTCTATGATGGGTGGCTTGCTTGTCGGCTATCAATTGACTAGGAGACATAGGTCGTAGCACATATTCCTTCCCTTTCATCTTGAAGCTATAGTGATTGGTGCGCCCGTTGTGGAAGACACCACGGTCGAATCTGCCATGGTCGACCAAGAAGGAGGTGGCAAACCGTCATTGGGACCACATCACATTCCAAGGTGTCCTCATATGCACCAATTTTGAAGGAGACTTGGACCGTATGTTCAACTTCGTATAGTGCTTGAGTCACTTAGCCATTGAACCTTGTAGGGATTCGGGTGCTTCCTCTTGACCAATTGAAGCTTGGAGCATAGTTCTTCACTTGCCAAGTTGTGACAACTACCTCCATCGATGATGACCTTGACGGACCTTCCGTTGATGCCGGCCTTTGTGTGGAAGATGTGGCATCTTTGGTCGTCTTTGTGTTGATGTTGAAGAGTCAAGACCTTGGAGACAACGAGAGTGGGGCTCGAATCCTCATCAGAAAAGACTTGGTCATCTTCATCTTCGTTCACTCGCTGGTGCATGGCCACTTTCTCAAGAGCTTCCCTCTCCTCATCACTCATTGAGTCATAGGTGCCGTCGTCGTTGAGGATCATGGTGCGCTTGTTGGTGCATTCGTAGGACTTGTGGCCTCGGCCGCCGCAAGTGAAACACTTAAAGGAGCTTGTCTTGATGGTCTCATCGGTCGGAGTAGATGACGAAGCACGCGGCTTGAAGTTGCTTGTAGTAGGAGGAGGACGACTTGAACTTGTCGAATTTTTCTTGTAACTCGACTTGTCGTCGTTGTTTGTAGAAGGTTTGGTTGATGTAGATGTTGGAGGAGGTGTTGAATCTTGGTTGTTGGAGAAGCCCTAGGTCTTGGACGAGTACTTGGCGTGCATTTGAAGTCATCTTGCACTTGACGTTCCGCCTTTGTAGCTTGATGCACGAGCTCAATGAGGGTAGAGTATGGTTGGAAGTCGGCGATCTTCTTGATGGGATGATTGAGTCCATTCAAGAAAGCGTGCCATAGTTTGCTCATCATCTTCCTTCACATTGGCTCGAATCATGGCTATCTCCATTTCCTTGTAGTATTCTTCAACACTCTTTGTTCCTTGCTTGAGGAGTTGGAGTTTCTTGAAGAGGTCGCGGTTGTAGTAGGTTGGCACAAAACGTGCTCTCATGACATCTTTCATTTGAGCCCAAGTGGTGATTGGAGGTTCACCTCTTGCTTGTCGCTTCTCAAGGATTTGTTCCCACCATATGAGCACATAGTCTTGGAACTCAAGTGATGCCATAGAGATCTTCTTCTCTTCCTCATAGTTGTGCAAATGAAAGATTTTGTCGACCTTCAATGCCCATGAAAGATATTCTTCGGCGTCATTGCTACAATTGAACTTGGGCCTGGTGAATTTGAGCTTTCCATAGCGTTGCTCTTCATTGTGTTGTTGGCGATGGTGATGATGACGCCCTTGACGTGGATGGCAATCGTCTTCATGTTGCTCTTGGCGTGGAGGAAGACCATGATCAACTTGCTCTTGTCGAACTTGAGGTTGAGGTGGAGCTTGACGAGCTTGTGGAGGAGCTTGAGGAACTTGACGTTGCACATGCGGTTGGTAGTTCCTCTCTCGGATTTTGATGTAGGGCGGAACCCTACGTGTATGATCTTTCACGCTGGAGCGGATCCTACGGGGAATCACGAAGAACACGCGGAAGAACAAGAGGGAAACACGGAGGAAACGAGAGAGAGATCGCTCAACCAACAAGGAATCAATCACACAAGTGCTAGATCATCGAACACAAAGAGGTACATATGATCCACAATCAACAAAGGTAAGGATACACGAGTAGCTGTTCTTCTCCGAGAGGAGGTCTTGATGGGGTCCACCCTAGAAGGGGGTCTTGAATCCGCTTGGGGGATCTTCTCCGTAGAGGTCCTGAGCCTCGAGGAGAAGTAACCAAGTGGATGAGCAAGGCTCTCACACAAACATGAGCTAAACCTAAGCTAACCCTAGAAAGAGGAAGGGGATGGAGTATATATAGTCTAGGGGCGAAAGAGGTACATGGGTCTCGGCCCTTCTTGTCTTGTGCAGACAGTGAGGCCGGAAGTCCAGGCGTCGGCGGATGTCCGGGAGCCAGAGGCGCCGGATGTCCGAGGGGGCGGATGTCCGGCTGGCTGGTCTTCAGGCTTTAATCGGGTGCGGCGCCGGATTTCGGGTGAGGCGGATATCCGGGAGCTTCGTGGGAGGCCGGATGTCCGGGGCTGGGGGCGGATGTCAAGACCACTGTAGTTCTTGACTCTTTGTGATGGGCGCCGGGATGTCCGGGCTGGGGCGGATGTCCGGGCTTATGGGAAGGGCCGGATGTCCGGTGACGCCGGATGTCCGGCTCTGGGCTTTCTCCCGCTTCTCTCGTCGTGTTCCTTCATCCTTGTACTTGGGGACTTGTCCATCATTCCGAGCATCTCCGAGAGGGTCTCCTTGGTACCTAGGCATGCATAGAGTCCTCGCCTTAGGTAGCAACCATGTCTCACACGAATGGAAAGGGGAAGCATGTAGGAACAGGTTCACCTTGTGTCCAATGGCGAATAGTCGAGGTCTCATCTCCTGTATCCTTGGGGCTTGGAGAGTAGTCGGAGTGTACATGGTGATGAACGTGGGATGCTCCGCATCATCTCCCTCCCTTCGGAAAGATCCGACCTCGGATCGTGATCCTCATCACCATGGAAACGGTTGTCGTAGACGGACTTGTAGTTGGACGAAGTTGAAGACATGGCGCAATCCAAGTAGTCCAAGGTGTCGCCGGAGTTGAAGACATGCAAAAAGAGCAAACACAAGCAACACTCGGAAATACAATGGTTAGCGCACACAAAGTGTCCATCATGTAAGAATGAGTTCGTGCGGCAAGATTGGTCGTGACAAAGCGCATGAAGCTTATCAAGATGATCTAGAATGAGATGCAAAGCATTCATGGGGACAAATGCAATCATTGTGCACACAAATGTGTTGTGAATATGATGAATGCAACCACGGTGCAAAATGATGTCACAGTGAGACGGTTTATCAATAGCATGAATGTGGCAATGGATGCTCAACATGTGTATGATATCATGCAATTGATGATGGGCAATATGATGATGATGTATGAATATGCCATCAAGGAAGATCACAACAAATTTGCTAAGAAAATGAAAAAGCTCATATATCATGGATGACATGGGAATACAAGATGCAACAAGGCAATCATAATGTGAGTCAATCCATGCATAGGGTGCAAACTTGTGGTGAGTATCATATGTCCATCGAGCATGAGTATGAGCACAATCAACAAATATGGAGGTGTTGGTATACCAATGCTCGATGTTGTGGCAAGAGTGTAAAACCGAAGGTGCATCCAATAAGTCCAAGCGCTCCTCAATGAAAAGGTCCATAGAGCCAATCTCCAATGTCGCTCCTCCGTCCGTGAGATGTATCATGTAGACAACAAGAAGGAAACAACAATGAAAGAGTGACCCATCCAAAATGCGTATTTGAGGATGGCTCAATGGGAAGGAGTTCACCTTATGAAAGTTCCGGAAGAAGTTGGAGTTGAACATCATGTATGCCTTCACATAACCAATATGTCTCCTAACGGTAATGCTTTGTGAATCCTTCAAAATGAAAGAACATGACAAACACTCGGAAAAACAAATGAGGTTAGCGCAAGTGCAAAACCTATCATTAGGTGTGGTAAGATACCGAACAAGTGTATGCATCATGCTCATCATAAGAAAGTACAAGGGAGCATTTCAAAGTATGGAGGCATATGATGTAAGAACATCCAAATACAAGAGGCTCAATCAAACAAGCATGCAACACAAGTAAAGTGTCAAAGTCTCCAAGATCAATAAGCCTAGTATGGTTGCACTCAATACAAGTGGATATGAGAGAGGCAACTAATGGAGACAAGAGACAATGATCAAGATATATCATGTGAGAGGCATGAGCATATATGTCATCAATAGCATGGGGCACATGATAAACATGGCAAAAGCAACAAGGATCTCCACCAAGCATGCAAATACACATAGAAGTAGCATAATGGTGAATCATGGGTATATGCAAGCAAGGGTCACAATTGCATGGCAAAGGCATAGGAGCAAGCATAACATGCAAAGTGAACACGGGAAAATGAGCATAAGGTGACAAGCGGTAAATAGCCCATAGCCGTGTGAGAGCCAAGTAGAAGAGATGCGCGTAGTCCTTGCGCGAAGGAGCAGTGGTAAGGATAGTCCACGGGATCCCAAAGCATCATTGCTCTCAAGAGCTTGTTTCGTCAATTCTTGGGATTGAGAAGTTGACGAGTATACATGAGTACCTACACAAAACAAAGACAAAGGAAAAATTGTGTGTGCGTGGTAGATGTACGCATCATCCATCATGATGCATACGTGCATGTGTCGGTGAGCACAAAATAGCCAATGCTCAAATAAATGAGATGCGTGATATAGAAACATGTCATCCATCATGATAGGTTTGTTATTATGTATGGCATAATGGAGACTCAAATTGTGCAATGCATCATGAGAAATATCTAGAGCATTGTTATTCATGGAATGCATATGGTTCAAGCAATTATGGGAATCATGCAAAGTATGAAATGCATCGAGATCTCCTAATATGTATGAGGAAACTATGGGGGTCTCCTCATGAGCATTAATGGAAACATCACATGGAGAATATTGACAACATCCAAAACAATGCATATTTGGAACAATGTGATCATGGCATGGACTAGTAGGCGAATTGCAAAGGAAGTAGTGCAATATCATCACAAGAGAAGCAAAAGCCAATGACCATCATCTCGTCATCTATGCCATAAGTGCAAATGGGATTTATTTTAATGGGGCATGCATAGTTACTATGTTGAGATTGAAATGAGGCAATACGGGAGATCTCACTCATAGCATATGACAAGTTCAATGGATTGTCAAACATAATGTGACCAATAGAATTTTCACATGATATCCTATGAAGCATAGTATCACAACTAGGCAACTCAACATGCTCATCATCATATTCATCATAAATAGGTAAGTCAAGGCATGAAGAAGTTTTACTAGCATGAAGCATGGTAATAGGTGGGTCAACATCATGGGAGCAATCGATGGCAAGAGAGTCCACTAGTGGGACAAGAGAAGCACTTATGTTAACTTTGGAAGGTCGCTCATGAGTTGTAGGTGAGGTGTTGAAGATCGTCTCGTTGTCATCTTCATCTTGATGGAACCATGTGGGGGGTGCATCATCATCCACCATGGCCATCGTCGTCTCCAATGGAGGAATAGACTGGCACAAAGATAGGCATGTCGTCATGTAGGAGACCTAGCACCAAAGAAGAAAACACACTAGGAGTAGAGGTTAAGTCGTTAGAAATCATAGTGGCCTCATGTGTCGTGTCAACTACCTCACTCACTAAGTGTTGTGGCTCACTCACTCCCTCAAGGATGCTCTCCCTCGTATGGTGGGTGGAGTCACTCAAATGGCGCTCAACCTCACATAGGATGTGTGGCATGCTCTCATGTGTGGGGCTAGTGGTGGTCACACTCATCCTCTCATAGGAAATGCTCTCAGCATCACGTATGCTGGAGTCACTCATGTCACTCATGGGGTGGTGGCTCTCCTCACATGGCAATTGGGGCATCTCGACATATATGGGTGTCGGAGAGATGTAGGTGCAAATGTCTCCATGCGCGGTCGCGTAGCTTGACTCGGAGTATGAGTCCAAAGTGGGCGTCGTCTTCATGTTGTTGAAGAGGTTCGCGCCGTCAGCCGTGGTCGAAGGGGATGGCCCTTGCTTGCTCGACCGTCGTGTCACCGTCTTGGTGTTGGAGGCCCATATGATGTGTCACCTCATAGCTCGTCTCCATGACCGAAGGGAGTTTCCCATGCTCGGCCATCTTCCTTGAGGGGCTTAGAAGATGGAAGTGTCGCCCTCGGTCGTGGGTGGTCGCCTTGGACTTGAAGAAGTTGTTGTAGGCGTACTCGTGGGAAGTAGGCGAAGATGCCGTGCGTCCAAAGGCGAAGATGCCTTGAGAAAACTTGGCGAAGATGTCAAGTGGTTGATGTAGCCGTAGCGCCGTCTTGGTGGTGCTCGTCTCGCGGTCTTCTCTTGTGCTTATGAAGCTCGACTTGGCGTGAAGTAGGGCTTCTTGGGACTTGTGCATTTGCGCTTGTGGAGCATCTTCATGATGATGATGTCGTTGTCGTGCTTGAGCTCGTAGTAGATGTCGTTAAGTCGTAAATCGTGCACATGATGCTTGGAGGTGACTTGCCCTTCATGGCGATGTTGATCACTTAACGTGATGGTGGTCGCCATGTAGATGTGGACGAGGACGATGTGCACTTGCGTCGTTTGCGCGCTCCGAAGACTTGTGGCTTGAATGTCGCCGCCTTGAAGATGACGAAGGGGAAGAAGACTTGATCAAGGCCCGAATCTCCTCCATCCTTGCATCTTGCTCCTCTTTATGTGCGGCAAGCTTCTTGTCGAAGTAGTCCCTTCTCCTTGCTTCGAGTGATGAATGTCGATGGAGATGTTCTCGATGCGCTCTCGCAATCTTGATTGTGTGCCTTGCACTTGTCGTTGTAGATCAAAGAGAGACGCTTTGGTGATGTAGTTGTTCACGCCCGTCGTTGTTGTCGAAGACCGGAGATGAAATGCCTTGCCTATCCATCACAAGACTCGAGCAAATATGAGTGGGAGAAAGAGAAGAACTTATACCAATGTACCTTGACCGATGTTGACAATGAATCAAGTTCACTCAAATGCGGACAATGAAATAGCACTATTGGTACCAATCCTTGTCGGTTCTCACACCTACACAAGTAAAGCTTATGGAGGAGCTTCGGTGAGGATAGTGGCACAAAAATTTAATGCAAAATGTTAGCAAGAGTCAATAATGTTGAAAGAGATTCACAAATTTGCAAGCGAAACAAATGGACCAATAGCAAAGAATGGCACACGGAAACACACAAACGGATAGATAAATGGGGTCGTGCAACCAAGGAATGAACACAAAATGTGGAATCAACGGAAAACGCTCGTGTTGCACAACTCAATAGAGACGCTTAGCACGATTGCTCAATAGGCGGATCGACACTTGTGCATAACCTATTTGATGCAAAATGGATAAACTTCTATCCTGTGTATGCTATGTATGTATGGTTCGGTGTTTCTCTCAAGATGATCCAAGATGATCGGATATGACAATCTTATATGCAATATGGTATGATGCTATGGCACTTGCTTACAAGCTTCTTTGCTCTCTTTCTTCCGCTTAAAAGCTTTATTTCTTTTTTTGTATGGCCACTTTGCACAATGCACAAACCAAGATAGCAATTGTGTATATGCGGGAACAAACTTGAGACACAATGGATGATATGATACCAATATGATATGGTATGGTATGTAATGGAAGGTATGATCACTAATGTGCACAAGTAACGTTGTCGGCAATACTCAAATGGCTAGTCTCGATAGGCAAGTAACGCAAAAGTAAGGCTAGGGGTTAACAATGCAATAGCAAGGGAATATACAATGGAGGGATACCACGATACCAAGATGATATGGAGGTTACCGTCCGTGATGATGAGTAGCGGTGTTCTTGATGTAGATACCAAGATGATGGAGACTCGTCCCTAAGTAGCGAAACACCTTAGGAAACGGAAAACCGCGAACTCAAAATCTCAAACGTCAAATGTCAAAATGGTGGTAGCGGGAATGCGGTGGTGGTTTGCACTTGGCAATGCGGAAGTGGAATGATGGGCTATACACGTGTCGGAGTTGAAGTTGCCGTCCCTAAGTAGCGAAACACCTTAGGAGACACAAGCCACAACTCAAACAAGCTCAAACAACTATTGGGTTAAGTTGAGGTGGTCGGAAGTGTATGGTGGGCAAGGTTATGTGGAAGTGGTGGTGGTGGTTGATGAAGAAGCAATCGTCCCTAAGTGGCCAAACACCTTAGGAGACACGAATCACTACTCAAGCAACCACTAATGCTATGGGGAACAAAATTGGTTAGGTTGCGGAAGTCGGTGGTGGTTATGCGGAGGATGTGGCGGAAGCCCTAGGCAAAGATGCCAAAGTTCACAAAATTTGATGGAGTCAAATGGTGATGGTAGTATTTTTATGGGAAGGGGAATGTCAATAGCTTCAAAACGAGCTAAAGAACGTCAAAATCGGACTCGTATGAATTAGTTATGGACAAAGCGGTGAAACAGAAAAAGCAGAACTCACGGGGCGGATATCCGGCTCGGGGCGGATTTCGGGGTGAATGTCCAGAACCGAAGCGATTTTGGTGCTCCAGGCGGATGTCCGGCTTGGGGCGGATGTCGACTGAGGTCGGATGTCGACCGACGATTCGAGATCTCGTTTGGGCGGAAATTTTCGAATTGAAGGCGGAAATTGATGATTTCAAGGTCAAAATTGGAGGGATTTCGTGGATGGAAAGTGGGAAACTTGGGGAAATGCTAGATCCACTCGAAACCAAGCAAATCCATGGATCAAAATCAACAAAACATCATCAAAACTAACAAATCACAAAAAATTGGGGGCTATTTTTGGTGGGGATTTTCGGATTTAGGACGAAATCAACAAAATCAAGCTAGAAAACACGGGTAGAGGCTCCAAAAGCGTGATCAACGTGGCTCATGATACCATAGATGATGTAGGGCGGAACCCTACGTGTATGATCTTTCACTTGGAGCGGATCCTACGGGAATCACGAAGAACACGCGGAAGAACAAGAGGGAAACACGGAGGAAACGAGAGAGAGATCGCTCAACCAACAAGGAATCAATCACACAAGTGCTAGATCATCGAACACAAAGAGGTACATATGATCCACAATCAACAAAGGTAAGGATACACGAGTAGCCGTTCTTCTCCGAGAGGAGGTCTTGATGGGGTCCACCCTAGAAGGGGTCTTGAATCCGCTTGGGGATCTTCTCCGTAGAGGTCCCGAGCCCGAGGAGAAGTAACCAAGTGGATGAGCAAGGCTCTCACACAAACATGAGCTAAACCTAAGCTAACCCTAGAAAGAGGAAGGGATGGAGTATATATAGTCTAGGGGCGAAGAGGTACATGGGTCTCGGCCCTTTATCAGGCGCAGACAGTGAGCCAAGTCCGGCGTCGGCCCGGATGTCCGGGAGCCAGGAGGCGCCGGATGTCCGGCTGGGGCCGGATGTCCGGCTGGCCTGGGTCTTCCAGACGCAATCGGGTAGGCGCCGGATTTCGGAGAGGGGCGGATATCCGGGGCCGTGGGAGGCCGGATGTCCGGGGCTGTGGGCGGATGTCAAGACCTGTAGTTCTTGACTCTTTGTGATGGGCGCCGGATGTCCGGCTGGGGCGGATGTCCCAAGCTTATGGAAGGGCCGGATGTCCGGCCGACGCCGATGTCCGGCTCTGCAGGCTTTCTCCCGCTTCTCTCGTCGTGTTCCTTCATCCTTGTACTTGGGGACTTGTCCATCATTCCGAGCATCTCCGAGAGGGTCTCCTTGGTACCTAGGCATGCATAGAGTCCTCGCCTTAGGTAGCAACCATGTCTCACACGAATGGAAAGGGGAAGCATGTAGGAACAGGTTCACCTTGTGTCCAATGGCGAATAGTCGAGGTCTCATCTCCTGTATCCTTGGGGCTTGGAGAGTAGTCGGAGTGTACATGGTGATGAACGTGGGATGCTCCGCATCAGATTTCTTCTCGAAGGGCTTCCTCTTGATTGCGCCGTTTGCGGTTGCGGTTGGCGATAACTCGACTTGATTCTTGAAGGGCACGTTGCGCCTCAAGAGCTTGCGCTTCTCGTTGTTTCTCTTGAAGACGTTGTGCCTCGGCGTCTTGTACTTCTTGGTGTAGACGTGCTCGTTCTTCCTCTTGGCGCCGTAGTCATCGTCGTTCTTGAGCTTGGGCAAAAGCGGCTTGGTTTGATTGAGGACGAGGGACTTTCTCATCAACTTGCTCTTGTGAATGCTTCTCATGTAGCGGGTTGCGAGATGCATGACGGTCTTGAGACATGGCTCGTCGAAGAGTGTTCGATGACGATGTACTTGAGTCGTAGAAGGTGTCGTCAGAGTGTCGACTCGAGCGGCTCCGTCTTGACGATGAGGAAGTGGAATGATGCCGGTTCCTCATCAAGGCACGGATCTCGTCCATTCTTGCATCATTCTCTTGCTTGTGAGCGTCGAACTTGTTGTCGAAGTAGTCTCTTGTACGTTGCTCGGAGAGTCGCAAGTCGGTGGCAAGGTTGTCGATGCGGTCGCTCATTGCTTGTTGCTCTTGGTGCAACGCTTCGTTGTGCACCAAAGAGGTGGCTTTGGTGACGATGAAGACATGTCGTCGTCTTGCTCGAGGAAGAGTGGGTTGGTAGAAGTACTTGGCCTATCCATCATTCCAAGCAAAATATGTGAGTGGTAGAAGGAGAAGAACTTCATACCAATGTACCTTTGACTGATGTTGATGATGAATCAAGTTCACTCAAATGCGGACAATGAAATAGCAATATTGGTACCAATCCTTGTAGGTTCTCACACCTACACAAATAAAAGCTTATGGTGGAGCTTGGTGAGGATGGTGGCTCAAAATTTGATGCAATTGTAAGTGAGCGTCAATAATGTTGGAAAAGGTTCACAAATTTGCAAATGCAACAAGTAGACCAAGCAAACAATGGTACACGGAAACACACACGCAAATAGATAAGTGGGATTGTGCAAACCAAAAATGAGCCAAAATGTGGAATCCACGAAAACGCTCTTGTTGTACAATACTAGAGAGACGCTAGCACGATTGCACAATAGGCGGATACGAAACTTGTGCACAACGTACTAGGCAAAATGCAACTATCTCTATCCCATGTATGCTATATGTATGGTATTTCGGTGCTATGATCCAAGATGATCCAATATGACAATCTTAATGTAGTATGATGCTATGGTTCTTGCTCATAAGCTCTTTGCTTATCTTTCCTCTTTGCTTAAAAGCTTGGGTGGCTCTTTCACTTTTGAGCTCTTTTCTCATGCAAAACTTCACGAACCCAGATAGCACTTGTGTATGGTATGACAACTTTGTGACACACAAATGGATCCCAAGATATGCACCACGGTGGTATGGGATGTATGCTATGGAGTATGATCACTAATGTGCACAAGTCACGTTGCCGGCAATACTCAATGGCTAGTATCGATGGGTAAGCTACGCAAAAGTAAGGCTATGTGGGTATCAATGCAATTGCAAAGTATGACAAAGATGTCGACGATGTTACCGTCCTTGGCGATGATGAGACCCTTGCGAAGATGAGCCGAGGTGATGATGATGTCGAACCGTACCTAGATAGCCGAAACACAATAGGACACGGAAATCACAACTCAAAATTTCAGGGACCAAAATGTGTCAACAATCGTCATAGGAGGTATTGGGGAGTATGGTGGTGTGTGTGGGTTTTGGATGATGTGGTGGAAGGTGGTGTGGTGGTGGTGGCTGCACTGAACAATTTCAGTTTCGTCAGGGTTTCACGGATGTCCGTTTTTTTCGATCGTCCGGCCGTCGGACGTCCGGCAGGGTCCGGTCGTCTGTAAATTTGAATCGGGACAGGGGCTCCGGTCGTCCGAAAAGGTCGGACGTCCGGTGGTCGGGGTCAACGCAGGTTGGGCCGGGGCGATTTTGAGGTGGAAGAAGATGGTGAGGTCAAAATTGAGCGGATTAATGGATGGAAAAGGGTGGGGAGGGTGGGAAAAGCTAGATCCACACATAGCAAATCAAATCCAGGGACCAAATCCAACAAAATCTCAACTCACCAACAAATTACAAAAAACAATTGGGGCTATTTTTGGTGGGGAATTTTCGGATTTAGGACAAAACAACAAAATCAAGCTAGAAAACACGGGCTAGTGGCTCCAAAAACGTGATCAACGTGGCTCATGATACCAAGATGATGTAGGGAGGAGCCCTAGTCGGAGATCTTTCATGTTTGGAGGGGATCCTACGAGGAGAACACGACGAACAAGCAGAAGAACACAAGGAAAACAAACAAGAGGAACACTAAACCGACAAGTATCGATCACACAAGGGCTAGATCACCGAACACATAAGGTAGCACAAGATTCAAAATCAACAAAGGAAAGATACACGAGTAGCCGTTCTTCTCCGTGAGGAGGAGGTCTTGATGGGGTCCACCCTAGAAGGGGTCTTGAATCCTCTTGGCAGGATCTTCTCCGAGGAGGCGCGATCTCCGAGGAGAAGGTAACCAAGTGGATGAGCAAAGCTCTCACACAAATATGAGCTAATCCTTTGCTAACCCTAACTAGGAGGAGGAGGAGGTCTATTTATAGTCTTAGTGCAAATGGGGGCGAAGTGAAGGGGTACTGATGCGGAGCATCCCACGTTCATCCCCATGTACACTCCGACTACTCTCCAAGCCCCAAGAGGACATATGACGAGACCTCGAATATGCACCATTGGACACAAGGTGAACTCGCTCCTCTTCGAATCTTCACTTTCTACATGTGAGACATGGCTACTACCTCATGCATGGATCTTGCATATACTCAGGTACGACCGAGACGACAATGGAGAATCCAAGGACCGAGGCCAAGCATGGAAGAGAAGGAGGAAGAGAACCCGACTTTCAAAGACGAAGCGGTACTACCACTACAGCGGTACTACCAAGCCACCCGACCGTTCAACCGCCCAACCACCGTGAGACGGGCGGAACAACCGGCTAGCCGCCACTAACAACCGCCACCATTCGGTGATCAAGCGGTGCAAGGCGGTGACAGCACCGGTTCTACCGGTTTATGCCCAAAGACCGGAACAACCGCCCGACATCGGTACAACCATTTGGCTCCTTCGACGCCCACCTCCGAAGCGGTGCCGACCTCCCGGTGGTAGTACCGCCTTCCTCGGCCGGAACTACCGCCCCTCAGAGCTCTCGGTACAACCGCCCATGACCAATACAACCGGCTGTCTCACAAGACAGTGTATTGGGCCGAGCCCGTGTACCCCTTCGCCCTCACTTACCCCTTCGTGGCTTAGCACTATATATACTCTTCTCCTAGCTTCAGATTAGGGTTAGCTTAGGTTTATCTCATGTTTGTGTGAGAGCCTTGCTCATCCACTTGGTTACTTCTCCTCGGAGCCCAGGACCTCTTCGAGAAGATCCCCAAGCGGATTCAAGACCCCTTACTAGGGTGGACCCCATCAAGACCTCCTCTCGGAGAAGAACGGCTACTCGTGTATCCTTACCTTTGTTGATCTTGAATCTTGTGCCACCTTATGTGATCGGTGATCTAGCACTTGTGTGATTGATTTCTTGTTGGTTTAGTGATTTCTGTCTCGTTTCCTCCGTGTTTCCCTCTTGTTCTTCCGCGTGTTCTTCGTGATTCCCCGTAGGATCCGCTCCAACATGAAAGATCATACATGTAGGGTTCCGCCCTACATCATCTATGGTATCATGAGCCACGTTGATCACGTTTTTGGAGCCTCTACCCCGTGTTTTCTAGCTTGATTTTGTTGTTTTCGTCCTAAATCCGAAAATCCCCACCAAAAATAGCCCCCAAATTTTTTTTGTGATTTGTTAGTTTTGATGATGTTTTGTTGATTTTGATCCATGGATTTGCTAGGTTTCGAGTGGATCTAGCATCTCCCCAAGTTTCCCCACCTTCCATCCACGAAATCCATCCAATTTTGGCCCCAAATCATCCATTTCCGCCTAAAATCGCTACCGAGTCGATCTGTGAAAAATCCCGACACGAGCAGTACTTCCGCCTCCGAGCGGTACTACGCTGAGTACCTCGAGCGGTACAACCGCCCTCACAAGCGGTACTACCGCCCTCCCATTTCAGCGTCTGAGTTTCACCGCTTCGCCATAACTTCCACATCCGGAGTCCGATTTTCGCGCTCTTTAGCTCGTTTTGAAGCTATTGACATCCCCCATCCCACAAAAATACTACCACCACCTTTTGACACCATCAAATTTTTGGTACTTTCGCATCTTAGCCTAGGGCTTCCACCACATCATCTGCAATACCACCATAGCCTTCCGCAAACTAACCCATTTTGTTCCTTATAGCATTAGTGGTTGTTTGAGTTGTGATTTGAGTCTCCTAAGGTGTTTAGGCTACTTAGGGACGGTTGCTTCTTCATCAACCACCACCACCACCACTTCCACATAACCTTGCCCACCATACACTTCCGACAACCCAACTTAACCCAATTGTTGATTGACCTTTTTCGAGTTGTGGCTTGTGTCTCCTAAGGTGTTTCGTCTACTTAGGGACCGTGTGCTTCCAACTCTTACACCGTGTATAGCCCATCATTCCACTTCCGCATTGCCAAGTGCACACTACCACCGCTTTCCGCTACCACCATTTTGACATTTGACGTTTGAGATTTTGAGTTCACGGTTTTTCCGTTTCCTAAGGTGTTTCGGCTATTTAGGGACGAGTCTCCATCATCTTGGTATCTACATCAAGAACGCCGCTACTCATCATCGTCGGACGGTAACCTCCATATCATCTTGGTATCGTGGTATCCCTCCATTGTATATTCCTCTTGCCATTTCATAGTTAACCCCTAGCCCATTTTATGCTACTTGCCTATCGAGACTAGCCATTTGAGTATTGCCGGCAACGTTACTTGTGCACATTAGTGATCATACTTCCCATAGCATACATACCATATCATCGTGGTGCATATATTGGTATCATATCTTGTGTCACAAGTTAGTTCCCGCATATACACAATAGCTATCTTGGTTTGTGCATTGTGCAAAAGTGGCCATAGAAAAAAAAAGAAATAAAGCTTTTAAGCAAAAGAAAGAGCAAAGAGCTTGTAAGCAAGTGCCATAGCATCATACCACAGTGCATAAGATTGTCATACCCGATCATCTTGGATCATCTCGAGAAACACCGGGAACCATACATACATAGCATACTTGGGATAGAAGTTTATCCATTTTGCATCTTATAGGTTGTGCACAAGTGTCGTATACGCCTATTGAGCAATCGTGCTAGCGTCTCTCTTGAGTTGTGCAACACGAGCGTTTTTGGTGGATTCCACATTTTGAGCTCATTCCTTGATTGCACGACCCCATTTATCTATCCGTGTAATGCGTTTCCGTGTGCCTTTCTTTGCTATTGGTCCATTTGTTTCACTTGCAAATTTGTGAATCTCTTTCAACATTATTGACTCTTGCTAACATTTTACATTAAATTTTTGTGCCACTATCCTCACCGAGCTCCACCATAAGCTTTACTTGTGTAGGTGTGAGAACCGACAAGAATCGGTACCAATAGTGCTATTTCATTGTCCGCATTTGGGTGAACTTGATTCATTGTCAACATCGGTCAAGGTACATTGGTATAAGTTCTTCTCTTTCTCCCACTCATATTTGCTCGAGTCTTGTGATGGATAGGCAAGGCATTTCATCTCCGGTCTACGACAACAACGACGGCGTGAACAACTACATCACAAAAGCGTCTATCTTCGATCTACAACGACAAGTGCAAGGCACACAATCAAGATTGCGAGAGCGCATTGAGAATATCTCCATCGACATTCATCATTCCGAAGCAAGGAGAAGAGACTACATCGACAAGAAGCTTGCCGCACATAAAGAAGAGCAAGATGCAAGGATGGAGGAGATTCGGACCTTGCTCAAGTCTACTTCCCCTTCGTCATCTTTAAGGCGGCGACATTCAAGCCACAAGTCTTCGGAGCGCAAACAAGATGCAAGCGCAAGTCGTCCAAGTCAACATCTACATGGCGACCACCATCACGTTCGTGATCAATATCGTCATGAAGGGCAAGTCACCTCCAAGCATCATGTGCACGCATTTACGGCATTTAACGCCAAGGAGCTCAAGTACGACAACGACATCATCATCAGGAAATGCTCCACAAGCGCAAATGCACAAGTCCCAACAAGCCCTACTTCACGCCAAGTCGAAGCTTCATAAGCACAAGAGAAGACCGCGAGACGACCACCACCAAGACGGCGCTACGGCTACATCAACCACTTCGGCATCTTTGCCAAGTGTTCTCAAGGCATCTTCGCCTGTGGACGTACGGCATCTTCGCCTACTTCCCACGTGTGCGCCTACATTGACTTCATCAAGTCCAAGGCGACTACCTACGAGCGAGGGCGACACTTCCATCTTCGGAAGCCCCTCAACGAAGATGGCCGAGCATGGGAAACTCCCTTCGGTCATGGAGACGAGCTATGAGGTGCCACATCTTATGAGCCTCCCACACCAAGACGGTGACAAGACGGTCGAGCAAGGGCCATCCCCTTCGACCACAGCGACGAGCGCGAACCTCTTCAACAACATGAAGACGACGCCCACATTGGACTCATACTCCGAGTCAAGCTACGCGACCGCGCATGGAGACATTTGCACCCACATCTCTCCGGCACCCACATATGTCGAGATGCCCCAATTGCCATGTGAGGAGAGCCACCACCCCATGAGTGACATGAGTGACTCCACCATACGTGGCATTGAGAGCATTTCCTATGAGAGGATGAGTGTGACCACCACTAGCCCCACACGTGAGAGCATGCCACACATCCTATGTGACGTTGAGCGCCATTTGAGTGACTCCACCAACCATATGAGTGAGAGCATCCTTGAGGGAGTGAGTGAGCCACAACACTTAGAGAGTGAGGTAGTTGACACGGCATGTGAGGCCACTATGATTTCTAACGACTTAACCTCTGCTCCTAGTGTGTTTTCTTCTTTGGTGCTAGGTCTCCTACAGGACGACACGCCTATCCTCGACGAGTCCATCCCTTCAAAGGAGACGACGATGGCCATGGTGGACAATGATGCACCCCCACATGGTTCCATCAAGATGAAGATGACAACGAGACGATCTTCAACACCTGACCTACAACACATGAGCGACGCCCCAAAGGTAACATAGGTGATGGTGCTTCTCTTGTCCCACTAGTGGACTCTCTTGACATCGATTGCTCCCATGATGTTGACCCACCTATTACCATGCTTCATGCTAGTGAAACTTCTTCATGCCTTGAATTACCTATTTATGATGAATATGATGATGAGCATGTTGAGTTGCCTAGTTGTGATGCTATGCTTCATAGGATATCTTGTGAAAATTATATTGGTCACTTCATGTTTGACAATCCATTGACCTTGTCATATGCTATGAGTGAGATCTCCCATATGGCCTCATTTCAATCTCAGCATAGTAACTATGCATGCCCCGTTAACATAAATCCCATTTGCACTTATGGCATAGATGACGAGATGATGGTCATTGGCTTTTGCTTCTGTTGTGATGATATTGCCATGCTTCCTTTACATGATTTGCGCAATTCATCTACTATGTCATGCCATGATCACATTGAACCACATATGCTTTGTTTTGGATGTTGTCAATATTCTCCATGTGATGTTGCTACTCATACTCATGAGGAGACCCCCATAGTTTCCTCATACATATTAGGAGATTTTGATACATGCCATACTTTGCATGATTCCCATAATTACGTGCACCATATGCTTCCCATGAATAACAATGCTCTAGATATTTCCCATGATGCATTACACAATTTGAGTCTCCATTATGCCGTACATAACAACAAACCTATCATGATGGATGACATGTTTCTATATCACGCATCTCATTTATTTGAGCACTGGATATTTTGTGCTAACCGACACATGCACGTATGCATCATGATGGATGATGTGTACATCTACCACGCACACACAATTTTCTCTTTGTCTTTGTTTTGTGTAGGTACCCACATACACTCGTCAACATCTCAATCCCATGAGTTGACGAAACGAGCTCTTGAGAGCAATGATGGCTTGGGATCCCGTTGACTATCCTTACCACCACTCCCTTCGCGCAAGGACTACGCGCACCTCTTCTACTTGGCTCTCACACGGCTATGGGCTATTTACCACTTGCCACCTTATGCTCATTTTACCGTGTTCACTTTGCATGCTATGCTTGCATCTATTCCTTTGCCATGCAATTGTGACCCTTGCTTGCATCTACCCATGATTGACCCTATGTGTATTTGCATGCTTGGTGGAGATCCTTGTTGCTATTGCCATGTTTATCATGTGCCCCATGCTATTGATGCTATTTTGCTCATATCTTGCTTTCATGCTTGTGCAATGACATGTGAATTATTCATGCCCACTATTTGCACACATGACATGCTTGCCATGATTCCTTCTAGTATGTTGCATCGTCGCACTACTAGCTTGCTTGACTTGATCGCTATGATTGCTTGCTATGTTGCATCACCCATGTTCCACTATTACTCGCTTTCTTGGGTTGATGACATATATATTCATGCCTCTCACATGATATATCTTGATCATTGTCTCTTGTGTCCATTAGTTGCCTCTTTCATATCCACTTGTATTGAGTGCAACCATACTATGCTTATTGATCTTGGAGACTTTGCCATATTACTTGTGATGCATGCTTGTTTGATTGAGCCTATTGCATTTGGTTGTTCTTGCATCATATGCCTCCATACTATGAAATACTCCCTTGTACTTTCTTATGATGAGCATGATGCATACACTTGTTGGGTATCTTACCACACGAATGATAGGTTTTGCACTTCCGCTAACCTCATTTGTTTTTCCGAGTGTTTGTCATGTTGATGAGGACATGAATACCTTGGATAAGACCAAAAATATTGCATACATGCATATTTGTCAGGTGATTTCTAGTGCAAACTATTCAATAATCTATTTATGTTATCCAGAACAAAAATACATCACATACTTTTGTGTTTTGTCTAATTGTAGGTGTATGGGACATTTGTACAATACACATATGAAGATAAGGAAAAGGAGAAGTTTAGGTGCTGTTCAAAAGTCCTCTCACGTCACTTTTGGACCAAGAGAAGATAGAGTCCAAGTCTCTCACGTTCGGACTCAGATTCGGACTGCAGACATATACCTGACTCAAAACGTCAATAACTTTTTCATCCGGACTCCAAATTGGGTGATTCTTTTTTGTTGGAAAATAGATTTCGTGCACCTTCCAACCCAATTGGATTCACCTTCAAATTCGTCCGGAGCGTTGAGTTATGGACGAAACAATCTGATGCTGCAGCAGAATCCGAGTCAAACTACAAGTCCAAAGGTGTTACGTCACCTCCGCTTGGGCCCATTGGCCTTGTACGACCTAGGGTTAGTTTTAGGCTGCCTTGGGACGTCCTACCACCTCCTTGGCCGCCACCCCTTGATCCTATATAAGTAGATCCATCTAGTAGCTTTTTCCTTGGGATTTGTTTAGTTAAAAGTTAGCCATTGCAACTTCGTACTTCGCTTTGTGTCCAACGACCAGACCAAGACCGCTTACGGATCCCCACCTTTCTCAATACTTCATATATACTCGCAATATTCAGATTGCTTTATCATATTCTTGCTTGTTTTTCGATTGCTTGCAGGAATAGACCTTCGTGGTCGTTGATTGTGCTCGGCGTGGTCAATAACCTCTCGGAGTTGGTTTAGCGATCGCTCAGGCGCACTGTCCTGCACGCTTGTAGTCGGCTCATCACAATCGTCTCCCCCACATCGATAGTTATCAGCTCATCGAAAGATCGGGACCCTCGCCTCTATCAAGTGGTATCAGTTTTCAGGTTGCTCGGTGAGATTTTCCAGTTATCCCTAGATTCGATTTATTTTCTTACCTATTGTCGAAGAAAAGGCCACTGGAAAAGTTATATCTATTCATCATTTGTCCTAGCCAGTCCAAGCCTTTGCAATTTTCTTTTCATTGTTTGCATTATTGAATTATCGGTTGCATCGTCGTGTCGAGTTGCTGGTCTTAGTGTCTAGTTCCTTTAGAGTTTCGAGTTCTGTTCACATTAGTCACGCCGCCGCTGCATCATTATCCCTTCCGCTGTCCACCATACCATCCATCAATTTCCACCACGTGCATACGCACTATTCATTGTCATAATAATAGTTGAGATTGTTCACATCTTCACTTGATCCAATCTGCATCTTATCTAGTTTGTTTGGAAAGAGGGAGAGAGAAAAAAAGAGAGAAAAAAAGTAAAAAAAGTCAGAAAAAAATAGAGAAAGAAAAAGGAAAAAAAGTGTGAGAAAAAAAAGAGAGAAGAAAAAAAACAAAGTTCGGATCTATCTAGACTCAATCTCGTAGCTGAATTCGGATTGGAATTTGTTTTGTGCACTGTTAAGTAAAACAGGCATAACTTCCTCATGCGAAGTCCGTTTTGACTCATGAGTACTCAAATTAAAGCTAGAGACGAGCCGCATCTAAATAGTTGCAGAAGCTAGTTCAATATTTGGCACCTCAAAATCGGCTCCTAAATAGGTATTTTGCCCTCCAAGTTCGTGAACACAGCTTATTCCAGTTTTTCAAATCAGTTTTAGAATTTTTGACTCCTCATATCAACTCGGAATTGAGTGATTCTTTTGCATTGGAAAGCTTGAGTTAGTAGCATTCTTTGAAAAAGTTATCAGAAAATTGGCTCAAACTTTTCAAGAGGAAAACTGGAGAGAGAGTTGTTGTATATCCCGCTTGGCGCTTGTTTTTCATCATTATCTTTACCGCCACAGTTGTGCTCTTCACTTATATCTTGCTGTCTAGAGCTACTCATTATCCTTCATTGATGCTAGTTGTGCTACGCAGTGACCTCATTAGTGTTCTAGGCTCGCGTCTCTAGTCCGGTCTAGCCTAGGACCCGACAAAGATCCGTCGTTGAGCGTTTATTCAACATTGCATCTTTGAATTGATTATTGTTAATCTTTTGCTACCATATATAGCCAACCCAGCTCCACATATTTCTACACCGTGTATACGTCACGCCCCTCGGCAATCTCTTTACACAATCTTCAGAGTTACTTGACACCGCTGGTTGCTGTCACCACTTTGCATGGTAAGAACTAGTAAGACATTGATATTTGCTTTACTGTGAGCGTTTTACCACCACATCCTAGTAGTTATAGAAACATTATTTTTGGATTTTTTTTCTTGTTCTACTAATCATGACATGATCCAGAGTCAATTCATGGGCTTTGTCGATCGTGGGAGACATGCCACCACCTATGCAAATACCACAACCGTCACGAGAGGTGCACAAACATCCAAATGCACATGATCAGGTTCATGTTTCTATACCACCATTTAATGGCCGTTTTAGACCTCCTTTATATATTGAATGGGAGTTAGACATAAATAATATATTTGCTTCCCATAATTTTGATGAACATAAAAAGTTATGGTTGCGGTTGGTTCTTTCTTGGTTATGCTCTAGTTTGGTGGAGTGAATATTGTCGGTTACACCCTGATTATGTACCTAATACTTGGGATGATTTAAAACATGTCATGAGAGATAGATTCGTCGATGTTTATTATACTCGTGGCATGATTAAAAAACTAGAACATTTAAAACAAGGTAGTGACACCGTAACAAAATATTATGATGATTTACAAACTACCTTGTTGCACTCATTTTTAGAAGAAAGTGAAGAAGATTTTATGGATAGATTTTGGGGAGGATTAAACCATAATATTCAGGAGATACTAATTCATGAAGAGTGTTATCCTATGGACCATTTGTTTCGTCTTGCTTGCAAAGCTGAACAGGAAATAAAACGACGTGTTGCCCACAAGGAGAACAAGCGCACGGTGCACATTCCAACTGTTGATACAGATGTTTATTCAACTACTAGGCGTACTATGACAACAACATCCGTTGTTGCGAGGACTACATCATCGCCACCATGTGACACATCATCATCGAGAGTGCCTGCATCATCTGAGTTGACTATAAGAGGTAATGACAAAGGTACAGATTTTCCACTTTTACATGAGAATGATGCATGCCTAGTTAACTTGAATACATCATGTGTTGAGCTACCCACTACTTTGATCACACCACCTATTTTAGAGGATTATATTGATAATTTGACTTTGCCATGTGATCAAACAACTGAAATACCAACAATTTTGAGTGCACCCATTGAATTAATTGTTGATGCAAAAGAATCAATATTTAATCATTTTGATATGACCTCTAATCTTGGTGATGATTCTGTAGTCGAATGACTTATTGCATGTTTACTTATTTAAGCATGTTGTAGCATGTAAACTTGATGCAAGTAAGGTTTATTCACCAATGTTGGGATGGTTTAATGATGAACATTGTCAATCTTTTGAAATGAATAAGAGCTTCACTTATATGTGCAAACTGAGTTGCAATATTTTCATGCCTTCTACTTCTTGTGATAATGTTTTGGCTTTAGATTTTATGAACTATGCAAGTTACTCATCTATTTATGTGTCATATGTGCAAAAATCAAGGGAAATAAAAATAGATGACATATACATATACAACATGTACACCTTGTCTCTTTTGTTAGCCACATTTCAGACTAAGAACCGTCGAGGACGGCTTTGTTTTCAAGAAGTGGAGGATGATGAGGACATGACTACCTTGGATAAGACCAAAAATATTGCATACATGCATATTTGTCAGGTGATTTCTAGTGCAAACTATTCAATAATCTATTTATGTTATCCGTAACAAAAAATACATCACATACTTTTGTGTTTTGTCTAATTGTAGGTGTATGGGACATTTGTACAATACACATATGAAGGTAACGGAAAAGGAGAAGTTTAGGTGCTGTTCAAAAAGTCCTCTCACGTCACTTTTGGACCAAGAGAAGATAGAGTCCAAGTCTCTCACGTTCTGGACTCAGATTCGGACTGCACAGACATACCTGACTCAAAACGTCAATAACATTTTCATCCGGACTCCAAATTGGGTGATTCTTTTTTGTTGGAAAATAGATTTCGTGCACCTTCCAACCCAATTGGATTCACCTTCAAATTCGTCCGGAGCGTTGAGTTATGGACGAAACAATCTGATGCTGCAGCAGAATCCGAGTCAAACTACAAGTCCAAAGGTGTTACGTCACCTCCGCTTGGGGCCCATTGGCCTTTTAAGAACTAGGGTTAGTTTAATGCTTCCTTGGGACGTCATACCACATCCATGGCCGCCACCCCTTGATCCTATCTAAGTAGATCCATCTAGTAGCTTTTTCCTTGGGATTTGTTTAGTTAAAGTTAGCCATTGCAACTTCGCGGTACTTCGCTTTGTGTCCAACGACCAGACCAAGACCGCCACGGATCCCCACCTTTATCAATACTTCATATATACTCGCAATATTCAGATTGCTTTATCATATTCTTGCTTGTTTTTCGATTGCTTGCAGGAATAGACCTTCGTGGTCGAGTTGATTGTGCTCCGCGTGGTCAATAACCTCTCGGAGTTGGTTTAGCGATTGCTAAGGCGCAACGTCGTGCACGTTTGTAGTCGGATCGTCAAAGTCGTCTCCACCAAATCGATAGTTATCATCTCATCGAAAGATCGGGACACCCTCGCCTCTATCACATGTTCTTTCATTTTGAAGGATTCACAAGGCGGTGCCGTTATGCGACATATTGGGTATGTGAAGACATACATGATGTACGACTCCAACATCTTTGGGAACTTTCTTGAGGTGAACTCCTTCCCTTTGAGCCATCCTCAAATACACATATTGGATGGATCATTCTTTCATTGTTGTTTCCTTCTTGTTGTCTACATGCTACATCTCACGAACGGAGGAGCGACATTGGAGATTGGCTACATGGACCTTAAATTTGAGGAACGCTCGCACTTTTTGGATGAACCTTCGGTCTTCCACTCATGCCTCGACATCGAGCTTTGGTACACCAGCACCTCCATATTAGTTGATTATGCTCATACATGTCATGCTCGATGGACTTATCATACTCACCACAAGTTTGCACCCTATGCATGGATTGACTCACATTATGATTACCTTGTTGCATCTTGTATTCCCATGTCATCCATGATATATGAACTTGTGCACTTCCTTAGCAAATTTGTTGTGATCTACCTTGATGGCATATTCATACATCATAATCATATTGTCCACCATCAATTGCATGATAATATCCACATGTTGAGCATCCATTGCCATGTTCATGCATTTGATAAACCATCCCATTATGACATCATTTTGCATCGTGGTTGCATTGCTCATATTCATAAAACATTTGTGTACACAATGATTGCTTTTCCTCCCATGAATGCTTTGCATCTCATTCTAGATCAACTTGATAAGCTTCATGCGCTTTGTCACGACCAATCTTGCCGCACGGACTCATTCTTACATGATGGACACTTTGTATGCGCTAACCATTGTATTTCCGAGTGTTGCTTGTGTTTGCTCTTTTCGCATGTCTATCATTCCGGCGACACTCGGACTACTTGGATTGCGCCATGTCTTCAACTTCGTCCAACTACAAGTCCCTCCACGACAACCGTTTCCATGGTGATGAGGATCACGATCCGAGGTCGGATCTTTCACAAGGGGGGGGGGGAGATGATGCAGAGCATCCCACGTTCATCCCCATGTACACTCCGACTACTCTCCACGCCCCAAGAGGACATATGACGAGACCTCGAATATGCACCATTGGACACAAGGTGAACTCGCTCCTCTTCGAACCTTCACTTTCTACATGTAAGCCATGGCTACTACCTCATGCATGGATCTTGCATATACTCAGGTACGACCGAGATGACAATGGAGAATCCAAGGACCGAGGCCAAGCATGGAAGAGAAGGAGGAAGAGAACCCGGCCGCTCCAGCACGAGCGGTACTACCGCCCACTACACGTGGTAATACCGCTGAAGCCACCCGACCGGTTCAACCGCCCAACCACCAGCGGGCGGAACAACCGCTAGCCGCCGTAACAACCGCCACCATTCGGTGATCAAGCGGTGCAAGGTCGGTACAAGACCGTTCTACCGGTTTATGCCCAAAGACCGAACAACCGCCCGACATCCGGTACAACCATTGGCTCCTTCGACGCCCACCTCCAGAAGCCAGTGCCGACCTCCCCGCGGTAGTACCGCCTTCCTCGGCCGGAACTACCGCCCCTCAGGAGCTCTCGGCGGTACAACCGCCCCCGTGACCGGTACAACCGGCCTGTCTGCACAAGATGTATTGGGCCGAGCCTGTACCCTTCGCCCACACTTACCCCTTCGTGGCTTAGCACTATATATACTCCTCTCCTAGCTTCGTATTAGGGTTAGCTTAGGTTTAGCTCATGTTTGTGTGAGAGTCTTGCTCATCCACTTGGTTACTTCTCCTCGGAGCCCAGGACCTCTTCGGAGAAGATCCCCAAGCGGATTCAAGACCCCTTCTAGGGTGGACCCCATCAAGACCTCCTCTCGGAGAAGAACGGCTACTCGTGTATCCTTACCTTTGTTGATCTTGAATCTTGTGCCACCTTATGTGATCGATGATCTAGCACTTGTGTGATTGATCTCTTGTTGGTTTAGTGATTTCTCTCTCGTTTCCTCCGTGTTTCCCTCTTGTTCTTCCGCGTGTTCTTCGTGATTCCCCGTAGGATCCGCTCCAACGTGAAAGATCATCCACGTAGGGTTCCGCCCTACATCAGGTACAAGGGCTCCAGCTCGCGGGCGCGATCACTCGGGGGCCGGACGTCCGGAAGGCGTCGGACGTCCGGAGGCTCGTGACGGTCCGGACGTCCGGCCGGGCTCGGACGTCCGTAGATTCGGCTCGGACTCGGGTGCGTCGGTCGTCCGGAGAGGGCCGGTCGTCCGGGGCTTCGGGAAGGGCCGGACGTCCGTGGATCGTCGGACGTCCATAGATTCAGCTCTGGTACGGGTCGTCTAGTGGCTTCGGTCTTCCGTGAGTTTCCATTCGGGTGCCCAGCTGTCGGACGTCCGGAGGGCGTCGGTCCGTCAGGTTTGGAGTCGCTTGACGCCCGGACTTGGTCGGTCGTCTGACGCCTATAGCTTCAGCAGCTTTTCTTCTCCATCACGCTTGGGGTACTGCTGCGTCTTGGCTCTTGCAAGTAGCTGTTCCTTGGCTGGTTCCCAAGTACCTGATTACACATAGAGTTTCCGAATGAGGTAGTAGCCATGTCTCATGATTAGGAAGAGGGAGTTCGGAGAGGAGCGAGTTCACCTTATCTTCAATAGCCTTAGCTCGAGCTCGAGTCATGGGTCCACGTGGTGTTGAGGAAGATGTAGGTGGGTTCATGGGGGTGAGTGAGGGATGCTCCGCATCACATCTAATACGATAACAGCGGAAGGCTTGGAAGATAAAGTCAGTCCATCAACTCCAACGGCATCACTGAGTGAAAGACCACGACCTAAGGCTCCTTACTCGTCGTCTGAAAAGTCTGCAACATGATACGTTGCAGCCCGAAAACGGGTCAGCACATGGAATATGCTGGCAATGTAACACAAACGAGTAATGAATAGAATTATGCTATGACTACATGCATATTTGGCTGGTGGAGTGATGAGGACATCAATACCATTGTTACACCCACAGCCCCTGCTGCTATACATACTGGACCAATTACTAGAGCTCGCGCACGCCAATTGAATTATCAGGTACTTTCGTTTCTTGGTAACGATTCCAATGTTCATGAGAATATGATGCTGCCTAAATTGGATACATTTGTTTTGCTTACAAATGAAGGGCCTACCATGGACAAGAAAGATGAACCTTGGAGCAAGTTCAAGCATGGAGATGTTGGCATGCAAGGGAAACAAGAACGGAGTTACAAGTGATGATTCCAGACTTTGAAGCCACCCTAATGAGAGCATGAGGCCTTGGACGAAATATACAAGATGCCACTTCATAATATTCGTCCATAGGCTATTCTAGGTGCTGCGTCACCTTATTATTGGGCCAGGCCCATGTAATTTCGAAATACTTAAGTGTAGGCTGTTTTAGAGTCCGTATGTGTGGGAAACAAGAGTTAGGGTTGGTTTCGGACCCCTCCCTCAAGGGCCACGAAATTCCTCCTCTTTCTCCATATATACAGCCCTTAGGGCGTCGTTTAGACTTTGGGTTTTGTTTAGATCAAAAGTTCGCCATAGCTGCAACTTCACAGCATTTCGCTTTGTGTTCAACGACTGCACCAAGGCGCCTCGTAACCCCACCTTCATTAATAAAGCTTTCCTCTTATATTCGCAATATCCAGATTGCAATCTTAGTTTCTTGCTTGTTCTTCGCTTGCTCGCAGGAAACAGGCCCTCGTGGTCAGGTTGATCGTGCTCCGGCGTGGTCAATAACCCTCGGAAGTTGGTTTAGCGATTGCTAAGGCGCCGACGTCTCGACGACGTAGTCGGATCGTCAAGGTCGACTCCCACGTAAACGATAGCCACCATCTCATCGAAACATCGGACACCTTTGCCTCTATCAAGTGGTATCAGATTTTCAGGTTGCTCGGTGAGATTTTACGCTTTTCATAGATTAGATCGAGTCTGTTCTTCATACCTAAAGTCCACGAAAAAGCCACAAAAAATTAGGGTTAGTTCATCATATCCGAACCAATCTGAGCCTTCGCATAATCTTTTGGGGTTTTTGCTTTGTTGAATTTCCGGTTGCATCGTCGTGTCAAGTTGTCGGTCTTAGAGTCTAGTCTTTTAGAGTTTCGAAGTTCGGTCATAAGTTGTCACGCCGCATTGCACCATCATCATCGCCTTGCCATCTACCACCCTTCTTATCCACCACCAATCCGTAGCCATATACCACCACCGCTGCCATATACCACAACCATATATCCATCACCAATCCGAGTTCTTCTCATATTAGGTTTGTTTTCGAGATCCATCTAGTTTCCGATTCGTGTTTCCTAGCCGGAGTAGGTGTTTCTAAGCGTATTGAGACAGTCGCCATTATAGAAAGTTTTTTTTGACCCTTTTCCAGTTTTTGGGTCCGGGCAGTCGAAAAAAAAAATTTTGGTCGAAAAAATTTCGTGCCCATCCCGCCAGTTTGACTGGGAAGAGTTTTGAGACACTCGCCATTATAGTGATTTTCGCAAAAAAAAAGAGCGAATTTTTTTTCCAGAGTGTGCTTTTCCGTTGTTTCCGCAGCAGCCGTGATTTTGTTAGTGTTCTAGGCTCGCCTCTAGCACGGTCTAGCCTAGGACCAGACACAGTACCATCGTTGAGCGCTTATTCAACTTTGCATCTCTCGATTTGATTATTGCTGACCCTTTTGCCACCATATTATAAGCCTTCCCAGCTCCACATACATCTACATCGTATGCTTTGACTCTCCCCGTAATCGCTCTATCCAAGCTTTGAGAGTTTTGACTACATCGGTTGCCGATCACCTTTCTTCTGGGTAAGAACTGGTAAGAATTTGAGATTTGCTTGACGGATTTGTGACTGTCCACCACACCACCACCACCACTTCCTAGTAGTCCGTCGAATCATATTCTTGTGTGTTTCTATTGTCGCTAACCATGGCAGGATCACAAGCCATTTAGACCGACCGGGAGAACATGACAAACAAAGCGCTACATGATAAGTTTCAACAAATGATGAGTGGGCAGGTGGAAGATGTTCTAAATAGATTTGAAGAGGCCATGGAGAAGATAGATGGCATTGAGAAGGCGTCAAACAAAGCTCGATAACAAGTTTACTGAATTGCTCGCGTCTACCACCACCACCACCGGCTGCACCTAATGCACCTCTACAACAACAACAACGACTACCTCCACATCGCGAACCAGCCCTCCGCCGAAGCGAGCCGTGGTCCCTCTTCACTGGCCAAGCTTGGTCTGCTTGTTGATACTACGTGGCTCCTGCTGCGATGTGGGGAGGATGATTATGTGAGAGAGTATGAGGATGAGGTTGATCAACTTCAGAACTACGTGCAAGTGCAACCACAAGCACCACAACCACCCGGTCGTCCACATGCAAATAATGGCAATGTTAGGGCTCCCCCTCAGGTACGAGATCATGACCATCTCCCTAAACTGAAGTTGAATATTCCACCATTTGAGGGTAGATATGTTCCTGATCTATATCTTACTTGGGAGTTAGAAACTGAACAACGATTTACATGTTTACAATATCCTGAGGAGAGACGTGTTCATTGCCGTTTGTGCTTTCACTAGCTTTGCATGTGTTTGGTGGTGCGAACATTGTAGATTATATCCTGTTCCACTACTTGGACTGCTTTGAAAACTGCTATGCGTACTCGTTGGGTTCCACCACATTATCAACGTGAATTACTTCAAAAATTGCAGCGCTTAAGACAAGGAAAAAATTCGTAGAAGAATATTATCAGGAATTACAAACCGGCTTGATTAGATGTGGTATTGTTGAGGAGAATGAAGCTTTGATTGCACTTTTTATGGGTGGATTTTATAGAGATTTTAAGTCCATTCTAGACTACATGGATTATACTAATATCACTCGTGTATTCCATATTGGTTTTAAAGCTGAACGTGAAGTGCAGGATCGACAGCGTTGGCGCGGACTAACTTTTCTCGCAGGTCGACCTTCATCATGGACACCACGTGCATCATCTACTTCCACACGCTCTACTACACCGGCACCTCCATCGGCTGCCACCTCCAACCGTGATACAAGAAAGGTGCACAACCACCACTATCCGCCAAGAGCACACTGCCGGGCCTACAGAGCTCTTCTTCTTCCATGGCGTCAACAGGACACACAAGTGATATTATTTGTCATCGTTGTAAGGGAAGAGGACACTTTTAGAGAATGCCAATCTCAGCGTGTGATGATTGCTACGAGGATGGTGGGTATGAGTCCGCTTAGTGACTATGATGAAGAGACTTTGGCTCTTATTATGCATGAAGAACACGGTGGAGATGATTCTGATCATGAGACGCAATACATGGCTGTCAAGATCTTTGACAGTATGAATGTTTAGTTGCTCAACGTGTTTTGAGTGTGCAGGTTACACAAGCTGAGCAAAATCAGAGGCATAACTTGTTCCATACAAAGGGAGTTGTGAAGGAACGTTCTATTCAAGGCCATCATAGATGGAGGGAGCTGCAACAACTTGGCTAGCATGGATATGGTGGAGAAGCTTTCTCTCACCACAAGACCACATCCACATCCTTACTACATCCAATGGTTCAACAACAGCGGCAAGGTTAAGGTAACACGTCATCGCTCGTGTGTATTTTAGTATCTCTACATATGCTGATTATGTTGATTGTGATGTGGTACCTATGCAAGCATGTTCCTTATTACTTGGTAGACCATGGCAATTTGATAAAAATTCTGTACACCATGGTAGAAACAATCAAGATACTCTTGTTCACAAGGATAAAAATATTACTTTGCTTCCTATGACTCCTGATTCCATTTTGAAAGATGATATTAATAGAGCTAATAAAGCAAAACAGGAGAAAAATAAGAGTGAAAATCAGATTGTGGCAAAAGAATTTGAGCAACAAATGAAGCCTAATAATAAACCATCTAATGTTGCTTCCGAAATTAAACTGAAAAGTGCATGTTTATTTGCCACCAAATCTGATATTGATGAGCTAGATTCTAGCAAATCTGTTTGCTATGCTTTTGTGTGCAAAGAGGCATTATTTTCATTCGAGGACGTGTTTTCCTCTTTGCCCCTACATCACTAACATTTTGCAGGAGTTCGCCGACGCCTTCCCACAAGACGTGCCACCGGATTACCACCTATTCGAGGGATTGAGCATCAAATTGACTTAATTCCCGTGCATCGCTACCCAACCGCGCACCATACCGCATCAATCCAGAGGAGACGAAGGAGATTATGCGTCAAGCATGTGAGCTGCTCGACAAAGGTTATATACGCTAATCTCTTAGTCCTTGTGCTGTTCCTATTATACTAGTGCCTAAAAAGGATGGTACGTCGTGTATGTGTGTTGATTGTAGAGGCATTAATAATATTACTATTCGTTATCGTCATCCTATTCCTAGGCTAGATGATATGCTTGATGAATTGAGTGGCTCTACAATATTCTCCAAAGTTGATTTATGTAGTGGATACCATCAAATTCGTATGAAATTGGGAGATGAATGGAAAACAGCATTTAAAACTAAGTTTGGATTATATGAGTGGTTAGTCATGCCTTTTGGGTTAACTAATGCACCTAGTACTTTCATGAGATTAATGAACGAAGTTTTACGTGCTTTCATTGGACGATTTGTGGTAGTTTACTTTGATGATATACTGATTTATAGCAAATCTTTGGAAGAACATTTGGAACATTTACGTGCTATTTTTAATGCTCTACGTGATGCACGCTTTGTTTGGTAACCTTGGGAAGTGCACCTTTTGCACCTAATCGAGTATCTTTTCTTGGCTATGTTGTTACTCCACAGGGAATTGAAGTTGATAAAGCCAAGATTGAAGCTATTGAGAGTTGGCCGCAGCCCAAAACGGTCACACAAGTGAGGAGTTTTCTTGGACTCGCTGGTTTCTATAGGCGTTTGTGAGAGACTTTAGCAGCATTGCTGCACCTCTCAATGAGCTTACAAAGAAGGATGTGCCTTTTGTTTGGGGTACCGCATGGAAGAAGCCTTCACGGTATTGAAAGATAAGTTGACACATGCTCCTTTACTCCAACTTCACGACTTTAATAAGACTTTTGAGCTTGAATGTGATGCTAGTGGAATTGGATTAGGAGGTGTGTTATTACAAGATGGCAAACCTGTTGCATACTTTTACGAAAAATTGAGTGGGCCTAGTCTGAACTATTCTACTTATGACAAAGAATTATATGCTCTTGTTCGGACTTTAGAGACATGGCAACATTATTTATGGCCCAAAGAATTTGTTATACATTCTGATCATGAATCTTTGAAACATATTAAAAGTCAAGCTAAACTGAATCGTAGACATGCTAAATGGGTTGAATTCATTGAGACTTTCCCTTATGTCATTGAACACAAGAAGGGTAAAGAAAATGTTATTCTTGATGCTTTGTCTCGTCGATATACTATGCTTTCACAACTTGACTTCAAAATATTTGGTTTGGAGACCATCAAAGATCAATATGTGCATGATGCTGATTTTAAAGATGTAATGCAGAATTGTAAAGAAGGAAGAACATGGAACAAGTTCGTTATTAAGGATGGTTTTGTGTTCCGTGCTAACAAGCTATGCATTCCTGCTAGCTCTGTTCGTCTTTTGTTGTTGCAGGAGGCGCATGGAGGAGGCTTAATGGGACACTTTGGCGTGAAGAAGACGGAGGATATACTTGCTACACATTTCTTTTGGCCAAAGATGAGACGGGATGTTGAGCGTTTTGTTGCTCGCTGCACTACATGTCAAAAAGCTAAGTCACGACTCAATCCTCATGGTTTATATATGCCTTTGCCTGTACCTAGTGTTCCTTGGGAGGATATATCTATGGACTTTGTTTTAGGTTTACCTCGAACAAAGAAGGGAGGGATAGCATATTTGTTGTCGTGGATAGATTCTCTAAAATGGCACACTTTATACCATGTCATAAAAGCGATGATGTTAATGTTGCTGATTTGTTCTTTCGTGAAATTATTCGCTTGCATGGTGTGCCAAATACTATTGTTTCAGATCGTGATACTAAATTTCTTAGCCACTTTTGGAGATGTTTATGGGCTAAGTTGGGGACTAAACTGCTTTTAGTACTACTTGTCACCCCCAAACCGATGGATAAACTGAAGTAGTCAATAGAACATTGTCTACTATGCTTAGGGCTGTTTTGAAGAATAATAAGAAAATGTGGGAAGAATGCTTGCCTCATATTGAATTTGCTTATAATCGTTCATTGCATTCTACTACTAAGATGTGCCCTTTTGAAATTGTGTATGGCTTCCTACCTCGTGCACCTATTGATTTGTTGCCTCTTCCATCTTCGGAGCAGGTTAATTTTGATGCTAAAGAACGTGCTGAATTGATTTTAAAAATGCATGAGTTAACTAAGGAAAACATTGAGCGTATGAATGCTAAATATAAACGTGCTGGAGATAAGGGTAGAAAACATGTTGTCTTTGCACCTGGAGATCTTGTTTGGTTACATTTATGTAAGGATAGGTTTCCTAATTTGCAAATCAAAGCTAATGCCACGCGTCGATGGTCCATTTAAGGTGTTAGAGAAAATAAATGATAATGCATATAAACTTGAGCTGCCTGCAGATTTTGGGGTTAGTCCCACTTTTAACATTGCAGATTTGAAGCCTTATTTGGGTGAGGAAGATGAGCTTCCGTCGAGGACGACTTCATTTCAAGAAGGGAGGATGATGAGGACATCAATACCATTGTTACACCCACAGCCCCTGCTACATATATATCGGACCAATTACTAGAGCTCACAAGACGCCAATTAAATTATCGTACTTTCGTTTCTTGGTAATGATTCTAATGTTCATGAGAATATGATGCTGCCTAAATTGGATAATTTGTTTTGCTTACAAATGAAGGCCCTAGCTTGGAGAAGGATGGACATTGGAACAAGAACAAGCATGGAGATGTTGGCATGCGCAAGGAGAACAAGAACGGAGTTACAAGTGATGATTTCAGGACTTTGAAGCCACCATAATGGGTGCATGAAGCCTTGGACGAAATATACAAGATGCTACTTCATAAATGTCGTCCCGAGGCTATTCTAGGTGCTGCGTCACCTTATTAGTGGGCCAGGCCCTTGTAATTTCGAAATACACAAGTATAGGCTATTTTAGAGTCCGTATGTGGGGAACAAGAGATAGGGTTGATTTCGGACCCTCCACCAAGGGCCACGAAATTCCCCTCTTCCTCCATATATACAGCCCTTAGGGCACCGTTTAGACCTGGGGTTTTGTTTAGATTAAAAGTTCGCCATAGCTGCAACTTCACAGATTTCGCTTGTGTTCAACGCACTGACAAAGCCGCCACGTAACCCCACCTTGATCAATAAAGCTTTCATCTTATATTCGCAATATTCAGATTGCAATCTCAGTTTCTTGCTTGTTCTTCGCTTTGCTCGCAGGAAACAGGCCCTCGTGGTCAGTTGATCGTGCTCGCCTGGTCAATAACCCTCGGAAGTTGGTTTAGCGATTGCTAAGGCGCGACGTCTCGCACGTTCGTAGTCGGATCGTCAAGGTCGACTCCCACAGAAACGATAGCCACCATCTCATCGAAACATCGGGACACCTTTGCCTCTATCACCGATCATCTTGGATCAAACACCAGGAACCATACATATATAGCATACTTGGGATAGAAAGTTTATCCATTTTGCATATCATAGGTTGTGCACAAGTGTCATATCTGCCTATAGAGCAATCGTGCTAGCGTCTCTCTTGAGTTGTGCAACACGAGCGTTTTTCGTGGACTCCACATTTTGTGCTCATTCCTTGGTTGCACGACCCCATTTATCTATCCGTGTGTGTGTTTCCGTGTGCCATTCTTTGCTATTAGTCTACTTGTTTCACTTGTGAATTTGTGAATCTCTTTCAACATTATTGACTCTTGCTAACATTTTGCATCAGATTTTTTGTTCCACTATCCTCACCGAGCTCCACCATAAGCCTTACTTGTGTAGGTGCGAGAAACCGACAAGAATTGGTACCAATTGTGCTATTTCCTTGTTACACATTGAGTGATCATTGATCCATTTTCAACATCGGTCAAGGTACATTTGGTATAAGTTCTTCTCTTTCTCCCACTCATATTTGCTCGAGTCTTGTGATGGATAGGCAAGGCATTTCATCTTCGGTCTTCGACAACAACGACGGCGCGAACAACTACATCACCATATCGTCCATCTTCAAACTACAATGAGCATCGAAAGCCGCACATTATACCTTGCAAGAGCACATCGAGAACCTCTCCATTGATATTCATCACTCCGAAGCAAGGAAAAGGGACTACATTGACAACAAGCTTTCCGCACAAAAGGAGGAGCAAGATGCAAGGATGGAGGAGATTCGGGCCTTGATCAAGTCTACTTACCCTTCATCATCCTCAGGGCGGCGACGTTCAAGTCACAAGTCTTCGGAGCGCAAACAAGATGCAAGCGCAAGTCGTCCATGTCCACATCTCCATGGCGACCATCGCCAACATCGTCATGAAGGGCAAGTCACCTCCAAGCATGATGTGCACGACGATGACGAACGACATCTACTATGAGCTCAAGTGCGACAACGACACCATCAACATGAAGATGCTCCACATGCGCCTACCTACAAGTCCCAACAAGCTCTACATCAAGCTACGTCCAAGCTTCATGAGCATAAGAGAAGACCGCGAGACGAGCACCATCAGGACGGAGCTACGACTACAACAACAACTTCGGCATCTTCGCCAAGTGCTATGAAGGTATCTTCGCCTTTGGACGTACGACATCTTCGCCTACTTCCCACGAGTTCGCCTACATCGACATCTTCAACAACGAGGCGACCACCTACAAGCGAGGGCGACACTTCCATCTTCAGGAGCCCCTCAAGAAAGATGGCCGAGCATGGGAAATTCCCTTCGGTCATGGAGACGAGCTACGAGGTGCCACATCATATGGGCCTCCAACAACAAGACGGCGACAAGAAGGTCGAGCAAGGGCCATCCCCTTTGACTACGGCAACGAGCATGAACCTCTTCAACAACATGAAGACAGCGCCCATATTGGACTCATACTCCGAGTCAAGCTACGAGACCGCACATGAGACCTTATCTTTGGTCTTGGAGGAGAGTGATGATGTGCCATCTTCGGCCTTCATCCACGGCTACGATTGCGACATGATTGAGCATGGAGACATTTGCACCAATATCTCTCCGACACCCACATATGAAGAGATGCCCAAATTCCCATGTGAGGAGAGCCACCCCACCATGAGTGATATGAGTGACTCCACCATATGTGACATTGAGAGCATTTCCTATGAGAGGATGAGTGTTACCACCACTAGCCCCACACTTGAGAGCATGCCACACATCCTATGTGAGGTCGAGCGCCATTTGAGTGACTCCACCAACCATATGAGTGAGAGCATCATACCAGGAGTGAGTGAGCCACAACACTTAGTGAGTGACGTAGTTGACACGGCATGTGAGGACACTATGATATCTAACGACTTAACCTCTACTCCGAGTGTGTTTTCTTTGGTGCTAGGTCTCTTACACGACGACACGCCTATCCTCGAAGAGTCCATACCTCCAATGGGAAAACCGATGGCCATGGTGAACGATGATGAACCCCCCACATGGTACCATCAAGTTGCAACCTCACCTACAACACATGAGCTACGCTCCAAAGGTAACATAGGTGATAGTGCTTCTCTTGTCCCACTAGTGGACTATCTCACCAATGACTGCTTGCATGATGTTGATCCACCTATTCCCATGCTTCATGCTAGTGCGACATCTTCATGTCATGACTTACCAATTTATGATGAATATGATGATGAGCATGTTGAGTTGCCTAGTTGTGATGCTATGCTCCATAGGATTTCATGTGAAAATTCTATTGGTCACTTCATGTTTGACAATCCATTGAACTTGTCATATGCTATGAGTGAGATATCCCATATCACATCATTTCAATCTCAACATAGTAACTATGCATGCCCCATTAAAATAAGTCCCATTTGCACTTATGGCATAGATGACGTGATGATGGTCATTGGCTTTTGTTTTTCATGTGATGATACTGCCATGCTTCCTTTACATGATTTGTGCAATTCATCTACTATACCATGCCATGATCACATTGTTCCAAATATGCATTGTTTTGAATGTTGTCAATATTCTCCATGTGATGTTTCCATTAATGCTCATGAGGAGACCCCCATAGTGTCCTCATACATATTAGGAAATTTTGATGCATTCCATACTTTGCATGATTCCCATAATTGCGTGCACCATATGCATTCCATGAATATTAATGCTCTACATAATTCTCATGATAAATTACACAATTTGCGTCTCCATTATGCCATACATAATAACAAACCTCTCATGATGGATGACATGTTTCTATATCACGCATCTCATTTATTTGAGCATTGGATTTTTTGTGCTAACCAACACAAGCACGTATGCATCATGATGGATGATGTGTACATCTACCACGCACACACAATTTTCCCTTTGTCTTTGTTTTGTGTAGGTACTCACGTATACTCGACAACCTCTCAATCCCAAGAGTTGATTTAAACGAGCTCTTGAGAGCAACGACGATTTGGGATCCCGTGGACTATCCTTACCACCGTTCCCTTCGCGCAACGACTACGCGCATCTCTTCTACTTAGCTCTCACACGGCTATGGGCTATATATCACTTGTTACCTTATGCCCATACTATCGTGTTCACTTTGCATGTTATTCCTATTTCTATGTCTTTGCCATGCAATTGTGACCCTTGCTTGCACTTACATATGATTCACCATTTTACTACTCATATGTGTATTTGCATGCTTGGTGGAGATCCTTGTTGCTATTGCCATGATTATCATGTGCCCCATGCTATTGATGCTATTTTACTCATATCTTGCCTTTATGCTTGCGATATGTCATGTACATTGCCTATGCCTATTCTTTACGCACATGACATGATTGCCATGATTTCCTCTAGTGTGTTGCATCTTCGCTCCACTAGTTTGCACGACTTGATTACTATTGCTTGCCTTGTTGCATCACCAATGATTTATACTTGCTCACTTCATGTGGTTGATGACAACTATCTACATGCTTTGCACATGATTGTTATTGCTTCTTGTCACATCTCTCCATATGTTGCCTCCCTCATGCTAGATGATTTGCCATGTATTGAGTGCAACAATGCTATTAGTCTTGCTTATGAGTTTGCCCCCATAGCATTCTCACATATATTTGGAGATTTTGACATATTTCTTGTGAAGCATGCTTGTCTTACCTCTTTGCACTATATACCCCGTGCCATGAATATAGCCATTGTTGCATCATATTATTCATGCACTTGTGCTTCTAATGGTTATGTGCAAAAGAAGAGAACCATCATGATGGATGATGTGTTTATCTACCATGCGCATAATGCTCTTTGTTTTGTTGTGTGCATGTGTAGGATACTTGGACTTTGTGTCGACTTCCACGCCACGTGATTTGACCATTCGAGCTCTTGAGAGCGAACCACCTTCTACCACGATTTATTCTACATCGCACTTGCTTGTGCTTCGACATTGTGAAGGACGACAAGGACATGCCTTCAAGGTGATATCTTTCTTGATCATGGATATTATGGATCATACTACTTGTGTTGCTTTCCACATGATACTTATTCTTCATCTTGGATCACTTGATTGCACACTTGTTAGAGATCTTGCTTCGACTTGTCATTTTAACCATTCCATGCATCATGATATATATGCCTTGTGTGTTGCATCCAATTCTTGGATTATTTGCTCCTCTCATATGTTTAGTTGCAACAATGTCATCACTTCACATATACCATGTCCCATTGCTTGTCACATGATTGACTTGATTGCCTCACACATGATGAACAATTGCTCTTTCTATTGTGTTGAGTGCCACACTATATTCACTACACCCTATACACATTATGCTTGGATTGTCTTGCACTTAACCCATGTTTAGACATCTCATCTTCTTAGGTGTTGTGAATGATTCCTATGCCTACCATAGACCTTTCATTGAGCGCTTTGCCCATGCTTGCTATGAACTTGAGGTAGATGCTTATTCTCTTGACACACATATTTGCATCTCTACCTCCCATTTACATGCTTGTCCCCAAGATATCTTTGCTTGTGCTCGATTGATATACTTCCATGCCATGTCTCAATCCTTTGTCACACCATATGCTTTGCATGATGACGACACTTGTTTGGTGAATCACCTCTTGAATGCTTGGTTTTGCACTAACGCTAACCACATTTGTTTTTCCAAGTGTTTGTTGTCCTTACTCCTTTTGAAGGAATCACAAGACGGTGCGACATTGGAGAGTGCCCATTTCGAGCTTCAAGATGACAAGTACTTGGTGAACGTCCACTTCTACACGGTGAAGCCATCTCTTTCCCATGGTGATTTGGTTTTTGACCCGAGGTCGGATCTTTCCCAAGGTAGGGGAGATGATGTGGAGCATCCTATGGACATCACCATGTCAAGAGTCCGCTTACAGTGACACGTGCGACATCTACTTCACATACACAAAGGTGAATCATCTCCTTTACACGTGCTCACTAGACCCCTTAGAGGATGGTATACTACTTGACACTTCTCCCGAGTGCATGTATAGGTATTGTCGGAGCACTATGGATGACGAGGAGGAGTGCAAGCGCCAAGGGACAACTACACCATCCGCGAGAGAAGCATGGAAGCGACGACGAAAGAAGAAGTCGGAGAGAACTCCCAGGACCCGGACATCCGGCCAGGACCCCGGACATCCGGCCCCTGGAACTCGCCCACAACAGCCGTCCAACCGCCAAGTTCCTATAGGCCCCGGACATCCAGCCATAGCCCGGACATCCGGCCCAGCCCGGACATCCGTCCCTTCCCCCAGAAATCCGGCATCGACGACAGAATGCACCCGAAGTTTGGCCACTTCAGCTCGGACATCCGGCCCGAGCCCCAGACATTCGGCGCCTCCCGAGAGCCCGGACATCCGGCGCCTCCCGAGAGCCCGGACATCCGGCCCCCAGCCCGGACATCCGGCGCCTGCCTGCGCGCAGAGACGGGCAAGAGGCCCATGTATCCCCTCCTCACTTACCCCTTCGTGGCTTAGACTATAAATAGACCTTCCCCTTCTCCTTTCTAGGGTTAGCAAAGGATTTGCTCATATGTGAGATAGAGCTTTGCTCATCCATTACGAATATACTCCACGAGAGAGACCGCGGCCCCTCTACGGAGAAGATCACCTTGGATTCAAGACCCCCTCTCGGGTGGCCCCCATCAAGACCTCCTCACGGAGAAGAACCGGTTACCGTTTGTATCGTCCGTTGTTGACTTTGGATCTTGTATCTTACCTTTGTGTTCATCGATCTAGCGCATGTGTGATCTATTCTTGTTGGTTGAGTGATTTCTCTCGTGTTCTCCTCGTGTTTCCCTCGTGTTTCCCCTCGTGTTCATCACGTTCTTCGTAGGGATCCGCTCCTTTCGTAAAAGATCGGCCATCTAGGGTTCCACCCTACATCATACTACCTCATCTACTTCCCAAAACCCACAATTTGATCAGATCCTAACCATGCAATTGTTTGAGGAGTGATCTAATTCAATAAAACTGGGTAGTAAGAGATATGATCAAAGTGTTACTTGCCTTGCTGATGATTCGCGAAACCTAGAGACTCGTAGTAGCACGCTTCGCACTTCGGGTACTCTATCGCAAACAAACAAGCATACAATAAGCAATCAAGCAAGGGCACAGGTAAAACTCAAATAAGAGATCTAACCAGAAAGTTCAACTTAAGAACTCCGGTTTGCAAAAAGAATCAAATCGCACGAAGCAACAAAACTCAAACAGCGAAAGAAACAAGCTTCGTTTACTAATCTGGACTAAAGTCAAATTTTACAGTAGCAAAAGCTTGTTTAAATTGGTTAAACAGAAAGAGGGTTTTGAGACGAAACTCTAGGCGCTTGAATCGCCTGATTCCGATCAACGAGCGAAAAGTTATACTAAAACAAAAATTGGATCAGAAATCACGATCGAAAATAATCGCGGAAAATCGAAGAAAAAGGATAACTGACGAACAGGCTAACGAACGAACGTTCGCTGTCTGCGGCTAAACGGTTAAAACCGTTCGTTAAAACAAACAAAGAACGGGCGTTCACTATATAACTAAACCGAAAAAAATAAACCGTGGGTCTAAAAAAACCTTACGGTTTTTTGAAGAAAACCGGCGGCGGCTACCTCCAGCAAGTCCGGCGATGGTGGCGGCGGCGACGGCTCCGGCGAGGCGGCGCGGGGCAGTGTGTTGGCGACGGTTCGGCGAGGCGCGTGGCGGCGGGTCAACAAGGCGGGCGACGGCAAGGCTGGCTAGGGTAAGGGTAAGGGTTGGTGGGTCATGCGGCTCGGGCTTACGGTGGCGTCATGACTTATAAAGGCCCCATGGAGTCCCGCTGCACGGCCCGAGTCGGTTTAACTTTTTTTAATAATTCCAACGTGCAGAAAAAGAAAGAAAAGAAATACTAAACGGACTCCAAAAATCCTAAAACAAATTTTCCCCGTCCTCTAAAAATAAGCTGGACAAGGTGAACATTTATTTGGGCGTAAAATGCAATTTTGAAAAATGCATATTTTTTCTAATTCAAATAAAATAGCGATAAAACTCCGAATAGAAATCTTATTTGATTTTAATATTAAATCTATGATATTTCTTTATTTTGAGGAATTCATTTTATCCTCTCTCTTTTATTTTAATAAAAGAAATATTTCAGAGAAAAATTAGTAAAATCAAACGATCCTCTTTTCAAAATTCGAGAAAGACTCGAATATGAAAATAATGAAATCCCCAACTCTCTCCGTGGGTCCTTGAGTTGCGTAGAATTTCTAGGATCAACCAAAATGCAATAAAAAATTATATGCAATGATGATCTAATGTATAACATTCCAAATTGAAAATTTGGGATGTTACACTAGACTTCTCGACAGCTTTCTTCTTCGTGTGTGGGCGCCCTGCGCGGTGGGTCACGCCGTGGGGCCGCGCGTATTAGACCGAGGGCGACGGCCTAACCAGGAGGTGGTGGAGGCGCTCCACGGGCTACGTCACCCGCAATAGGCGGCGGGCAAGGTAACTAGAGGGATTTGCAGCGAGCCTCACCAAGGCCGACTAGCTCGGCGATGCGGTCCAGTCAGTCTTCGTGGAGGTCGTCGACTGGGCGGTAGCGCAGGAGCTCACGCGCCATGAGCAACGAAGCCTGCGCGTTCGTCGGGCCATGACGAGCGTGGGACGACGAGCCGGCCGGATTCAGCGAAAGGGTGGCGTCGTCCGCCCATCAAGACGGAGGGTGCAACGGCGGCTTCTTGCTTCGTGCGCCGGGCCGGTGGCGGCGTTGGCGGCGGATGATGGAGAATGACATGGAGGCCCGCTGACGGGCGCCGTCTGGGCGACGCGAGCGGCGAGAGCGGCTCGACGGTCAGCACGGGCCCAACGAGCACATCCATGGAGATAGTGGAGCAGCGGCGAGCCGATCGACGGAAGAGAGGCTTCGACGCACCCCTACCTGGCGCGCCAAATGTCGGATTCGGGGTTCCGCAGACCCTTGAGAGGTTCCAACTTTGGGGTGCGTGCAAAGAACTCCCTCTTCACAGTCTGCCTACTCAACGATTCCATGGCCTAGCTCGATGAACCCAAGGGACTAGGAACACGGCAGTTTATCCTGGTTCGGGCCACCTTGCGGTGTAATACCGTACTCCAGCTTTGTGGTGGATTGCCTCGAGGGGCTGAGGAAGAACTAGTACAGTGGATGAACAGCCTCAGGAGGTGAGGTGTTCTTGATCTCAAGGAGCTGGTGAGGAGGTTCAGGTGGAATTGATCCGTCCCCCCTACAGTGGTGGCTAAGTCCTATTTATAGTGGCCTTGGTCCTCTTCCCAAATGTAGGCCGGAAGGGATCCCAGAACGCCAAATTCAAAGGCAGACAACTAGTACAAGTTATCCTGACAAAAGTAGTCTTCGCGTGCAAAAGACTCTGGTGGTGACACTGTAGTGGGCTCCGCGATGACCTTCGTCCTGCCGTCTTGGCGGTCTTGGTCTCGTTGCACCGATATGGAAACCTTTACTTGATTCCTCGGGACCATGCGCCTATGCTTGCCTCCTTGGCACCAAAGAGGAAACTGGTACACTGTGCCCACTGGCGCCCGCCTGGCCTTGGTCGTCATGGGTCACATCATGTGAACCTCGCGAGGTGCACCCTGCATTGCTATCTCCGCTCCTCGGGAGCCAGCCAAGTGAGGCCGCCCCTTAGAGAGGTCTTGGTGTCGTCCGCCTCGCGAGGCTTGGCCTCTCGCGAGGGTCTTGAGTTGTTTTTGCAGAAGTTGGGCCATACCGGGCCTGCTGACTGGGCCACGCCATGGGCCGAAGGCAGGCAAGACTGGGCACCCCCGTTCCCAGGACGCCGACAAATTGATAGAAAATCGAATAATCATGATGACATCCAAGCCAATGATCATGCATATAGGCATCGCGTCCAAGTTTAGTAGACCGTATCCTGCCTGCATCTACTACTATTATTCCACACATCGATCGCTATCCAGCATGCATCTAGTGTATTAAGATCATGGAAAAACAGAGTAATGCAATAAGAACAATTACATGAAATAGACAATACAAACTCACGTATGAATAAACCCCATCTTGTTACCCTTAATAGCAACGATACATGTGTGTCATGTCTCTTTCTGTCACTGAGATTGCGCACCGCAAGATCAAACTCATCACAAAGCACCTCTTCCCATGGCAAGATAAATCAATCTAGTTGGCTAAACCAAATCAATAAATCGGAGAAGAAATACGAAGCTATAACAATCATGCATAAAAGAGTTCAACATAGACTCAAATAATATTCATGGATAGAACTGATCAGAAACTCGCAAATCATCGGGTCCCAACAAACACACGCAAAATAAGAGTTACATCAAATAGATCTCCAAGGACATTAAGGAGAACATTGTACTGAAGATCAAAAAGCGAGAAGAAGCCATCTAGCTACTAACTACGGACCCGTAGGTTTGTGGTAAACTACTCACACATCATCGGTGGGGCAACAAGGATGATGAAAAATCCCTCCGGCAGAGTGTCGGAAAAGGCCTCTAGATTGGATCTCGTGGTTCGGGAAATTGCGGCGGTGGAAAAAGTATTTCGTCGACTCTCCTAGGCTTTTTGGGATCTTATAGTATTTATAGAGGCAGAGGTAGGTCAAGAAGGTTCTTGTGGGCTCCACTGCCCAGCAGGGCCTGCCAGAGGCCCCTGGCGCGCCCTGGTGCCTAGTGGGCCCCACGGTCCTCCTCCCATGTGCTCCTTTAGCTTCCAGGGTCTCTTATCACCAGAAAAAAAATCTCCAAAAAATTCGTGGCATTTGGACTTCGTTTAGTATTGGTATTCTGCAATGTAAAAAACAAGCAAAAAACAGCAGATGGCACTTGGCACTATGTCAATAGGTTAGTCCCAAGAAATAATATAAAGTTGCTAGTAAATGAATATAAAACATCCAAGATTGATAATATAACAACATGGAACAATAAAAAATTATAGATACGTTGGAGATGCATCAGCATCCCCAAGCTTAATTCCTACTCATCCTCGAGTAGGTAAATGATAAAAACAAAAATTTTGATGTGGAATGATGCCTAACATGTTCATCACATATTGTTTTCTTTTGTAGCATAGACATTTGGCTCTTAGATGATTCAAAGCAATGGTCTAATATTGACACGAGGACATCAATACTCAAGCATATCAACAAGCAACCATCTCTTTCAAAATATCAATGCTAAATAAAGCTATCCCTAGCCCATTATGCTCAATCATTGATCCATTCATGAAAAACACTCAAATATTAGCTATATCCAATGCACAAGTATGGTAATGGTGTTCCCTAGTTGGTGCTTTATAAGAGAAGATGGAGACTCAAAAAAAATAAAAAATTGCATAAAAGTAAATAGATAGGCCATTCGTAGAGGGAAGCAGAGATTTATAGAGGTGCTAGTGCTCGTAGTTTAAATTGAGAGATAAAATTGTTTTGAGAGGCATGCCTTTCCTGTCAACAAAAACGACCAAAAATTCCCAATACCTTCCATGCTAGATAAATTATAGGCGGTTCCCAAATATAAAATAAAGTTTATTTCCCTTTCCACCATTCTTTCACAATCCATGGCTAGCCGTATCCACGCGTGCCTTCCATACCTACACTTTCCAATGAATTTATTATGGACAACATATAAATAATAATTTTTTCATTTGGGGACTAGGCATCCCTATTACCTGCAACACTCTCGTGCACTGACAAATGAATAAACACTCCTATTGAGAATAACATATCTAGCATGGAAAATATTGGCCACCTCCTGCCGCTACATGAGCGGTACGGGCACACAAAAAGGAAATTCATTTTGAAATTAGAGTTGGCACATACAAATTTACTTGGAACGGCATGGAAATACCGCATATAGGTAGGTATGGTGGACTCATTTAGCACAACTTTGGGTTTAAAGAGTTGGATTCACAAGCAGTAATCCCGCTTAGTACGAATGAAGGCTAGCAAATAGATTGAGAAGCGACCAACCAAGAAACCAAAACGAGCATTAAACATAACTAACACTAAATAATGCACCACAAGTAGGATGTAACTTCATCTCATAACTATTGACTTTCGTTCTTGCATAGGTAATCACAAACCTTAACACCAATATTCTTAGTAAGCATAATTACTCACCAACACGACTCACATATTACTATCTCCGTATCGCAAAACTATTAAAAGGAATCAAGTTTATAATATCCAATGATCTTCATGAAAGTTTTTATTATATCCCTTTTGAATATCTATCACTTTGGGACTGAATGCATATATTATCATTGCTACTAACAAGATCTCAAACAAATTTAAGTGAAGCACGAGAGCATAAATTTCTTCAAAATACCTTTTTCAACTCTCAAAATAATATAAGTGAAGCATGAGAGCATATTTCTTCAAAATTTACTAACTCTCAAAATAATCTAAGTGAAGCATTAGAGTATATTTCTTCAAAATTTACTAAATCCCAAAATAATTTAAGTGAAGCATGAGAGCATTTCTTCAAAAATTAAACCACCACCATGATCAAAAAGATATAAGTGAAGTACTAGAGCAATTCCACTAAATCATAGCACAATTATGGCTCTCTCAATAGGTGTGTCCAGCAAGCATGATTGTGACAAACTAAAAAGCAAAACAAGCAAAGACTCATATAATACAAGACGCCCCAAGCAAAACTCATGATATATGATGAATACAAATATAGCTCCAAGTAAAATTACCGATGGTCGTTAGAAGAAAGAGGGGATGCCTTCCGAGGCATCCCCAAGCTTAGTTGCTTGGGAATCCTTGAATATTTCCTTGGGGTTCCATGGGCATCCCCAAGCTTAGGCTCTTGCCACTCCTTATTCCCACATCCATCGTGATCTCACCCAAAACTTGAAACTTCAATTACACAACACTTAACAAAACCTTTGTGATATCCGTTAGTATAATAAAGCAAATCACCACTTTTAAGTATTGTTGCAAACCCATTCATATTTTATTATTGCATTATACCTATTGTATTCCAACTTTACCATGGCTTATATCCCCAATACAATTCATAGTTCATCAAAATAAGCACACAATGCAACGCAAACAGAATCTGTCAAAAACAGAATAGTCTATAGTAACATGTACTTTAACCATACTTATGTAACTCCAAAAATTCTAAAAAATAGGAAAATGTAGGAAATTTCAATATCAATCTTGTGAAAAATTCAGAATTTTTCATCACTTCAGTGATTTTCAAAAATTCTGCTACTGAACGTAAAAGTTTCTGTTTTCCAACAGGACCAAATCAACTATTACCCAAGCCATCCTAAAGGCATTACTTGGCACAAACACTAATTAAAACATAAAAAGCACAATCATAACAGAAGCATGATTGTGTAATTATTGGAAAATAGAAAAGAAAAAAAAATTAAAGGATAACTATTGGGTTGCCTCCCAACAAACGCTACTGTTTTATGCCCCTAGCTAGGCATAATGCATAGATTCGAGTATTGTCATCTTTCTTCTTGTTTTCCATAGATGTGTTTTTGTCACGAGGTTTTTAAAATATAGCATGAAACACATCATCCATAGAATTTAGCATTATCAAGTTGTCCATTTGCATATCCCCTCTGATTATCGGCTACAATCCAAGAATATTGTTGATTGACATAATTGAAAACTTGTTGGATCATATCCAAAACGGGAACCTCCTTTCTAAGACTCTCATCAAAGATGTGATCATTGCCAAGCAAATGTCTTCATAAATAATCACTATTGTAAAGGATCTCATCTATTACTGGTTTTTCATGTTTCATACCATAAAATTCAAAGATCTCCCTAGCTTCCCGTACCATGTAATCAAACTCATTCATAAGGACAAGGGTAGCTATCTTCTTAGCTCTTGAATCCTTTATAACAAGTAGCTCATAAAACAATCTTTGCAAGGTAGGATGAGTACGAATAAATCTTTTCTCATGTTTAAGAACAAGTGTCAAATAGCTTTCAGATAGGTTTTAGTTCTTTTAAGTATAGGAGCATCATCACAAGCCAAAGTTACAACGCAATTAAAGAATTCTTGGATGGCTCCTTTTCCTTTAACATTCAATTGTCCCAAAACAAAAGTTTTAGCAACCAAATTAGTACAACGTCCAATCTTAGGAGTTCTACCATCATCTATTTCCGCCATACCAAAATCACCCATGATGATAGGTTCAAAGCAAGCAAAGAAGCAAAGAAGAAAAAGAGAAATGAAAAATATTTTTGTATTTTTGCAAAAAACTTTATAGAAGTGGGCGAGATGAGAACGAGAGGCAAATGGCAAATAAAGTAATTGCAAGGAGATGAGAGTTTATGTGTAGGTACTTGATAGATGTTGACGATGTTTCCCCGGCAACGGCGCCAGAAATTCTTCTTGATGCTTGTGATCCGCTTTGGTATTTCCCCGAAGAGGAGAGGATGATGCAGCATAGCAAAGGTAAGTATTTCCGTTAGTTATGAAACCAAGGTTATCAATCCTATAGAAGTACCAAGCAACACTATGTAAACAACACCTCCACACAAACAACAAAAACTTGCAACCCAACGCATAAGAGGGTTGTCAATACCTCAACGGTATTGAGACAGATTAAATTGTACAGGTTTTGATAAATAGATCTGGAAACAAAATACAAAATAAAATAAAAAAAGAAAAATTGCAGCAAGGTATTTTGGATATAATATATGATATGAAATAGACCCAGGGCCAAAGTTTTCACTAGAGGCTTCTCTCGATAAAATAGCATACGGTGGGTAAACAAATTACTGTTGGGCAATTGATAGAGAAGCGAATAATCATGATGATATCAAAGCCAATGATCATGTATGATGAGGACATCAATACCATTGTTACACCCACAGCCCCTACTGCTACATATACTGGACCAATTACTAGAGCTCGCGCACGCCAATTAAATTATCAGGTACTTTCGTTTCTTGGTAATGATTCTAATGTTCATGAGAATATGATGCTGCCTAAATTGGATACGTTTATTTTGCTTACAAATTGATGCGGAGCATCCTATGGACATCACCATGTCAAGAGTCCATTTGGAAAGTGACACGTGCCACATCTACTTCATACATACAAAGGTGAATCATCTCCTTTACACGTGTCCACTTGTACCTTTCGAGGATGGTATACTACTTGACCCCTCTCTCGTGTGCATACATAGGTGTGAGTGGAGCTACACATTCATCGAGGAGGAGTCCAAGAAGAGGAGAACATCTACACCATCCAAGAGGGAAGCCTGGAAGCGGAGAAGGAAGCGCCAAGAGAAGGCTGCAGCTCCCAGGCGACCCCGTGCGCACGGGCATGTACCGTGCCCACGGGCCTTGATAAAGACCGAACCTCGTGGTGAGATCCGATCTGTTGTTGCGGCCCGATCAGTCACGACACTCCACCACCAGCAGTAGCAACCTCTCACCCGCGCACGCGATGTACACGAAGTAGAGGGTTTGAACCTTATGCCCAAAGACGAGAAAACCAATCTCGATGAAGGTACTCACGCGCAAAACAATTTCCACGAAAAGAAATCGCCACACAGAGGTTTTCTAAAGATCCATCCAAAACTTGATACGGGTGTCTACCCTGAAAAACACATCGTGTCTATTTCATATAAAAATAACCTCAAATATTACAAAGGACTATATTGGCTTATATATTAGCCGACCATCTAACTTGGCTTGGAAAGCAAGCTGACCTTCTATCTCTCGTCACGCTCAAATAGTTACATCTCGGCAGTTTTATTCCTTGTGGTAACTCTATTAACCTCTATGGCTATACTAATCTTTTATTATTTATTTCCTGGCGTATGTATCTCCTGGTGGCCCCCACCGAATCCTTCAGACTTAACGTCTTAAACATGTTGGAAATCATAGGATTGCTAGTTTTCCGCAAGGCAAGAAGATGAATAAAAATTCTATCTCGTATTCTCTTCTTGTTTAATTTGTGCTACCGCTTCACGCCAGAGAAAACTCCTCCGATCTGTATCATGCACGTACACAACTTCTCTTCTAATCAATTTCTTGTCGGGCCCACTTGCATGCATGCGAACTAGTACTTGATTTCTGATGCATGTAGACATGGAAACATTGCACCGTACATTGGTCTAAACTCATGCAAACTCATATCTAGTACATCCATGGTATGGTTACACGTGATTCCTACTAATCCATCTTCATCTTGAAAAATGTCTGTAGCATATTCAGTAGTAGATGAATACGTTGTTGTATCAACAGTGATCATCGCACTTAAATTACATGCGGCCATATCAGGCCTCACGGACCCCGTGCGCGCGGGCTCATGCGTCAGATCTCTGAATACCCCGTGCGCACGTGATAGAGGCGAAGGTGTCCCGATGTTTCGATGAGATGGTGGCTATCATTTCTGTGGGAGTCGACCTTGACGATCCGACTACGTACGTGCGAGACGTCGCGCCTTAGCAATCGCTAAACCAACTTCCGAGGGTTATTGACCACGCCGAGCACGATCAAACTGACCACGAGGGCCTGCTTCCTGCGAGCAAACGAAGAACAAGCAAGAAACTAAGATTGCAATCTGGATATTGCGAATATAAGAGGAAAGATTTATTAATGAAGGTGGGGTTACGAGACGCCTTTGGTCCGGTCGTTGAACACAAACGGCACGCGAAGTTGCAGCTAAGGCGAACTTTTGATCTAAGCAAAACCCAAAGTCTAAACGACGCCCTAAGGGCTGTATATATGGAGGAAGAGGAGGGAATTTCGTGGCCCTTGAGGGAGGGGTCCAAAACCAACCCTAACTCTTGTTTCCCCACACATACGGACTCTAAAAACAGCCTATACTTAAGTATTTCGAAATTACATGGGCCTGGCCCAATAATAAGGTGACGCAGCACCTAGAATAGCCTATGGACGAATATTATGAAGTGGCATCTTGTATATTTCGTCCAAGGCCTCATGCACTCATTAAGGTGGCTTCAAAGTCCTGGAATCATCACTTTGGTAACTCCGTTCTTGTTCCCCTGGCGCATGGATAAATATCCATGCTTGTACTTGCCCAAATGCCATCCTTCTCCAAGCTAGGCCCTTCATTTGTAAGCAAAACAAATGTATCCAATTTAGGCAGCATCATATTCTCATGAACATTAGAATCATTACCAAGAAACGAAAGTACACGATAATTTAATTGATGCGCGAGCTCTAGTAATTGGTCCAAGATATGTAGCAAGAGGGGCTGCGGGTGTAACAATGGTATCGATGTCCTCATCATCCTCCCCTTCTTGAAATGAAGTCGCCCTCGACGGAAGCTCATCTTCCTCACCCAAATAAGGCTTCAAATCTGCAATGTTAAAAGTGGGACTAACCCCAAAATCTGCAGGCAGCTCAAGTTTATATGCATTATCATTTACTTTCTCCGACACCTTAAAGGGACCATCAAAGACGTGGCATTAGCTTTGATTTGCGCAAATCAGGAAATCTATCCTTACGCAAATGTAACCAAACAAGATCTCCGTGAGCAAACACAACATGTTTTCTACCCTTATCTCCAAAGAAGTTTATATTTAGCATTCATATGCTCAATGTTTTCTTTAGTTAACTCATGCATTTTTAAAATCAATTCAGCACGTTGTTTAGCATCAAAATTAACCTTCTCCAAGATGGAAGAGTCAACAAATCAATAGGTGCACGAGGTAGGAAACCATACACAATTTCAAAAGGGCACATCTTAGTAGTAGAATGCAATGAACGATTATAAGAAAATTCAATATGAGGCAAGCATTCTTCCCACATTTTCTTATTATTCTTCAAAACAGCCCTAAGCATAGTAGACAATGTTCTATTGACTACTTCAGTTTGTCCATCAGTTTGGGGGTGGCAAGTAGTACTAAAAAGCAGTTTAGTCCCCAACTTAGCCCATAAACATCTCCAAAAGTGGCTAAGAAATTTAGTATCACGATCTGAAACAATAGTATTTGGCACACCATGCAAGTTTAATAATTTCACGAAAGAACAAATCAGCAACATTAACAAAGATCATCGCTTTTATGACATGGTATAAAGTGTGCCATTTTCGAGAATCTATCCACGACAACAAATATGCTATCCCTCCCTTCTTTGTTCGAGGTAAACCTAAAACAAAGTCCATAGATATATCCTCCCAAGGAACACTAGGTATGCAAAGGCATATATAAACCATGAGGATTGAGTCGTGACTTAGCTTTTTGACATGTAGTGCAAATGAGCAACAAAACGCTCAACATCCCGTCTCATCTTTGGCCAAAAGAAATGTGTAGCAAGTACATCCTCCGTCTTCTTCACGCCAAAGTGTCCCATTAGTCCTCCATGCGCCTCCTGCAACAACAAAAGACGAACGGAGCTAGCTGGAATGCATAGCTTGTTACCACGGAACACAAATCCATCATTAACGAAGAACTTGTTCCATGTTCTTCCTTCTTTACAATTCTGCAATACATCTTTAAAATCAGCATCATGCACATATTGATCTTTGATGGTCTCCAAACCAAATATTTTGAGGTCAAGTTGTGAAAGCATAGTATAGCGACGAGACAATGCATCAACAATAACAATTTCTTTACCCTTCTTGTGTTTAATGACATAAGGGAAAGTCTCAATGAATTCAACCCATTTAGCATGTCTACGATTCAGTTTAGCTTGACTTTTAATATGTTTCAAAGATTCATGATCAGAATGTATAACAAATTCTTTGGGCCATAAATAATGTTGCCATGTTTCTAAAGTCCGAACAAGAGCATATAATTCTTTATCATAAGTAGAATAATTCAGACTAGGCCCACTCAATTTTTAAGAAAAGTATGCAACAGCTTAGCCATCTTGTAATAACACACCTCCTAATCCAATTCCACTAGCAGCACATTCAAGCTCAAAAGTCTTATTAAAATCAGGAAGTTGGAGTAAAGGAGCCTGTGTCAACTTATCTTTCAATACCGTGAAGGCTTCTTCCTGTGTGGTACCCCAAACAAAAGGCACATCCTTCTTTGTAAGCTCATTGAGAGGTGCAGCAATGGTGCTAAAGTCTCTCACAAAACGCCTATAGAAACTAGCGAGTCCAAGAAAACTCCTCACTTGTGTGACCGTTTTGGGCTGCGGCCAACTCTCAATAGCTTCAATCTTGGCTTTATCAACTTCAATTCCCTGGAGTAACAACATAGCCAAGAAAAGATACTCGGTCGGTGCAAAAGGTGCACTTCCCAAGGTTACCAAACAAGCGTGCATCACGTAGAGCATTAAAAACAACACGTAAATGTTCCAAATGTTCTTCCAAAGATTTGCTATAAATCAGTATATCATCAAAATAGACTACCACAAATCGTCCAATGAAAGCACATAAAACTTCGTTCATTAGTCTCATGAAAGTACTAGGTGCATTAGTTAACCCAAAAGGCATGACTAACCACTCATATAAACCAAACTTAGTTTTAAATGCTGTTTTCCATTCATCTCCCAATTTCATACGAATTTGATGGTATCCACTACATAAATCAACTTTGGAGAATATTGTAGAGCCACTCAATTCATCAAGCATATCATCTAGCCTAGGAATAGGATGATGATAACGAATAGTAATATTATTAATGCCTCTACAATCAACACACATACGCCGACGTACCATCCTTTTTAGGCACTAGTATAATAGGAACATCACAAGGACTAAGAGATTCGCGTATATAACCTTTGTCGAGCAGCTCTGTACTTGACGCATAATCTCCTTCGTCTCCTCCGGATTGGTATGCGGTATGGTGCACGGTTGGGTAGCGATGCACCGGAATTAAGTCAATTTGATGCTCAATCCCTCGAATAGGTGGTAATCCGGTGGCACGTCTTGTGGGAAGACGTCGTGAACTCTGCAAAATGTTAGTGACAGTAGGGGCAAAGAGGAAGGCACGCCCTCGAATGAAAATAATGCCTCTTTGCACACAAAAGCATAGCAAACAGATTTGCTAGAATCTAGCTCATCAATATCAGATTTGGTGGCAAGTAAACATGCACTTTTCAATTTAATTTGAAGCAACATTAGATGGTTTATTATTAGGCTTCATTTGTTGCTCAAATTCTTTTGCCACAATCTGATTTTCACTCTTATTTTTCTCCTGTTTTGCTTTATTAGCTCTATTAATATCATCTTTCAAAATGGAATCAGGAGTCATAGGAAGCAAAGTAATATTTTTATCCTTGTGAACAAGAGTATCTTGATTGTTTCTACCATGGTGTACAGAATTTTTATCAAATTTCCATGGTCTACCAAGTAATAAGGAACATGCTTGCATAGGTACCACATCACAATCAACATAATCGGCATATGTAGAGATACTAAAATACACACCTAACAAAGACGTGTTACCTTAACCTTGCCGCTGTTGTTGAACCATTGGATGTAGTAAGGATGTGGATGTGGCCTTGTGGTGAGAGAAAGCTTCTCCACCATATCCATGCTAGCCAAGTTGTTGCAGCTTCCTCCATCTATGATGACGCGAATAGAACGTTCCTTCACAACTCCCTTTGTATGGAACAAGTTATGCCTCTGATTTTGCTCGACTTGTGTAACCTGCACACTCAAAACACGTTGAGCAACTAAACATTCATACCTGCCAAGATCTTCGAGCCATGTATTGCGTCTCATGATCAGAATCATCTCCACCGTGTTCTTCATGTGTAATAAGAGCCAAAGTCTCTTCATCATAGTCACTAAGCGGACTCATACCCACCATCCTCGGTAGCAATCATCACACGCCGAGATTGGCATTCTCTCATAAAATGTCCTCTTCCCTTACAACGATGACAAATAATATCACTTGTGTGCCCTGTTGACGCCATGGAAGAAGAAGAGCTATGTGTAGGCCCGGCATGTGTGCTCTTGGCGAGATAGTGGTGTTTGTGCTCGCTTTCTTGTATCACGGTTGGAGGTGGCAGCCACGGAGGTGCCGGTGTAGTAGAACGTGTGGAAGTAGATGATGCACGTGGTGTCCATGATGAAGGTCGACTGCGAGAAAAGTTAGTCCGCGCCAACAGCGTGTCGACATCAAGACTTCACGCTCAGCTTTACAAGCAAGATGGAATAATCGAGTGATATAGTATAATCCTTGTAGTCTAGAATGGTCTGAATATCTCTATTTAATCCACCCGTAAAACGTGCAAGCATAGCTTCATTCTCCTCAACAATACCACATCTAATCAAGCGGTTTGTAATTCCTGATAATATTCTTCTACCGAATTTTTCCTTGTCTTAAGCGCTGCAATTTTTGAAGTAATTCACGTTGATAATATGGTGGAACCCAACGAGCACGCATAGCAGTTTTCAAAGCAGCCCAAGTAGTGGAACATGATATAATCTACAATGTTAGACCACCAAACACATGCAAACCTAGTGAAAGCACAAACAGCAATGGGAACACGCCTCTCCTCGGGATATTGTAAACATGTAAATCGTTGTTCAGTTTCTAACTCCCAAGTAAGATTTATATCAGGAACATATCTACCCTCAAATGGTGGAATATTCAACTTCAGTTTAGGGAGATGGTCATGATCTCGCACTGAGGGGAGCCCTAATATTGCCATTATTTGCATGTGGACGACCGGGTGGTTGTGGTGCTTGGTGGTTGCACGTAGTTACGATGTTGATCAACCTCATCCTCGTTCTCTCTCACATAATCATCCTCCCCACATCGCCAGCAGGAGCCACGTATATCAACAAAGCAGCACCAAAGCAGCTTTGGCCAGTCAAGAGGGACACGGCTCGCTTCGGCGGAGGGCTGTTTCGCGATGTGGAGGTAGTCGTTGTTGTTGTTGTAGAGGTGCATTAGGTGCAGCCGGTGGTGGTGGTGGTAGGCCATGAGCAATTCATTAAACTTGTTATCGAGCTTTGTTTCAACGCCTTCTCAATGCCATCTATCTTCTCCATGGCCTCTTCAAATCTATTTAGCACATCTTCCACCTGCCCACTCATCATTTGTTGAAACTTATCATGTAGCGCTTTGTTTGTCATGTTCTCCCGGTCGGTCTAAATCGACTTGTGATCCTGCCATGATTAGCAGCAATAGAAACACACAAGAATATGATTCGACAGACTACTAGGAAGTGGTGGTGGTGGTGTGGTGGACAGTCACAAATCCGTCAAGCAAATCTCAAATTCTTACCAGTTCTTACCCAAAGAAGGCGGTGATCGGCAACCGATGTAGTCAAAACTCTCAAAGCTTGGATAGAGCGATTACGGGGAGAGTCAAGCATACGATGTAGATGTATGTGGAGCTGGGAAGGCTTATAATATGGTAGCAAAAAGGGTCAGCAATAATCAATTCAGAGATGCAAAGTTGAAAAACACTCAACGATGGTGCTTGTCTTTGGTCCTAGGCTAGACCGTGCTAGAGACGCGAGCCTAGAACACGAACAAAATCACGGCTGCATGTAAACAAGGGAAAAGCACACTCTGGAATTTTTTTTCGCTGCTTTTTTTTGCGAAAAATCACTATAATGGCGAGTGTCTCAAAACTCTTCCCAGGTCAAACTGACAGGATGGGCACGAAATTTTTTCGACCAAAATTTTTTTTTTGACTGCCCGGACCCAAAAACTGGAAACGGGTCAAAAAAAACTTTCTATAACGGCGACTGTCTCAATACGCTTAGAAACACCTAAAAATAGGATAGCCAGAATTTTTTTTGACAAGTGCGTTTTCGGAAAATTTTGGGCCTAAACGGAGGGTGGTTTCCGGACTCTTTTTTTTTTGAAACCTACTCCGGCAAGGAAACACGAATCGGAAACTAGATGGATCTCGAAAACAAACCTAATATGCAAGGAACTCGGATTGGTGGTGGATATATGGTGGTGCTATATGGCAGCGGTGGTGGTAGCGGTGGTAGTATATGGATATGGATCGGTGGTGGTATATGGACACGGATTGGTGGTGGTATATGGATACGGATTCAGAGCGGTGGCGGATAAGCAATGGTGGTAGATGGCAAGGCGATGATGATGGTGCGGCGCGGCGTGAAAACTTATGACCGTAACTTGAAACTCTAAAAGACTAGACGCTAAGACCCGCAACTAGACACGACGATGCAACCGCAAATTCAACAAAGCAAAACCCTAAAAAGATTATGCAAAGGCTCAGATTGGTTCGGATATGATGAACTAACCCTAATTTTTTTTGTGGCTTTTTCGTGGACTTTAGGTATGAAGAACAGACTCGATCTAATCTACGAAAAACTGTAAAATCTCACCGAGCAACCTGAAAATCTGATACCACTTGATAGAGGCGAAGGTGTCCCGATGTTTCGATGAGATGGTGGCTATCGTTTCTGTGGGAGTCGACCTTGACGATCCGACTACGTGACGGCGAGACGTCCGCGCTTAGCAATCGCTAAACCAACTTCCGAGGGTTATTGACCACGCCGAGCACGATCAACGACCACGAGGGCCTGTTTCCTGCGAGCAAACGAAGAAAAGCAAGAAACTAAGATTGCAATCTGGATATTGCGAATATAAGAGGAAAGCTTTATTAATGAAGGTGGGGTTCTGTGACGCCTTGGTCTGGTCGTTGAACACAAACGAAGTACGCGAAGTTGCAGCTAAGGCGAACTTTTGATCTAAACAAAACCCAAAGTCTAAACGACGCCCTAAGGGCTGTATATATGGAGGAAGAGGAGGGAATTTCGTGGCCCTTGAGGGAGGGGTCCGAAACCAACCCTAACTCTTGTTTCCCCACACATACGGACTCTAAAACAGCCTATACTTAAGTATTTCGAAATTACATGGGCCTGGCCCAATAATAAGGTGACGCAGCACCTAGAATAGCCTATGGACGAATATTATGAAGTGGCATCTTGTATATTTCGTCCAAGGCCTCATGCACTCATTAAGGTGGCTTCAAAGTCCTGGAATCATCACCGGTAACTCCGTTCTTGTTCCCCTTGCATGGCATCATCTCCATGCTTGTTCTTGCTCCAATGTCCATCCTTCTCCAAGCTAGGCCCTTCATTTGTAAGCAAAACAAATGTATCCAATTTAGGCAAAGATCATATTCTCATGAACATTAGAATCATTACCAAGAAACGAAAGTACCTGATAATTTAATTGGCGTGCGCGAGCTCTAGTAATTGGTCCAGTATATGTAGCAGTAGGGGCTGCGGGTGTAACAATGGTATTGATGTCCTCATCAGCACGGGCTCCACTTACCCCATGCACACGGGGCCCCCTGTGCGTGGCTGTTGGGCTTGGCCCTTGTATCCCCATCTCGTCCCTACTTACCCCTTCATCCCTTGGACCTATATATACTCCCCTTCCTCCTCAATTTAGAGGTAGCTAAGAATATATCTAAACACTAGAGCTTAGCTCATGTATCTCCCCTTGTGGGATTCCTCTTGAGAGAGAGACACTCCATTGGAGTTCAAGGCCTCCATTGGAGAAGATCCCTAGTGGATAAAGCTCCCCTTGAGGGAAGGATCTATCTAGATCATCAAGCTCTCATCTCCTTCATAGGATTTGGGATGAACTCTACCATGTATCTTGTTTCCCTTTGATTGTTCATGTACCTTGTGGATCTTGTGTGTTTGTTGGTCTAGTGGATGTGTGATTGGTCTTGTTCTTGAGTGTTCCTCTTGTTTTCCCTCTTGTGTTCATCTTGTTCTTGGGGGTTCCCTCTCCAATTCGTGAAAGATCTCCACTTAGGGTTCCACCCTACATCATTTTGGTATCATGAGCCATGGTTTCTCATGAAATTGGAGCCCCCCTTCTTGTTCTCTAGCCTAATTTTGTTGTGTTCTTCCCCAATTTCGAAAATCCCCACCAAAAATAGCCCCAAATTTTTTCGTTATTTGTTGGTTTGGAGGATGTTTTGTTGGATTTGATCCATGGATTTGCTTAGTTTCAAGTGGATCTAGCTTTCCTCCACCTTCCCCTACCTTCCATCCTTTGATTTTGACCGCAATCTCGAGATAACCCACGGATCCGGAGCAGTTCGTCCGCTCACAGAGCACCCCGTGCACACGGGCCATCGGGACACCGTGCACACGGGCCAGACAGACCCCGTGCGCACGACCCTTCCAGTGCGCTTCGGCCGCTGCCCCTTCGATCTCCCACCTCCCATACCACCCCCATACCCCCAGCTAAACCCTAGCAACGAGATCCATCCATCTAGAGCCCAGATCGGGAAGAAATCCGCCAAACCCGCGTGTCCCAGGTGCCCCCGTGCCCTCTGTGTGTGTACCGTGCGCACGACACCCTATGCCCACGGGCCCTAGACCCCGTGCGCACGCCCCCCCTACAGCAGCCGCGTGCACTTCACCGTTTCGGCCATAACTTTCACATCTAGAGTCCGATTTTCGCGTTCTTTAGCTCGTTGAGTAGCTATTGACATCCACCATCCACCTAGATACGTTCCATCACCATTTGACTCCATCAAAATTTTCACATTTTGGCATCTTTGCATAGGCCTTCCACCATATCATCCGCGAAACCCACCATAGCCTTTCGCAACCTAACCCATTTTGCTCCATTTAGCATTTGTGGTTGTCTGAGTGGTGACTTGAGTCTCCTAAGGTGTTTCTGCTACTTAGGGACGGTTGCTTCTTCATCAACTGATAGAGGCAAAGGTGTCCCGATGTTTCGATGAGATGGTGGCTATCGTTTCTGTGGGAGTCGACCTTGACGATCCGACTACGTACGTGCGAGACGTCGCGCCTTAGCAATCGCTAAACCAACTTCCGAGGGTTATTGACCACGCCGGAGCACGATCAACCTGACCACGAGGGCCTGCTTCCTGCGAGCAAACGAAGAACAAGCAAGAAACTAAGATTGCAATCTGGATATTGCGAATATAAGAGGAAAGCTTTATTAATGAAGGTGGGGTTATGAGACGCCTTGGTCTGGTCGTTGAACACAAACGAAGTACGCGAAGTTGCAGCTATGGCGAACTTTTGATCTAAACAAAACCCAAAGTCTAAACGACGCCCTAAGGGCTGTATATATGGAGAAAGAGGAGGGAATTTCGTGGCCCTTGAGGAAGGGTCCGAAACCAACCCTAACTCTTGTTTCCCCACACATACGGACTCTAAAAACAGCCTACACTTAAGTATTTCGAAATTACATGGGCCTGGCCCAATAATAAGGTGACGCAGCACCTAGAATAGCCTATGGACGAATATTATGAAGTGGCATCTTGTATATTTCGTCCAAGGCCTCATGCTCTCATTAGGGTGGCTTCAAAGTATACCTGGCCAAATGGGCCAGCCCGGCACGGCACGGCCCGCCCTGAGATAAACGGGCCAGGCACGGCACGGCCGCTCGAGCACGCCTTGAACTACTCGGGCCGCGCGGGCCGGCAAGACGCTGCGTCGGGCCTTCGAGGCCTGTGCACGCCCTGCTAAACGTTGGCCCGTGAGGCACGTCTGGCCCGAGGTGGCCCAAGACGCAGGGTGGCCCGATTTTTCAAAAAAAAGCACGTCTGGTTTGGGCACGGTTAGGCACGTTAGACAAGTTAGGTTGCAGTTAGGCACGTTTGGCACAAATAACTCCAAAAATGTAGAAAAAATAAAATGAGGCAAAGTGTCATCATGTGGGATAAATCTTGAGCTTTATTAGTGATCGCCTCATTAAAACCTTCCATCCTCGAGAAGTAAAAGAGTACAAAGCCACGCTCTAGATTACAAAAGGAAAAGAAAATTACAAAAGCATAAGAAAATTACAAAAGAAAAAAATACAAAGACTAAAACTACTCTTCATCTTCTTCGTCTTCGAGTGCAAGATTTTCGAACGTGGCCATCAGTTCTCTGTTTTCCGCGGTGTGTTGGGCTCTCCTTTTGGCTAATTCTCCGTCTTTCACGGCCATGAGTGTTCTCACCATATCCGGGGTGAGACTGGTTCTTCTTTCCTCAAGTATTCTTCCAGCTAGGCTGAAAGCAGACTCGATGATGTCGATGAGACGTGTACTGATAACACATCCCGTGCTAATATGGAAAGCACCGGATATGTAAGCTTGTGTTCATGCCACCACTGAATTATATCGAAGTCGTCCTCCTCATCTTGATTGAAGATGACTTTGTCGCTATTGAGGTACTTTGCTAACTTTCCACCACCTAAAAGCACAGGCGATGGTCCAGATGTGGAAGAGCTCAAGGCAGAGGAGCTAGAAGCAAACAACTTGCTCCATGCTCCTCTCTTTTTTCCTGCTGGTCTTTGGTGGAGGTCGCGTCGTAACTCCGGCATACTTTTCATCGTACTTAGCATAAACTTGAGTAAGCTTATCACGAACCTCGGTGGAATAAGCAATATAATCTATCCCTAGGGCCCCAGTTAGTAAAGATAGTGCACTAGCAAACACTTCAAGTTTAACCCTAGGATCCAGGATAAATGCAAATGCATATAGAATAGGAATGTTCCCCCAATATTTGCAATATTTAAGTTTCATGCGAGAAACCATAGGCATTAATAATCTATCTTTTTCGTATGCTTGCAAGTGAGATGCAATGTCTAGAAGAGTGTGCATCATTAAAGGAGATGTGGGATAATAAACCCCAGACAAAGTAATTGTAGCATCATAAAATAACTCTAAAAACTTGCACAATCCTTTAGCAACAACCCAAGTATCATTACTGAGATGTTCTCTTCCCATATTTGCATTAATCCATCCCGAGAATGCAACTTCATCACGGATAAGCGCCTTAAGCATCATAAATGTAGAGTTCCATCTAACAGGCATGTCTAGATTATATTTATGAGGAGTTTGTTCTATTGCTATGCAATATCTCTTGTAGCTACTAATTCGCTGATTAGAGTTACCAAGGAAAGAAATTGCAGTCGCAAAATCTCGATCTCTTTCTTGCATATCTTCATAGCACATTTAGCGATAAGATTAATGATATGGCAAGCACAACGTTGATGCATTAAAAAAGATGCAGCATATACAGAAAATAGAGGACTAAGGCTCTCCATTGCAGTTCTATTTGATGAAGCATTATCCAAAGTTCTTGCCAAAAATCTTGTCGGTCAGACCAAATTACGACACAACATTAAGTACTGACTGAGCTATGTTTTCACCAAAGATGTGCTTCGTCAATTAATTCGAATCCTATAATTCTTTTACGTAGTTCCCATTTTTGTTAACATAATGAGCGACCACACTAATGTAGTCTTGCTTTGCCCGACCACTCCGGATATCGGATGTTAAAGAGATGAAAAAGTGCATGTAGTAAAATCATCTTTTATTGTCTCAAGACTAGTTTTGCACAATTTTTCATATCCCTAGATGTAGTTTGTCTAGAAACTGATTTGAAACTAGGAGTATGCACAGTTTGAATGTATTCAATAAAACCTTCGGACTCACCGAAACCTAATGGTAAATCATTAGAAGCAATTAAACGACAAATTCCTTCTCTATGAAGAGCAGGATCATAAGTGAAATTGCGTCTGCACCGTCGGGGTTGAACTTGAGCGTGGCTTTGTGTCCCCTTGAGACTCCTTGTCCGCGTTACGGTGCATGGCGGCGTGCACGAGGAGGTGGCGGTTCCTCCTTTCCCCGAGGAAAGCAAGTGGGAGCACCTCTTGCACCGAAGCTTTGACACATTGACACCTTCCTCCACGACTATTTCTTCAATGAAATGCTGCCAAAGACGCCGAGGTTTTAAGGCCGAACCCTCTTTGTGCCGATGGAGGTGGAGGTACTAGACTGGGAAGTGGAATGGCTACGGTTGTATACTCGTCGGAAGAAGGATATGTGTGGCCTGTGTGGGCTGTGGGATCGACCCACTCGGGGATGTCGACATCTAAATCACTAGTATTGAAAGTGAACGGTTGGGATCACTACCCATGGGATCATCCATGTTTGAGTGTGAGAAATAAGAAGAAGAGGAGGTTTGAGTGTGAGGAATGAGAGGGTGGGCAGCCCTTTTTATAGCAAAAAACTGACAATTTTTTAGACCAAATTTGCCCTCCACCGTTCAAATATTCAAAATTGAAACAAAATATACCTAAACAGCCCCAAACCTCACCCAAATCCTCCTAAACATGCAAAACCCTCGCTTAACCCCCGCTGCTCCGCTCGGCCGCCCCAGACCCCAGCCCCCCGCTCCCTCGATCGAAGCGCTCTCCCGGTCCCCCAACGGATCGATTCCCTCCTCCCGAGCTTCACGTGCTTCCGTGCCGTGCCTTCTTTGAGCCGTGCCGTGCCGGTCCGTTCTTGGGCGTGCCGTCGGGCTGGCACGTGCCAGCCATAGCAGCCTGAACGCGGCCCAAGCAGGGCCGCGTGCCAGGCACGGCCCACATAGCCTCGTGCCGTGCCGGCCCGTGACGGGCCAGGCACGTGGGCTATCGTGCCGGCCCAAAAAAACCGGCCCGTTTGGCCAGGTATACTTCAAAGTCCTGGAATCATCACTTGTAACTCCGTTCTTGTTTCCCTTGCGCATGCCAACATCTCCATGCTTGAACTTGCTCCAAGGTTCATCTTTCTTGTCCATGGTAGGCCCTTCATTTGTAAGCAAAACAAATGTATCAAATTTAGGCAGCATCATATTCTCATGAACATTGGAATCGTTACCAAGAAATGAAAGTACCTGATAATTCAATTGGCGTGCGCGAGCTCTAGTAATTGGTCCAGTATGTATAGCAGCAGGGGCTGTGGGTGTAACAATGGTATTGATGTCCTCATCATCCTCCCCTTCTTGAAATGAAGTCGTCCTCGACGGAAACTCATCTTCCTCACCCAAATAAGGCTTCAAATCTGCAATGTTAAAAGTGGGACTAACCCCAAAATCTGCAGGCAGCACAAGTTTATATGCATTATCATTTATTTTCTCTAACACCTTAAATGGACCATCGACGCGTGGCATTAGCTTTGATTTGCGCAAATTAGGAAACCTATCCTTACATAAATGTAACCAAACAAGATCTCCAGTGCAAAGACAACATGTTTTCTACCCTTATCTCCAAAGAAGTTTATATTTAGCATTCATACGCTCAATGTTTTCCTTAGTTAACTCATGCATTTTTAAAATCAATTCAGCACGTTCTTTAGCATCAAAATTAACCTTCTCCGAAGATGGAAGAGGCAACAAATCAATAGGTGCACGAGGTAGGAAGCCATACACAATTTCAAAAGGGCACATCTTAGTAGTAGAATGCAATGAACGATTATAAGCAAATTCAATATGAGGCAAGAATTCTTCCCACATTTTCTTATTATTCTTCAAAACAGCCCTAAGCATAGTAGACAATGTTCTATTGACTACTTGGTTTGTCCATCAGTTTGGGGGTGAGAAGTAGTACTAAAAAGCAGTTTAGTCCCCAACTTAGCCCATAAACATCTCCAAAAGTGGCTAAGAAATTTAGTATCACGATCTGAAACAATAGTATTTGGCACACCATGCAAGCGAATAATTTCACGAAAGAACAAATCAGCAACATTAACAGCATCAGCGGTTTTATGACATGGTATAAAGTGTGCCATTTTTGAGAATCTATCCACGACAACAAATATGCTATCCCTCCCCTTCTTTGTTCTAGGTAAACCTAAAACAAAGTCCATAGATATATCCTCCCATGGAACTCTAGGTACAGGCAAAGGCATATATAAACCATGAGGATTGAGTCGTGACTTAGCTTTTTGACATGTAGTGCAATGAGCAACAAAACGCTCAACATCCCGTCTCATCTTTGGCCAAAAGAAATGTGTAGCAAGTATATCCTCCGTCTTCTTCACGCCAAAGTGTCCCATTAATCCTCCTCCATGCGCCTCCTGCAACAACAAAAGACGAACAGAGCTAGCGAGGAATGCATAGCTTGTTAGCACGGAACACAAAACCATCCTTAATAACGAACTTGTTCCATGTTCTTCCTTCTTTACAGATTCTGCATTACATCTTTAAAATCAGCATCATGCACATATTGATCTTTGATGGTCTCCAAACCAAATATTTTGAAGTCAAGTTGTGAAAGCATAGTATAGCTGACGAGACAAAGCATCGGCAATAACATTTTCTTTACCCTTCTTGTGTTTAATGACATAAGGGAAAGTCTCAATGAATTCAACCCATTTAGCATGTCTACGATTCAGTTTAGCTTGACTTTTAATATGTTTCAAAGATTCATGATCAGAATGTATAACAAATTCTTTGGGCCATAAATAATGTTGCCATGTCTCTAAGGTCCCAACAAGAGCATATAATTCTTTGTCATAAGTAGAATAGTTCAGACTAGGCCCACTCAATTTTTGAGAAAAGTATGCAACAGGTTTGCCATCTTGTAATAACACACCTCCTAATCCAATTCCACTAGCATCACATTCAAGCTCAAAAGTCTTATTAAAGCCGGGAAGTTGGAGTAAAGGAGCATGTGTCAACTTATCTTTCAATACCGTGAAGGCTTCTTCACATGCGGTACCCCAAACAAAAGGCACATCCTTCTTTGTAAGTTCATTGAGAGGTGCAGCAATGGTGCTAAAGTCTCTCACAAAACGCCTATAGAAACCAGCGAGTCCAAGAAAACTCCTCACTTGTGTGACCGTTTTGGGCTGCGGCCAACTCTCAATAGCTTCAATCTTGGCTTTATCAACTTCAATTCCTGTGGTGTAACAACATAGCCAAGAAAAGATACTCGGTCGATTGCAAAAGGTGCACTTCCCAAGGTTACCAAACAAGCGTGCATCACGTAGAGCATTAAAAACAACGTAAATGTTCCAAATGTTCTTCCAAAGATTTGCTATAAATCAGTATATCATCAAAATAGACTACCACAAATCGTCCAATGAAAGCACGTAAAACTTCGTTCATTAGTCTCATGAAAGTACTAGGTGCATTAGTTAACCCAAAAGGCATGACTAACCACTCATATAAACCAAACTTAGTTTTAAATGCTGTTTTCCAATCATCTCCCAATATCATACGAATTTGATGGTATCCACTACGCAAATCAACTTTGGAGAATATTGTAGAGCCACTCAATTCATCAAGCATATCATCTAGCCTAGGAATAGGATGACGATAACGAATAGTAATATTATTAATGCCTCTACAATCAACACACATACTGTGACGTACCATCCTTTTTAGGCAGTAGTATAATAGGAACAGCACAAGGACTAAGAGATTCGCGTATATAACCTTTGTCCAGCAGCTCCTGTACTTGACGCATAATCTCCTTCGTCTCCTCTGGATTGGTACGGTATGGTGCACGGTTGGGTAGCGATGCACCTGGAATTAAGGCAATTTGATGTTCAATCCCTCGAATAGGTGGTAATCCCGGTGGCACGTCTTGTGGGAAGACGTCAGCGAACTCTGCAAAATGTTAGTGATGAGGGGGCAAAGAGGAAGGCACGTCCTCGAATGAAAATAATGCCTCTTTGCACATAAAAAGCATAGCAAACAGATTTGCTAGAATCTAGCTCCTCAATATCAGATTTGGTGGCAAGTAAACATGCACTTTTCAGTTTAATTTCAGAAGCAACATTAGATGGTTTATTATTAGGCTTCATTTGTTGCTCAAATTCTTTTGCCACAATCTAATTTTCACTCTTATTTTTCTCATGTTTTGCTTTATTAGCTCTATTAATATCATCTTTCAAAATTGAATCAGAGTCATAGGAAGCAAAGTAATATTTTTATCCTTGTGAACAAGAGTATCTTGATTGTTTCTACCATGGTGTACAGAATTTTTATCAAATTGCCATGGTCTACCAAGTAATAAGGAACATGCTTGCATAGGTACCACATCACAATCAACATAATCAGCATATGTAGAGATACTAAAATACACACGAACAGTACGTGTTACCTTAACCTTGCCGCTGTTGTTGAACCATTGGATGTAGTAAGGATGTGGAGTTGGTCTTGTGGTGAGAGAAAGCTTCTCCACCATATCCATGCTAGCCAAGTTGTCGCAGCTCCCTCCATCTATGATGACGCGAATAGAACGTTCCTTCACAACTCCCTTTGTATGGAACAAGTTATGCCTCTGATTTTGCTCAGCTTGTGTAACCTGCACACTCAAAACACGTTGAGCAACTAAACACTCATACTGTCAAAGGCATCTTCGGCAGCCATGTATTGCGTCTCATGATCGTAATCCTCTCCACCGTGTTCTTCATGCGTAATAAGAGCCAAAGTCTCTTCATCATAGTCACTAGCGGACTCATACCCACCATCCTCGGTAGCAATCATCACCTGCTGAGATTGGCATTCTCTCAAAAATGTCCTCTTCCCTTACAACGACGACAAATAATATCACTTGTGTGCCTGTTGACGCCATGGAAGAAGAAGAGCTCATGTGTAGGCCCAAAGGTGTGCTCTTGGCGAGATAGTGGTGGTTGTGTCCGCTTTCTTGTATCACGGTTGGAGGTGGCAGCCGGCGGAGGTGCCGTGTAGTAGAACGTGTGGAAGTAGATGATGCACGTGGTGTCCATGATGAAGGTCGACTGCAGAAAAGTTAGTCCGCGCCAACGCTGTCGATCACCGCACTTCACGTTCAGCTTTACAAGCAAGATGGAATAATCGAAAGTGATATTAGTATAATCCTTGTAGTCTAGAATGGTCTGAATATCTCTATTTAATCCACCCGGAAAACGTGCAAGCATAGCTTCATTCTCCTCAACAATACCACATCTAATCAAGCCGGTTTGTAATTCACGATAATATTCTTCTACCGAATTTTTCCTTGTCTTAAGCGCTGCAATTTTTGAAGTAATTCACGTTGATAATATGGTGGAACCCAACGAGTACGCATAGCAGTTTTCAAAGCAGTCCAAGTAGCTGGAACAGGATATAATCTACAATGTTCAGACCACCAAACACATGCAAAGCTAGTGAAAGCACAAACAGCTGCAGGAACACGTCTCTCCTCAGGATATTGTGAACATGTAAATCGTTGTTCAGTTTCTAACTCCCAAGTAAGATATATATCAGGAACATATCTACCCTCAAATGGTGGAATATTCAACTTCAGTTTAGGGAGATGGTCATGATCTCGCACTGAGGGGGAGCCCTAACATTGCCATTATTTGCATGTGGACGACCGGTGGTTGTGATCTTTGGTGGTTGTGGTCTTTGGTGGTTGCATGTAGTTCTGAAGTTGATCAACCTCATCCTCGTACTCTCTCACATAATCATCCTCCCCACATCGGCCAGCAGGAGCCACGAAGTATCAACAGCAAGACCAAAGCAGCTTGGCGGTGAAGAGGGACACGGCTCGCTTCGGCGGAGGGCTGCTTCGCGATGTGGAGGTAGTCGTTGTTGTTGTTGTAGAGGTGCATTAGGTGCAGCCGGTGGTGGTGGTGGTAGACGCCGAGCAATTCATTAAACTTGTTATCGAGCTTTGTTTGAACGCCTTCTCAATGCCATCTATCTTCTCCATGGCCTCTTCAAATCTATTTAGAACATCTTCCACCTGCCCACTCATCATTTGTTGAAACTTATCATGTAGCGCTTTGTTTGTCATGTTCTCCCGGTCGGTCTAAATGGCTTGTGATCCTGCCATGGTTAGCAGCTATAGAAACACACAAGAATATGATTGACGGACTATTAGGAAGTGGTGGTGGTGGTGTGGTGGGCGGTCACAAATCCGTCAAGCAAATCTCAAATTCTTACCAGTTCTTACCCAAAGAAGGCGGTGATCGGCAACCGATGTAGTCAAAACTCTCAAAGCTTGGATAAAGCGATTACCAGGGAGAATCAAACGCGCGATGTAGATGTATGTGGAGCTGGGAAGGCTTATAATATGGTAGCAAAAAGGGTCAGCAATAATCAATTCAGATATGCAAAGTTGAAAAAACGCTCAACGACGCAGTCTTGTCGGGTCCTAGGCTAGACCGTGCTAGAGACGCGAGCACGGAACACTAACAAAATCACGGTACTGCACGGAAACAACGGAAAAGAACACTCTGGAATTTTTTCGCTCTTTTTTTTTGCGCTGCTTTTTTTTTGCGCTGCTCTTTTTTTTTGCGAAAAATCACTATAATGGCGAGTGTCTCAAAACTCTTCCCAGGTCAAACTGACAGGATGGGCACGAAATTTTTTTCGACCAAATTTTTTTTTTCGACTGCCCGGACCCAAAAACTGGAAAAAGGTCAAAAAAAACTTTCTATAACGGCGACTATCTCAATACGCTTAGAAACACCTAAAAATAGGATAGCCAGAAAATTTTTCGACAAGTGCGTTTTCGGAAAAAAAATTCGACCAAATTTTTTTTTTCCGAAACCTACTCCGGCTAGGAAACACGAATCGGAAACTAGATGGATCTCGAAAACAAACATAATATGAGAAGAACTCGGATTGGTGGTGGATATATGGTTGTGGTATATGGCAGCGGTGGTGGTATATGGCAGCGGTGGTGGTATATGGCTACGGATTGGTGGTGGATAAGAAGGGTGGTAGATGGCAAGGCGATGATGATGGTCTTGGCGGCGTGACAACTTATGACTAGAACTCGAAACTCTAAAAGACTAGAATCTAAGACCAGCAACTTGACACGACGATGCAACCGCACATTCAACAAAGCAAAAACCCTAAAAAGATTATGCGAAGGCTTAGATTGGTTCGGATATGATGAACTAACCCTAATTTTTCTTTGTGGCTTTTTCGTGGACTTTAGGTATGAAGAACAGACTCGATCTAATCTACGAAAAACTGTAAAAGCTCACCGAGCAACCTGAAAATCTGATACCACTTGATAGAGGCAAAGGTGTCCCGATGTTTCGATGAGATGGTGGCTATCGTTTACGTGGGAGTCGACCTTGACGATCCGACTACGTCGTCGCGAGACGTCGGCGCCTTAGCAATCGCTAAACCAACTTCCGAAGGTTTATTGACCACGCCGGAGCACGATCAACCTGACCACGAGGGCCTGTTTCCTGCGAGCAATCGAAGAACAAGCAAGAAACTAAGATTGCAATCTGGATATTGCGAATATAAGAGGAAAGCTTTATTAATGAAGGTGGGGTTCTGAGACGCCTTGGTCTGGTCGTTGAACACAAACGAAGTACGCGAAGTTGCATCTATGACGAACTTTTGGTCTAAACAAAACCCAAAGTCTAAACGATGCCCTAAGGGCTGTATATATGGAGAAAGAGGAGGGAATTTCGTGGCCCTTGAGGAAGGGGTCCGAAACCAACCCTAACTCTTGTTTCCCCACACATACGGACTCTAAAAACAGCCTACACTTAAGTATTTCGAAATTACATGGGCCTGGCCTAATAATAAGGTGACGCAGCACCTAGAATAGCCTATGGACGAATATTATGAAGTGGCATCTTGTATATTTCGTCCAAGGCCTCATGCTCTCATTAGGGTGGCTTCAAAGTCCCGGAATCATCACTTGTAACTCCGTTCTTGTTTCCCTTGGCGCATGCCAACATCTCCATGCTTGAACTTGCTCCAAGGTTCATCTTTCTTGTCCATGGTAGGCCCTTCATTTGTAAGCAAAACAAATGTATCCAATTTAGGCAGCATCATATTCTCATGAACATTGGAATCGTTACCAAGAAACGAAAGTACCTGATAATTCAATTGGCGTGCGCGAGCTCTAGTAATTGGTCCAGTATGTATAGCAGCAGGGGCTGTGGGTGTAACAATGGTATTGATGTCCTCATCATCAACCACCACCACCACTTCCGCATTTCCATCCCCGCTACCGCCATTTGACATTTTCCTTTGGAGATTTTGAGTTTGCGGTTTTTACCGTTTCCTAAGGTGTTTCGGCTACTTAGGGACGGGTCTACATCATCTTGGTATCTACATCAAGAACACCGCCACTCATCATCGCAAAGGACGGTAACCTCGACGACACCATTGTACATTCCCCTTGCAATTGCATTGATAACCCCTAGCCCATTTTGCGTTACTTGCCTATCGAGACTAGCCATTTGAGTATTGCCGGCAATGTTACTTGTGCACATTAGTGATCCACCTTTCCATTGCATACACACCATATCATATTGGTATCATCATATCATCTCTTGCGTCACAAGATTGTTCCCACATATACACAACTGCTATCTTGGTTTGTGCATTTCGCATAGTGGCCATATACAAAAAAGGAGAATAAGCTTTGTAAGCAAGTGTTATAGCATCATACCACATTGCACATAAGATTGTCATATCTGATCATCTTGGATCATCTTGAGAAGAACAACGGGAACATCATACACATGGCATACTTGGGATAGAAAGCTCATACATTTTGCATCGTATAGGTTGTGCACAAGTGTCGTATCTGCCTATTGAGCAATCGTGCTAGCGTCTCTCTTGAGTTGTGCAACACGAGCTTTTTCCGTGGATTCCACATTTTGTGCTCATTCCTTGGTTGCACGACCCCATTTATCTCTCTATGTGTGTGTGTTTCTGTGTGCCACATATTGCTATTGGTCTACTTGTTTCACTTGCGAATTTGTGAATCATTTCCAACATTATTGACTCTTGCTAACATTTTGCATCAAATTTTTGTGCCACTATCCTCACCAAGCTCCTCCATAAGCTTTACTTGATAGGTGTGAGTGAACAAGTCCGGTACCAATTCCACTATTCTTTCATCTCACATTGAGTGATACAAGATGCATCCTCAACTTTGGGAAAAGGTAGCTTGGTATTGTTTATCTCATTTCCTACTCACCTTTGCTCGAGTCTAGTGATGGATAGGCAAGGCATTTCACCTTCGGTCTACAACAACAATGACGAGTTCGATGCCACGAACAACTCCAACGACGCCAAGATGCAAGCTCAAATGGAGGACATCAAAGCCCTCATCAAGTCCTACAAGCGATCTTCCTCATCCTCGAGAAGACGCTCTAGTGCACATGCTTCCGAGCTACCATCTCCGGCAAGATCACATCTGATGTAGGGCGGAACCCTATGGGGCCAATCTTTCACGTTTGGAGAGGATCCCTACGAGGAACACGAAGAACGAGCGGAAGAGCACGAGGGAAATCACGGGGGAAAACACAAGAGAATCACTCAAACCAACAAGATTCGATTACACATGCGCTAGATCGATGAACACAAAGAGAGATACACAATCCACGATCAACAAAGGACGATACAAGAGGTAACCAGGTTCTTCTCCGTGAGGAGGTCTTGATTGGGGGCCACCCAAGAGGGGGTCTTGAATCCGCTTGGGGGATCTTCTCCGAAGAGGTCCTGAGCTCCGAGGAGAATGTAACCAAGTGGATGAGCAAGGCTCTCACACAAAATATGAGCTAATCCTTTGCTAACCCTAATTAGGAGGAGGTGGAGGAGTATATATAGTCTAGAGCCACGAAGGGGTAAGTGAGGGCGAAGGGGCACATGGGCTCGGCCCAATACACTATGCATAGTCAGGGCGGTAGTAGTGGTCCTTCGGGCGGTAGTACCGCTTGAGGCGCGCAAGCGGTAGTACCGCTAAGATGGGCGGTAGTACCGCTCTGGAGCCGTTCGATCTCCGAAGTTTGTCGGACTTTGCGGAAGTGGAGCGGATGTAGAGCGGTAGTGCCGCTTGTGATGATAACAGGTAGTACCGCTGGGCCTGGGCGGTAGTACCACTTGATCCCGGCTTCTTCTTCCTTCTCCTCTTCCATGCTTGACCTTGGTCCTTGGATCCTCCATGGTCGTCTCGGTTGTACCTGAGTGTATGCATGGTCCATGCATGAGGTAGTAGCCATGTCTCACATGTGGAAAGTGACGGTTCGAAGAGGAGTGAGTTCACCTTGTGCCCTATGGCGTATGGTCGAGGTCTCGTCATATGTCCTCTTGGGGCTTGGAGAGTAGTCGTAGTGTAAATGGGGATGATCGTAGGATGCTCCGCATCATCTCCCCGCCTTTGGGAAAGATCCGACCTCGGATCGTGATCCTCGTCACCATGGAAACGGTTGTCGTGGACGGAGTGGGAGTTGGACGGAGGTGAAAACATGGCGCAATCCAAGTACTCCAAAGTGTCGCCGGAGTGGTAGACATGCAAAAAGAGCAAACACAAGCGACACTCGGAAATACAATGGTTAGCGCACACAAGGTGTCCATCAAGGAAGTATGAGTCCGTGAGGCAAGATTGTTCATGACAAAGCGCAGAAGCTGAACAAGATGATATAGAATGATATGCAAAGCATTCATGGGAGCAAAAGCATTCATTGTGCACACAAATATGTTGTGAATATGATCAATGCAACCACGGTGCAAAATGATGTCATAGTGAGACGATTTATCAATATCATGAATATGGCAATGGATGCTCAATATGATTATGTTATCATGCAATTAATGGTAGGCAATGTGATCATTATGTATGAATATGCCATCAAGAAAGATCACAACAAATTTGCTAAGGAAATGCACAAGCTCATATATCATGGATGACATGGGAATAGGTGCAACAAGACAATCATAATGTGTGTCAATCCATGCATAGGGTGCAAATTTGTCATGGGTGGTGTTGTACCAAAGCTCGATGTCGTGGCACTCCTCAACTTGAAGGTCCATAGGGTCCATCTCCAATGTCGGTCCTCCATCCAATATATGTATCATGTAGACAAAAAGAAGGAAACAACAATGAAAGTATGGCCCATCCAATATGCATATTTGAAGATGGCTCAAAGGGAAGGAGTTCACCTTTAGGAGATTCTCGCAAATGTTGGTGTTGCACATCATGTACACCTTCACATAACCAAAATGTCTTTTTATGGTACCGCCTTGTGAATCCTTCAAAATGAAAGAACATGACAAACACTCGGAAAAACAAATGAGGTTAGTGCAAATGCAAGACCTATCATTCGAGGGGCGAGATACCCAACAAGTGTTTTCATCATTCTTATCATAAGAAAGAATAAGGTGTGGTATGGTATGAAAGCATATGATGCAACTACAACCAAAGACAATAGGCTCAAGTAAGCAAGCATGCATCACAAGTAATATGTCCAAGTCTCCACGATCAATAAGCATAGCAAGTTGGCACTCAACACAAGGTGATATGAGAGATGCAACTAATGGAGACAAGAGACAATGATCAAGACAAATCAAGTGAGAGGCAGGAACATATATGTCATCAACCCAAGAAAGCGAGTAATGGAACATGGGTGATGCGACAAAGCAAGCAATCATAGAGATCAAGTCAATCAAGCTAGTAGTGTGAAGATGCAACATACTAGGAGGAATCATGGCAAGCATGTCATGTGTGCAAATAGTGGGCATACAAAATGCACATGACATTTCACAAGCATAAAGGCAAGATATGAGCAAAATAGCATCAATAGCATGGGGCACATGATAAACATGGCAATAGCAACAAGGATCTCCACCAAGCATGCAAATACACGTAGGAGTATCATAATGGTGAATCATGGGTAGATGCAAACAAGGATCACAATTGCAAGGCAAAGGTATAGAGGCAAGCATAGCATGCAAAGTGAACACGATAAAATGAGCATGAAGCGACAAGTGATATATAGCCCATAGCCGTGTGAGAGCCAAGTAGAAGAGATGCACGTAGTCCTTGCGCGAAGGGAATGGCGGGGATCCCAAAGCGTCGTTGCTCTCAAGAGCTCGTTTCGTGAACTCTTGGGATTGAGAGGTTGACGAGTATATGTGAGTACCTACACAAAACAAAGGCAAAGGAAAAATTGTGTGTGCATGGTATATGTACACATCATCCATCATGATAGGTTTGTTGTTATGCATGGCATAATGGATACTCAAATTGTGTAATGCATCATGAGAAATATCTAGAGCCTTGTTATTCATGGAATGCATATGGTGTACACTATCATGGGAATCATGCAAAGTATGAAATGCATCAAGATCTCCTAATATGTATGAGGAATCTATGGGGGTCTCCTCATGAGCATTAATGGAAACATCACATGGAGAATATTGACAACATCCAAAACAATGCATATTTGGAACAATGTGATCATGGTATAGTAGATGAATTGCGCAAATCATGTAAAGGAAGCATGGCAATATCATCACATGAAAAACAAAAGCAAATGACCATCATCTCGTCATCTATGCCATAAGTTCAAATGGGATTTATTTTAATGGGGCATGCATAGTTACTATGTTGAGATGGAAATGAGGCTATATGGGAGATCTCACTCATAGCATATGACAAGTTCAATGGATTTTCAAACATGATGTGACCAATAGAATTTTCACATTATATCCTATGGAGCATAGCATCACAACTAGGCAACTCAACATGCTCATCGTCATATTCATCATAAATTGGTAAGTCATGACATGAGGAAGTCACACTAGCATGAAGCATGGTAATAGGTGTGTCAACATCATGCAAGCAATCATTGGTAAGATAGTCCGCTAGTGGGACAAGAGAAGCACCATCACCTTTGTTACCATTGGAGCGTGGCTCATGTGTTGTAGGTGAAGTGTTGAAGATCGTCTCGTTGTCATCTTCATCTTGATGGAACCATGTGGGGGGTGCATCATTGTCCACCATGGCCATCGGTTTTCCCTTTGGAGGGATGGACTCGTCAAGGATACGCATGTCGCCATGTAGGAGACCTAGCACCAAAGAAGAAAACACACTAGGAGTAGAGGTTAAGTCGTTAGAAACCATAGTGGCCTCACATGCCGTGTCAACTACCTCACTCACTAAGTGTTGTGGCTCACTCACTCCCTCTTGGATGCTCTCACTCATATGGTTGGTGGAGTCACTCCAATGGCGCTCAACCTCACATAGGATGTGTGGCATGCTCTCAAGTGTGGGAATAGAGGTGGTCACACTCATCCTCTCATAGGAAATGAACTCAATGTCATATAGGGTGGAGTCACTCATCTCACTCATGGGTTGGTGTCTCTTCTCACATGGCAATTGGGTCATCTCATGATATGTGGGTGTCGGGGAGATGTTGGTGCAAATGTCTCCATGCTCAACTCCTATCGCCGCCTTGGTTGAAGGGATAGTCCCATGCTCAACCTTCTTGTCGCCGTCTTGTATGAGACCCATATGATTTGGCACCTCGTAGCTCGTCTCCATGACCGAAGGGAATTTCCCATGTTCGGCCATCGTCCTTGAGGGGCTTCCAAAGATGGAAGTGTCGCCCTCGCTCGTAGGTGGTCGCCTTGTTGTTGAAGGTGTCGATGTAGGCGAACTCACGGGAAGTAGGCGAAGATGCCGTACGTCCAAAGGCGAGGATGCCTTGATAGCACTTGGCGAAGATGCCGAAGTGGTTGGTGTAGCCGTAGCTCCGTCTTGGTGGTGGTCGTCTCGCGGTCTTGTTTTGTGCTCTTGAAGCTTGGACTTGGCATGAAGTAGGGCTTGTTGGGACTTGTGCATTTGCGCTTGTGGAGCATCTTCATGTTGATGGTGTCGATGTTGCACTTGAGCTCGTAGTAGATGTCGTTCGTCCTCGTCGTGCACATGTTGCTTGGAGGTGACTTGCCCTTCATGACGATGTGGATCACGAACGTGATGGTGGTCACCATGGAGATGTGGACGTGGGCGACTTGCGCTTGCATCGCTTGGGCGCTCCGAAGACTTGTGGCTTGAACGTCGCTGCCTTGAAGATGATGAAGGGGAAGCAGACTTGATCAAGGCCCGAATCTCCTCCATCCTTGCATCTTGCTCCTCTTTATGTGCGGAAAGCTTCTTGTCAATGTAGTCCCTTTTCCTTGCTTCGGAGAGATGAATGTCGATGGAGAGATTGTCGAGGCGCTCTCGCAAGGTAGATTGTGCTCCTTGCATTTCGTGTTGTAGTCCGAGGATGGACATTTTGGTGATGTAGTTGTTCACGCCGTCGTTGTTGTCAAAGACCGGAGATGAAATGCCTTGCCTATCCATCACAAAACTCGAGCAAATATGAGTGGGAGAAAGAGAAGAACTTATACCAAATGTACCTTGACCGATGTTGAAAATGGATCAATGATCACTCAATGATGTAACAAGGAAATAGCACAATTGGTATCAATTCTTGTCGGTTTCTCACACCTATACAATTAAGGCTTATGGTTGAGCTCGGTGAGGATAGTGGCACAAAAAATTGATACAAAATGTTAGCAAGAGTCAATAATGTTGAAAGAGATTCACAAATTCGCAAGAGAAACATGATGAGGACATGGCCACCCCAGTTACACCCATATCCCCGGCTGTTTTACCTCTTAGAACAGTTGCTAGAGCTCAGATATGCCAATTAAATTATCAGGTACTTCGTTTCTTGGTAATGTTTCTAGTGTTCATGAGAATATGCTAGTGCCTAACTTAAGATACATTTGTGTTGTTTGCAATTGAAGGGCCTAGCACGGACAACAAGGTTGAACATTGGAGCATGGTCAAGCACAGAGATGAAGGTGCGTGCGAGGAGAACAAGAACGGAGGTTCAATTGGAGATTTCCGGACTTTGAAGCCACCATGATGACATACAAGAAGATGGACGAAATATCAAGATGGCCTTTCATAAATTTCGTCCATAGCTTATTATTGGTGTGCCGCGACCTTATTTTGGGCCAGGCCCATGTAATCTATTTTTAGAGTCCATATTGTAGGGGAAACGACTTAGGAGGTGTTTTAGTCCAACCTTGCCAAGGGTGGACAAAATCCCCTCTCTTTTCCCTATAAATATAGCCCTTAAGGGATCGTTTAGACTTCGGTTTTATTTAGTTAAAAGTTAGCCATCGCTGGAACTTTGTGTACTTCGTTTGTGTCCAACGACCAGACCAAGACCGCTTATGAAACCACACTTTAATCAATACTTCATCCATATTCGCAATATTCAGATTGCTTAATCATATTCTTGCTTGTTCGTCGATTGCTTGCAGGAATAGACCTTCGTGGTCAGGTTGATCATGCTTCGGCGTGGTCAATAACCTCTCAGAGTTGGTTTAGTGATTGCTAAGGCGCAACGTCGTGCACGTTTGCAGTCGGATCGTCAAAGTCGACTCCACAAAATCGATAGTTATCATCTCATCGAAAGATCGGGACACCTTGCCTCTATCAAAACAAGTAGACCAATAGCAAATAATGGCACACGGAAACACACACACAGAGATAGATAAATGGGGTCGTGCAACCAAGGAATGAGCTCAAAATGTGGAATCCACCAAAATGCTCGTGTTGCACAACTCAAGAGAGACGCTAGCACGATTGCTCAATAGGCGGATACGACACTTGTGCACAACCTATAAGATGCAAAATGGAGAAACTTTCTATCCCAAGTATGCTATGTATGTATGGTTCCCGGTGTTTCTCAAGATGATCCAAGATGATCGGATATGACAATCTTATATGCAATGTGGTATGATGCTATGGCACTTGCTTACAAGCTTTTTGCTCTCTCTTTTTGTTTGCTTAAAAGCTTATTCTCTTTTTTTTGTATGGCCACTTTTGCACAATGCACAAACCAAGATAGCAATTGTGTATATGCGGGAACAAACTTGTGACACAAGATATGATAGCAATATATGCACCACGATGATATGGTATGTATGCTATGGGAAGTATGATGTGCACAAGTAATGTTGCCGGCAATACTCAAATGGCTAGTCTCGATAGGCAAGTAACGCGAAACGGGCTAGGGGTTAACAATGCAATAGCAAGGGGAATATACAATGGAGGGATACCACGATACCAAGATGATATGGTGGTTACCGTCCGGCGATGATGAGTGGCGGTGTTCTTGATGTAGAAACTAAGATGATGGAGTCTTGTCCCTAAGTAGCCGAAATACCTTAGTAAACGGAAAAACCGCGAACTCAAAATCTTAAACGTCAAATGTCAAAATGGTGGTAGCGGGAATGCGGAAGCTCAATGGGTATTGAGTACACAATGCAGAAGTGGAGGGTAAGGTGGTGGACAATACATGTTGTCGGAGTTGGAAGCACGGTCCCTAAGTAGCCGAAACACCTTAGGAGACACAACTCACAACACAAACAAAATTGGGTTAAGTTGGGTTGGCGGAAATGTATGGTGGGTAAGCCTAGGCGGAAGTTTTGGTGGTGGTTGATGAAGAAGCAATCGTCCCTAAGTAGCCGAAACACCTTAGGAGACTCGAATTACTACTCAAACAACCTCAAATGTGATGTGGAGCAAAATTGGTTAGGTTGCGGAAGTCGGTGGTGGTTATGCGGAGGATGTGGTGGAAGCCCTAGGCAAAGATGCCAAAGTTCCAAAATTTGGTGGGGTCAAATGGTGATGGAACCTAACTAGGTGGATGGGGGATGTCCTTAGCTACTCAACGAGCTAAAGAACGCGAAAATCGGACTCCGGATGCGGAAGTTATGGGCAAAACGGTGAAACTCGGAACGCTGAAACTAGGTTGGGCGGTAGTACCGCTTGTGGCGCTTAAGCGGTAGTACCGCGAGGGGGGCGGTAGTACCGCTGGTGTCGGGATTTTTCGCAGATCGAATCGGGGCGCGATTTTGGGGGGGAAATGGATGATTTCGGGGTCAAAATTTGATGGATTTTGTGGATGGAAAGAGGTGAAACTTGGGGAGATGCTAGATCCACTCGAAACCAAGCAAATACACGGATCAGAATCAACAAAACATCATAAAAACCAACAAATCACAAAAAAAATTGAGGCTATTTTTGGTGCGGATTTTCGGATTTAGGATGAAAACAACAAAATCAAGCTAGAAAACACGGGGTAGGGGCTCCAAAAACGTGATCAACGTGGCTCATGATACCAAGATGATGTAGGGCGGAACCCTATGGGGCCGATCTTTCACGTTTGGAGAGGATCCCTACGAGGAACACGAAGAACGAGCGGAAGAGAACGAGGGAAATCACGGGGAAAACACAAGAGAATCACTCAAACCAACAAGATTCGATTACACATGCGCTAGATCGATGAACACAAAGAGAGATACACGATCCACGATCAACAAAGGACGATACAAGAGGTAACCGGGTTCTTCTCCGTGAGGAGGTCTTGATTGGGGGCCACCCAAGAGGGGGTCTTGAATCCGCTTGGGGGATCTTCTCCGAAGAGGTCCTGAGCTCTGAGGAGAAGGTAACCAAGTGGATGAGCAAGGTTCTCACACAAAATATGAGCTAATCCTTTGCTAACCCTAACTAGGAGGAGGTGGAGGAGTATATATAGTCTAGAGCCACGAAGGGGTAAGTGAGGGCGAAGGGGTACATGGGCTCGGCCCAATACACTGCATGCCAGGGCGGTAGTACCGGTCCTTCGGGCGGTAGTACCGCTTGAGGCGCGCAAACGGTAGTACCGCTATGATGGGCGGTAGTACCGCTCTGGAGCCGGTCGATCTTCGAAGTTTGACGGACTTTGCGGATGTAGAGCGGTAGTGCCGCTTGTGATGATAAGCGGTAGTACCGCTGGGCCTGGGCGGTAGTACCACTTGCTCCCGGCTTCTTCTTCCTTCTCCTCTTCCATGCTTGGCCTTGGTCCTTGGATCCTCCATGGTCGCCTCGGTTGTACCCGAGTGTATGCAAGGTCCATGCATGAGGTAGTAGCCATGTCTCACATGTGGAAAGTGACGGTTCGAAGAGGAGTGAGTTCACCTTGTGCCCTATGGCGTATGGTCGAGGTCTCGTCATATGTCCTCTTGGGGCTTGGAGAGTAGTCGTAGTGTACATGGGGATGATCGTAGGATGCTTCGCATCAACATCGGCATCGACACCATCACCACCACGAACGTGAAGGTCAAGAGCTTAACACCAACAACCGCTCAACGACTTCACCATCTCCCTTGGCATCTTCGCCAAGCGACTTCAAGGCATCTTCGCCTACGGACACACGGCATCTTCGCCAACAAGCACCCCAAGACTACGTTCAAGAGAAGCTCCCCAAGCTCAAGTCCGCGACCTCCACGAGCTACTACGACCTCGACACCAACCACGAGATTCCTTTCTGTGGGACTCTAGAACCCGAGGAGTATCTCGTGTGGGAGCGTTTGATGGACGACTACCTCAAGCTACATCAAGTCCCTCCCGAAGATCAAGTAAAGTACGCCTCAAGAAACTTCCACGACTACACGTCCACATGGTGGCTTCACACACCTTCGGAGAGCTACGACATGAGTTGGCCCAAGACGAAGAAAGCTATGCGGTGAGACTTCGTGCCTCCAACCTACACGGAACAACTTCTACGCCAATTGGAGAACACCATCCAAGGATCCAAGTCGATCGATGAGTACTTCAAGGAGATTGAACAACGACATCTCCAAGACTATCTTCCTCGAGAACTACAAGTCCCTCGAAGACAACTACATTGGTGCTCTCAAGGCGGAACAAGAACTCATGAAGGCCAAGGCTTCTCGACCCCAAGCACACTTCTCGAAGACCAAGCTCGAACACGGCGAGCATAAGGCTAGTACCACCACGATGTCCAAGCCCGATGAGCTCCAAGACGATCCTCCGAAGTTCGAATTCACCGCCATCCCTCTTTGTGGCATTGATGATGCCGAGTCCTCCACGACTCTTTTTCAAGACGGTCCGGCAACGAGTACGACTACGGAGACCTTCAAGGACCAAACTTTGGAGGCAAGCGACATGGTGACGAGCAAGGATGATGCTTCCATCTTAGGAGGCGAGAGTGATGATGTGCCATCTTCGGCCTTCATCCACGGCGAGAGTGATGTTGTGCCATCTTAGGCCTTCATCCATGACGACGACTACGAGACGGTTGAGCATGGGATCTTCCCTTCGGCCACGGCGACCTATGATGACTTGAGTGACTTTAGCCACCATATGGAGAGTGAGAGTGACTCCACCACTAGCCCCATATATGATGAGTTGCCCAATTCCCATGTGAGGAGAGCCACAACCCCACCATTTGAGTGAGATGAGTGACTCCACCATATGTGAGTTTGAGTGCACCTACCTTGAGGGAGTGAGTGAACCACCACATAGAGAGAGTGAGATAGTTGATGAGGCATATGAGGCCACTTTCAACACTAATGACTTGACCTCTACCTCTATTGTGTCTTCTCATTTGGTGCTAGGTCCTATATATGATGACGCGCCAATTCATGACGACTTCGTCCTCCCTTTGGACATGACGATGGCCATGGTGGAATATGATGCACCCCCCACATGGTTCCATCACGATGAAGATGACCACGATTTGGTCTTTACCACCTCACCTACACCACTTGAGTGGAATGAGAAAGGTAACATAAGTGAGGGTGATGCTCTTGTCCCACTAGTGGACATTCTTGACATTGATCAACCTATTAGCATGCTTCATTCTGGTATGATTTCCCCATGCGATGATTTACCCATTTATGATGAGTTTGATGATTGTCATGTGGAGTTTATTAGTTGTGATGCCATGTTACATAGGATTTCTTGTGACAATTCTTTAGGTCACATCATGTTTGACAATCCGCTTGACTTGTCATATGCTATGCATGAGATCAACAATATGTCATATTTGCAATCTCTTCATAGTGACTATGCACATGCCATAAAATTAACCCAATTTGCACTTATCGCATAGATGACAAGCCCATGGTTATTGGCATTTGTTTTTCTTGTGATGATATTGATATGCTTCCTTTGCATCATTTATCTCATATGCCATGCCATGCCCAACTAGCTTCGGATATGCATTGTTTTGGATGTTGTCCATTTTCTCCATATGATGTTTCCAATATTGCTCATGAGGAGACTCCCATAGTTTCCTCATACATGTTAGGAGATTTTGATTCATCCTATCCATTGCATGATCTCAACACTTGTGTGCACCATATGCTCCCCATGAACAAACATGCTATTGATGTGCCATATAATTGCATACTTGATTTGTGTCCTCATCATGTCATACATAACAACTATTCTTTCATGATGGATGACATGTTCTTATACCATGCATCAAATTTCTTTGAGCGATGCTTATCTTGTGCTAACTCACACATGCACATACACATCATGATGGATGATGTGTACATTTACCACGCACACACATTCTTTCGTTTGTGTCTCTTTTGTGTAGGTACCCATGAATACTTGTCAACCTCACAATCCCATGAGTTGACAAAACGAGCTCTAGAGAGCAATGATGACTTGGGATCCCATGGATTTCCTTTCCCACCGCTCTCTACGCGCAAAGACTTCGCACATTTCTTTTACATGGCCCTCACATGGTTATGGGTTATTGTCCATTACATATTATATGCCCATCTTGCCATGATCACTTTGCATGATATTATCATTCTTATACCTTTGCCATGCATTTGTGACCCATGCTTTGCATTACACATGATGATTGATTCTAGTACTTGTATGTGTATTTGCAAGCTTGGTGGAGATATCACTTGTTATTGCCATGTTTGCTTTGTGCCCCATGCCTATGATGATATCTTGCTTTGTGCTCGTGCTCACGATATGTCATGTGCATTTACTATATCCACTATTTGCTCACATGACATGATTGCCATCATTTCCTCTAGTGTGTTGCATCTTCGCTCCACTAGTTTGCATGACATGATTACCATGATTGACTTGTTTGCATCACACATGTTGAACAATTGTTCTTTCCATTGTGTTGAGTGCCACGATATCTTCACTCCACCCTATGCACATTATGCTTGGATTGTCTTGCACTTGCCCCATGTGTTTAGACACCTCATTATACTTGGTGTTGTGAATGATTCCTATGCCTACCATAGACCTTTTGTTGAGCACATTGCGCATTCTTTCTATGATCTTGAGGTAGATGCTTGTTCACTTGTCACACATATTAGCATCTTCAACTCCCATTTGCATACTTGTTTCCATGATGTCCTTGATTGTGCTCACCTTATATGCTTAAATGCCATGCCACACTTCTTTGTCAAACCATATGCTATGCTTGATGACAACACTTGTTGGGTGAATCACCTCTTGAATGCTTGGTTTTGCTCTTACGCCAACCACATTTGTTTTTCCAAGTGCTTGTTATCTTTGCTCCTTTTGAAGGAACTACAAGATGGTACGACATCGGAGAGTGCCCATTTGGAACTACAAGATGATGAATGCTTGGTGATCGTCCACTACTACACAACAACATCATCTCTTTCCCATGGTGATTTCGATTTCGATCGAAGGTCGGATCTTTCCCAAGGGGGAGGGGATGATGCGGAGCATCCTATTGATAGAGGCGAGGGTGTCCCGATCTTTCGATGAGATGATAACTATCGATTTGGTGGAGTCGACTTTGACGATCCGACTACAAACGTGCACGACGTTGCGCCTTAGCAATCGCTAAACCAATCTCCTGAGGTTGCTGACAATGCCGGAAGCACGATCAGCCTGAGCACGAAGGTCTATTCCTGAGGGCAATCGAAGAACGAGCAAGAATATGATAAAGCAATCTGAATATTGCGGATATATATGAAGTATTGATAGTGGTGGGGATCCGTAAGCGGTCTTGGTGCAGTCGTTGGACACAAACGAAGTACACGGGTTGCAATGGCTAACTTTTAACTAAACAAATCCCAAGGAAAAAGCTACTAGATGGATCTACTTATATAGGAGCAAGGGGTGGCGGCCAAGGAGGTGGTAGGACGTCCCAAGGCAGCCTACAACTAACCCTAGGTCGTACAAGGCCAATGGGCCCAAGCGGAGGTGACGTAACACCTTTGGACTTGTAGTTTGAGTCGGATTCTGGTGCAGCATCAGATTGTTTCGTCCATAGCTCAACGCTCCGGACGAATTTTAAGGTGAATCCAATTGGGTTGGGAGGTGCACGAAATCTATTTTCCAACAAAAAAAGAATCACCCAATTTGGAGACCGGATGAAAAAGTTATTGACGTTTTGAGTCAGGTATGTCTGTGCAGTCCGAATCTGAGTCCAGAACGTGAGAGACTTGGACTCTATCTTCTCTTGGTCCAAAAGTGACGTGAGAGGACTTTTTGAACAGCACCTAAACTTCTCCTTTTCCCTTATCTTCATATGTGTATTGTACAAATGTCCCATACACCTACAATTAGACAAAACACAAAAGTATGTGATGTATTTTTGTTCGGATAACATAAATAGATTATTGAATAGTTTGCACTAGAAATCACCTGACAAATATGCATGTATGCAATATTTTGGTCTTATCCAAGGTAGTCATGTCCTCATCATCCTCCACTTCTTGAAAACAAAGCCGCCCTCATGGTTCTTAGTCTGAAATGTGGCTAACAAAAGAGACAAGGTGTACATGTTGTATATGTATATGTCATCCATTTTTATTTCCCTTGATTTTTGCACATATGACACATAAATAGATGAGTAACTTGCATAGTTCATAAAATCTAAAGCCAAAACATTATCACAAGAAGTAGAAGGCATGAAAATATTGCAACTCAGTTTGCACATATAAGTGAAGCTCTTATTCATTTCAAAAGATTGACAATGTTCATCATTAAACCATCCAAACATTGGTGAATAAACCTTACTTGCATCAAGTTTACATGCTACAACATGCTTAAATAAGTAAACATGCAATAAGTCATTCGACACAGAATCATCACCAAGATTAGAGGTCATATCAAAATGATTAAATATTGATTCTTTTGCATCAACAATTAATTCAATGGGTGCACTCAAAATTGTTGGTATTTCAGTTGTTTGATCACATGGCAAAGTCAAATTATCAATATAATCCTCTAAAATAGGTGGTGTGATCAAAGTAGTGGGTAGCTCAACACATGATGTATTCAAGTTAACTAGGCATGCATCATTCTCATGTAAAAGTGGAAAATCTGTACCTTTGTCATTACCTCTTATAGTCAACTCAGATGATGCAGGCACTCTCGATGATGATGTGTCACATGGTGGAGATGATGTAGTCCTCGCAACAACGGATGTGGTTGTCATAGTACGCCTAGTAGTTGAATAAACATCTGTATCAACAGTTGGAATGTGCACCGTGCGCTTGTTCTCCTTGTGGGCAACACGTCGTTTTATTTCCTGCTCAGCTTTGCAAGCAAGACGAAACAAATGGTCCATAGGATAACACTCTTCATGAATTAGTATCTCCTGAATATTATGGTTTAATCCTCCCCAAAATCTATCCATAAAATCTTCTTCACTTTCTTCTAAAAATGAGTGCAACAAGGTAGTTTGTAAATCATCATAATATTTTGTTACGGTGTCACTACCTTGTTTTAAATGTTCCAGCTTTTTAATCATGCCACGAGTATAATAAACATCGCATTTAATCTATCTCTCATGACATGTTTTAAATCATCCCAAGTATTAGGTACATAATCAGGGTGTAACCGACAATATTCACTCCACCAAACTAGAGCATAACCAAAGGTGAAAGAACCAACCGCAACCATAACTTTTTACGTTCATCAAAATTATGGGAAGCAAATATATTATTTATGTCTAACTCCCATTCAATATATAAAGGAGGTCTAAAACGGCCATTAAATGGTGGTATAGAAACATGAACATGATCATGTGCATTTGGATGTTTGTGCACCTCTCGTGACGGTTGTGGTATTTGCATAGGTGGTGGCATGTCTCCGCGATCGACAAAGCCCATGAATTGACTCTGGATCCTGTCATGATTAGTAGAACAAGAAACAAAATCCAAAAATAATGTTTCTATAACTACTAGGATGTGGTGGTAAAACGCTCACAAGAAAGCAAATATCAATGTCTTACAAGTTCTTACCATGCAAAGAAAGTGACAGTGCAACCAATGTGTCAAGTAACTCTGAAGATTGTGTAAAGAGATTGCCAGGGGAGCGACGATACACGGTGTAGAAATATGTGGAGCTGGGTTGGCTATATATGGTAGCAAAAGATTAGCAATAATCAATTCAAAGATGCAATGTTGAATAAACGCTCAACGACGGTCAGTCTTGTCGGTCCTAGGCTAGACCGGACTAGAGACGCGAGCCTAGAACACTAATGAGGTCACGGCGTAGCACAACTAGCATCAATGAAGGATAATGAGTAGCTCTAGACAGCAAGATATAAGTGAAGAGCACAACGGCGGTAAAGATAATGATGAAAACAAGCGCCAAGGGGATATACAACAACTCTCTCTCCAGTTTTCCTCTTGAAAAGTTTGAGCCAATTTTCTGATAACTTTTTCAAAAAATACTACTAACTCAAGCTTTCCAATGCAAAAAGAATCACTCAATTCGAGTTGATATGAGGAGTCAAAAATTCTAAAACTGATTTGAAAAACTGGAATAAGCTGTGTTCACGAACTTCGGAGGGCAAAAAGACCTATTTAGGAGCCGATTTTGAGGTGCCAAATATTGAACTAGCTTCTGCAACTATTTTGACGCGGCTCGTCTCTAGCTTTAATTTGAGTACTCGCGGAGCCAAAACGGACTTCGTATGAGGAAGTTATGCCTGTTTTACTGAACAGTGCACAAAACAGATTCCAATCCGAATTCAGCTACGAGATTGAGTCTAGATAGATCCAAACTTTGTTTTTTTCTTCTCTCTTTTTTTCTCACACTTTTTTCCTTTTTCTTTCTTTTTTTTCTCTGACTTTTTTTACTTTTTTCTTTTTTTCTCTTTTTTTTTTCTTTTCCAAAACAAACTAGATAAGATGCAGATTGGATCAAGCGAAGATGTGAATGACCTCAACTATGATTATGACATTGAATAGTGCATAGCACGTGGTGGAAATTGATGGATGGTATGGTGGACGGTGGAAGGGATAATGATGCAGCGGCGGGCGTGACTAATGTGAACAGAACTCGAAACTCTAAAGGAACTAGACACTAAGACAAGCAACTCGACACGACGATGCAACCGATAATTCAATAATGCAAACAATGAAAAGAAAATTGCAAAGGCTTGGACTCGCTAGGACAAATGATGAATAGATCTAACTTTTCTGGTGGCCTTTTCTTGGACAATAGGTAAGAAAATAAATCGAATCTAGGGACAATTGGAAATTCTCACCGAGCAACCTGAAAACTGATACCACTTGATAGAGGCGAGGGTGTCCCGATCTTTCAATGAGATGATAACTATCGATTTGGTGGAGTCGACTTTGACGATCCGACTACAAACGTGCACGACGTTGCGCCTTAGCAATCGCTAAACCAATCTCCTGAGGTTACTGACGATGCCGGAAGCACGATCACCGACCACGAAGGTCTATTCCTGCAAGCAATCGAAGAACGAGCAAGAATATGATAAAGCAATCTGAATATTGCGAATATATATGAAGTATTGATAATGGTGGGGATCCGTGGCGGTCTTGGTCTGGTCGTTGGACACAAACGAAGTACACGGTTGCAATGGCTAACTTTTAACTAAACAAATCCCAAGGAAAAAGCTACTAGATGGATCTACTTATATAGGTGCAAGGGTGGCGGCCCGGGAGGGGGTAGGACGTCCCAAGGCAGCCTAAAACTAACCCTAGGTCGTACAAGGCCAATGGGCCCAAGCGGAGGTGACGTCACACCTTTGGACTTGTAGTTTGACTCGGATTCTGCTGCAGCATCAGATTGTTTCGTCCATAACTCAACGCTCCGGACGAATTTTAAGGTGAATCCAATTGGGTTGGAAGGTGCACGAAATCTATTTTCCAACAAAAAAAGAATCACCCAATTTGGAGTCCGGATGAAAAAGTTATTGACGTTTTGAGTCAGGTATGTCTGTGCAATCCGAATCTGAGTCCAGAACGTGAGAGACTTGGACTCTATCTTCTCTTGGTCCAAAAGTGACGTGAGAGGACTTTTTGAACAGCACCTAAACTTCTCCTTTTCCCTTATCTTCATATGTGTATTGTACAAATGTCCCATACACCTACAATTAGACAAAACACAAAAGTATGTGATGTATTTTTGTTCTAGATAACATAAATAGATTATTGAATAGTTTGCACTAGAAATCACCTGACAAATATGCATGTATGCAATATTTTTGGTCTTATCCAAGGTAGTCATGTCCTCATCACCTATGGACATCACCATGTCAAGAGTCCATTTGGCAAGTGACACGTGCCACATCTACTTCATACATACAAAGGTGAATCATCTCCTTTACACGTGTCCACTTGTACCTTTCGAGGATGGTATACTACTTGACCCCTCTCTCGTGTGCATACATAGGTGTGGGCGGAGCTACACATTCATCGTGGGGGAGTCCAAGAAGAGGAGAACATCTACACCATCCAGGAGGGAAGCCTGGAAGCGGAGAAGGAAGCGCCAAGAGAAGGCTGCAGCTCCCAGGCGACCCTGTGCGCACGGGCATGTACCGTGCCCACGGGCCTCACGGACCCCGTGCGCACGGGCTCAAGCGTCAGGTCTCCCAATACCCCATGCGCACGGGCTCCACTTACCCCGTGCACACGGGGCCCCCTGTGCGTGGCTGTTGGGCTTGGCCCTTGTATCCCCGTCTCGTTCCTACTTACCCCTTCATCCCTTGGACCTATATATACTCCCCTTCCTCCTCCATTTAGAGGTAGCTAAGAATAGATCTAAACACTAGAGCTTAGCTCATGTATCTCCCCTTGTGGGATTCCTCTTGAGAGAGAGACACTCCATTGGAGTTCAAGGCCTCCATTGGAGAAGATCCCTAGTGGATAAAGCCCACCTTGAGGGAAGGATCTATCTAGATCATCAAGCCCTGATAGAGGCAAAGGTGTCCCGTCTTTTGATGAGATGGTGGCTATCATTTAGGATGAAGTCGACTTTCACGATCCGACTACGAACGTGCAAGGACTCGCGCCTTAGCAATCGCTAAACCAACTCCGAGAGGTTATTGACCACACCGGAGCACGATCAACCTGACCACGAAGGTCTGTTTCCTGCAGGCAAACGAAGAACAAGGAAGAAACTAAGATTGCAATCTGGATATTGTGAATATAAGAGGAAAGCTTTATTGATCAAGGTGGGGTTATGTGACGCCTTTGTCTTGTTGTTGAACACAAACGAAGTACGCGAAGTTGCAGCTATGGCGAACTTTTAATCTAAACAAAACCCAAAGTCTAAACGACGCCCTAAGGGCTGTATATATGGAGCAAGAGGGGGGAATTTCGTGGCCCTTGGAGGAGGGGTCCGAAACCAACCCTAACTCTTGTTTCCCCACACATACGGACTCTAAAACAGCCTATACTTAAGTATTTCGAAAATACATGGGCCTGGCCCAATAATAAGGTGACGCGGCACCTAGAATAGCCTCTAGACGAAATTTATGAAGTGGCATCTTGTATATTTCGTCCAAGGCTTCATGCACTCCTTATGGTGGCTTCAAAGTCCTGAAATCATCACTTGTCACTCCGTTCTTGATCCCCTTGCGCATGCCATCAACTCCATGCGTGTTCTTGCTCCAATGTTCATCCTTCTCCAAGCTAGGCCCTTCATTTCTAAGCAAAACAAATGTATCCAATTTAGGCAGCATCATATTCTCATGAACATTAGAATCATTACCAAGAAATGAAGTACCGGTAATTTAATTGGCGTGCGCGAGCTCTAGTAATTGGTCCAGTATATGTAACAGTAGGGGCTGTGGGTGTAACAATGGTATTGATGTCCTCATCATCCTCCCCTTCTTGAAATGAAGTCGTCCTCGATGGAAGCTCATCTTACCCAAATAAGGCTTCAAATCTGCAATGTTAAAATTGGGACTAACCCCAAAATCTGCAGGTAGCTCAAGTTTATATGCATTGTCATTTATTTTCTCTAACACCTTAAAAGGACCATCAGCACGTGGCATTAGCTTTGATTTGCGCAAATTAGGAAATCTATCCTTACGCAAATGTAACCAAACAAGATCTCCAGGTGCAAACACAACATGTTTTCTACCCTTATCTCCAGCAAGTTTTTATTTAGCACTCATACGCTCAATGTTTTCCTTAGTTAACTCAAGCATTTTTAAAATCAATTCAGCACGTTCTTTAGCATCAAAATTAACCTTCTCCGAAGATGGAATAGTCAACAAATCAATAGGTGCACGAGATAGGAAACCATACACAATTTCAAAAGGGCACATCTTTGTAGTAGAATGCAATGAACGATTATAAGCAAATTCAATATGAGGCAAGCATTCTTCCCACATTTTCTTATTATTCTTCAAAACAGCCCTAAGCATAGTAGACAATGTTCTATTGACTACTTCAGTTTGTCCATCAGTTTGGGGTGACAAGTAGTACTAAAAAGCAGTTTAGTCCCCAACTTAGCCCATAAACATCTCCAAAAGTGGCTAAGGAATTTAGTATCACGATCTGAAACAATAGTATTTGGCACACCATGCAAGCGAATAATTTCCCGAAAGAACAAATCAGCAACATTAACAACATCATCGTTTTTATGACATGGTATAAAGTGTGCCATTTTCGAGAACCTATCCACGACAACAAATATGCTATCCCTCCCCTTCTTTGTTCGAGGTAAACCTAAAACAAAGTCCATAGATATATCCTCCCAAGGAACACTAGGTACAGGCAAAGGCATATATAAACCATGAGGATTGAGTCGTGACTTAGCTTTTTGACATGTAGTGCAGCGAGCAACAAAACGCTCAACATCCCGTCTCATCTTTGGCCAAAAGAAATGTGTAGCAAGTATATCCTCCATCTTCTTCATGCTCTGATACCACTTGAAAGAGGAAAAGGTGTCCCGTCTTTCGATGAGATGGTGGCTATCGTTTAGGATGAAGTCGACTTTGACGATCCGACTACGAACGTGCGAGGACGTCGCGCCTTAGCAATCGCTAAACCAACTCCGAGAGGTTATTGACCACGCCGGAGCATGATCAACCTGACCACGAAGGTCTGTTTCCTGCAGGCAAACGAAGAACAAGAAAGAAACTAAGATTGCAATCTGGATATTGTGAATATAAGAAGAAAGCTTTATTGATCAAGGTGGGGTTTTGTGACGCCTTTGTCTGGTCATTGAACACAAACGAAGTACGCGAAGTTGTAGCTATGGAGAACTTTTAATCCAAACAAAACCCAAAGTCTAAACGATGCCCTAATGGTTGTATATATGGAGCAAGAGGGGGGAATTTCGTGGCCCTTGGAGGAGGGGTCCGAAACCAACCCTAACTCTTGTTTCCCCACACATACGGACTCTAAAAACAGCCTATACTTAAGTATTTCGAAAATACATGGGCCTGGCCCAATAATAAGGTGATGCAGCACCTAGAATAGCCTCTAGACGAAATTTATGAAGTGGCATCTTGTATATTTCGTCCAAGGCTTCATGCACTCCTTATGGTGGCTTCAAAGTCCTGAAATCATCACTTGTCACTCCGTTCTTGATCCCCTTGCGCATGCCATCAACTCCATGCGTGTTCTTGCTCCAATGTTCATCCTTCTCCAAGCTAGGCCCTTCATTTGTAAGCAAAACAAATGTATCCAATTTAGGTAGCATCATATTCTCATGAACATTAGAATCATTACCAAGAAACGAAAGTACCTGGTAATTTAATTGGCGTGTGCGAGTTCTAGTAATTGGTCCAGTATATGTAACAGTAGGGGCTGTGGGTGTAACAATGGTATTGATGTCCTCATCAAGCCCTCATCTCCTTCATAGGATTTGGGATGAACTCTACCATGTATCTTGTTTCCTTTTGATTGTTCATGTACCTTGTGGATCTTGTGTGTTTGTTGGTCTAGTGGATGTGTGATTGGACTTGTTCTTGAGTGTTCCTCTTGTTTTCCCTCTTGTGTTCATCTTGTTCTTGGGGATTTCCCCTCCAATTCATGAAAGATCACCACTTAGGGTTCCACCCTACATAACAAATGAAGGGCCTGGCATGGAAAAGACGGATGAACACTGGAGCAAGACCAAGCCTGGAGATGATGGCATGCGCAAGGGGAACAAGAACGGAGTTACAAGTGATGATTTCAGGACTTTGAAGCCACCATAAGGAGTGCATGAAGCCTTGGACGAAATATACAAGATGCCACTTCATAAATGTCATCCAGAGGCTATTCTAGGTGTTGCGTCACCTTATTATTGGGCCAGACCCATGTAATTTCGAAATACTTAAGTATAGGCTGTTTTTAGAGTCCGTATGTGTGGGGAAACAAGAGTTAGGGTTGGTTTCGGACCCCTCCCTCAAGGGCCATGAAATTCCCCCTCTTCCTCCATATATATAGCACTTAGGGCATCGTTTAGACTTTGGGTTTTGTTTAGATTAAAAGTTCGCGATAGTTGCAACTTTGCGTACTTCATTTGTGTTCAACGACGGACAAAGGCGCCACGTAACCCCACATTGATCAATAAAGCTTTCCTCTTATATTCGCAATATCCAGATTGCAATCTTAGTTTCTTGCTTGTTCTTCGTTTGCCTGCAGGAAACAGACCTTCGTGGTCAGGTTGATCGTGCTCCGGCATGGTCAATAACCTCTCGGAGTTGGTTTAGCGGTTGCCAAGGCGCGACGTCCTCGCACACTCGTAGTCGGATCGTCAAAGTCGACTTCCTCCAAAACGATATCCACCATCTCATCGAAAGACGGGACACCTTTGCCTCTATCAAGTGGTATCAGATTTTCAGGTTGCTCGGTGAGATTTAACAGTTTTACGTAGTTTAGATCGAGTATGTTCTTCATACCTACAGTCCATGAAAAAACCACAAAAATAGGGTTAGTTCATCGTATTCGAACTAGTCTGAGCCTTTGCATAGTCTTTTCAGTATTTTGCTTTGTTGAATTTGCGGTTGCATCGTCGTGTCAAGTTGCTGGTCTTAGCGTCTGGTTTCCCTTAGAGTTTCGAGTTCTGTTCACAAGTTGTCACGCCGCCGCCGCACCATCGTCATCGTTCCTACCATATACCACCACCACCAACATATTCCTTACCGCTGCAATATACATCCGCCTGTCCACCACCAATCCGAGTCCACATATACATCTGCGTGTCCACCACCAATCCGAGACCACATATACATCCGCCTGTCCACTAGCAATCCGAGTCCACATATAAATCTGCCTACCACCACCAATCCGAGTTCTTTTCATATTATGTTTGTTTTCGAGATCCATCTAGTTTTCGTTTTGTGTTTCCTTGCCTCAGTAGGTCTCGGAAAAAAAATTGAGCCACATGCAGTTTTTAGGCCAAAATTTCGGTGACCGGAAATATTTTTTCCCTATCCTATTTTTAGGCTTTTCTGAGTCTTTTGAGCCACGTGCCATCATAGTGATTTTTTGTCACACTTTTTCGCCGTCGCTGCCCTGATTTCTGAAAAAAAAATAGCCAAAAAATTTCATGCCCATCCTGTCATTTTTGATCTGGGAAGAGTTTTGAGACACTCGCCACTATAGTGATTTTTCGCAAAAAGAAAAAAAAAGAGGAGCGCAAAAAAAAGAGCGCCAAAAAAATAACAGAGCAAAAAAAATTCCAGAGTGTGCTTTTTCCTTGTTTACGTGCAGCGCCGTGATTTTGTTAGTGTCCTAGGCTCGCCTCTCTAGCACGGTCTCGCCTAGGACCAGCACAGTACCGTCGTTGAGCGTTTCTTCAACTTTGCATCTCTGAATTGATTATTGCTGACCCTTTTTGCTACCATATTATAAGCCTTCCCAGCTCCACATACATCTACATCGTGCGTTTGACTCTCCCTGGTAATCGCCCGATGAGGACATGACTACCTTGGATAAGACCAAAATATTGCATACATGCATATTTGTCAGGTGATTTCTAGTGCAAACTATTCAATAATCTATTTATGTTATCCAGAACAAAAATACTTCACATACTTTTGTGTTTTGTCTAATTGCAGGCGCATGGGACATTTGTACAATACACATATGAAGATAAGGGAAAAGGAGAAGTTTAGGTGCTGTTCAAAAAGTCCTCTCACGTCACTTTTGGCCCAAGAGAAGATAGAGTCCAAGTCTCTCACGTTCTGGACGCAGATTCGGACTGCACAGACATACCTGACTCAAAACGTCAATAACTTTTTCATACGGACTCCAAATTGGTTGATTCTTTTTTTGTTGGAAAATAGATTTCGTGCAATTTCCAACCCAATTTGAATCACCTTAAAATTCGTCCGGAGCATTGAGTTATGGACGAAACGATCTGATGCTGCAGCAGAATCCGAGTCAAACTACAAGTCCAAAGGTGTTACGTCACCTCCACTTGGGCCCATTGGCCTTGTACGACCTAGGGTTAGTTTTAGGCTGCCTTGGGACGTCGTCCCACCTCCTTGGCCGCCACCCCTTGTTCCTATATAAGTAGATCCATCTAGTAGCTTTTTCCTTGGGATTTGTTTAGTTAAAAGTTAGCCATTGCAACTTCGTGTACTTCGTTTGTGTCCAACGACCAGACCAAGGCCGCTTACGGATCCCCACCGTTATCAATACTTCATATATATTCGCAATATTCAGATTGCTTTATCATATTCTTGCTCGTTCTTCTATTGCGTGCAGGAATAGACCTTCGTGGTCGGTGATTGTGCTTCCAAAGATCGCCAAGAACCTCGGGAGATTGGTTTAGCGATTGCTAAGGCACAACGTCGTGCACGCTTTGTAGTCGGATCGTCAAAGTCGACTCCACCAAATCGATAGTTATCATCTCATCGAAAGATCGGGACACCTCGCCTCTATCAAGTGGTATCGGTTTAGGTTGCTCGGTGAGAATTTCCAATTATCCCTAGATTAGATTTATTTTCTTACCTATTGTCCAAGAAAAAGCCACAAAAAGTTAGATTTATTCATCGTTTGTCCAAGCGGTCCGAGCCTTTGCAGTTTTCTTTTCATTGTTTGCATTATTGAATTATCGGTTGCATCGTCGTGTCGAGTTGCGGGTCTTAGTGTCTAGTACGTTTAGAGTTTCGAGTTTTGTTCACATTAGTCACGCCGCTGCATCGTTATCCCTTCCGTTGACCATCATCCATCCATCAATTTCCACCACGTGCTACCCATCGTTCATTGTCATAATCATAGTTGAGATCGTTCACATCTTCACTTGATCCAATCTGCATCTTATCTAGTTTGTTTGGAAAGAGGGAGAGAAAAAAAAGAGAGAAAAAAGTAAAAAAAGTCAGAGAAAAAAAGAAAGAAAGAAAAAGGAAAAAAGTGTGAGAAAAGAGAGAAGAAAAAACAAAGTTCGGATCTATCTAGACTCAATCTCGTAGCTGAATTCGGATTGGAATACATTTTGTGTCTTTATTCGATAAACAGGCATAACTTCCTCATCTGAAGTCCGTTTTGGCTCATGAGTACTCAAATTAAAGCTAGAGACGAGCCGCATCTAAATAGTTGCAGAAGCTATTTCAATATTTGGCACCTCAAAATCGGCTTCTAAATAGGTCTTTTTGCCCTCAAGTTCGTGAACACGACTTATTCCAGTTTTCAAACCAGTTTTAGAATTTTTGACTCCTCATATCAACTCGGAATTGAGTGATTCTTTTGCATTGGAAAGCTTGAGTTAGTAGCATTCTTTGAAAAAATTTATCAGAAAATTGGCTCAAACTTTTCAAGAGGAAAATTGGAGAGAGTTGTTGTATATCCCGCTTGGCGCTTGTTTTTCATCATTATCTTTCTTGTCGTTGTGATCTTCACTTATATCTTGCTGTCCAGAGCTACTTATTATCCTTCATTGATGCTAGTTGTGCTACGCCGTGACCTCATTAGTGTTCTAGGCTCGCGTCTCTAGTCCGGTCTAGCCTAGGACCAGCACAGTACTGTCGTTGAGCGTTTATTCAACATTGCATCTCTGAATTGATTATTGATAATCTTTTGCTATCATATATAGCCAACCTAGCTCCACATATTTCTACACCGTGTATACGTACGTTCCTCGGCAATCGCTTTACACAATCGTCAGTTATTTGACATTGCTGGTTGCCCGTCACCACCGCCGCATGGTAAGAACTTGTAAGATATTGATATTTGCTATCTTGTGAGCGTTTACCACCACATCCTAGTAGTTCATAGGAACATTATTCTCGAATTTTGTTTCTTGTTTCTACTAATCATGACAGGTTCCGGAGATAGAAGTTCTTGGATGACGGACACATCTCCACCATCACGAGAGTTGGGACAACACACACAAGCATATGGTCAGGGTATGTCTTTACCATCATTTGAGGGTAGATTTAATCCTGGTATTTATCTAGCTTGGGAGCTTGAATTAGAAGAAGTTTTTAGTCACCATGATTTTTCTGAACTTGAGAGAGTCTGAGCTACCACTAGAGCATTTCTTGGTTTTGCTTACATTTGGTGGAGTGTGCATTGTAAGAAAAACATTGATAACCAACCCACAACTTGGAAAGATTTGAAAGATGTAATGAGACAACATTTTTTCCCTCCTTACTATCGTCGTGAATTGCTTCGCAAATTGGAACAATTAAAACAAGGCAGTAACACTGTTTATGCTTACTACCAAGAGTTCAAATCTTATATGCATCATTGTGACATAGAAGAATCTGAGGATGATAAAATGAATAGATTTTTTGGTGGTTTGAACCATGATATCCGTGCAAGATTTCACTATATTCCTCGTTGCATTCTTTGGTATGTATGTTCGGCGCTTGTACCTTTGAGAGATGATACAGGAGGATGCATTGGGTGACTACAACAACTACTATTCCAGTTCATTCTCACCACCGCCGGTTGGTTCCTCCACCGTTGCACCTACTAGAGCAGCCCCACCTCAGATTGTGAGCGCGACATCATCTCAATTGTATGGTGCATTGTCAACGCCCGTACCTACATCAGCTACGTCTTTGCGACAAGGTAATGATAAAGGTATTAATGATATAACTTCACATGAGAATGATGCATCCCTAGTTAACTTGAGTGCATCATGTGTTGAGTTACCCAGTGATTTGAGCACATCACCTATTTTAGAGAATCTTGATACTGTCATGAATGCGTCATGTGATCAAACAACTGAAATACCGACAATTTTGAGTGCACCCATTGAATTAACTGTTGATGCAAAAGAATCAATGTTTAATCATTTTTTGACCTCTAATCTTGGTGATGATTCTGTGTCGAATGACTTATTGCATGTTTGCTTATTTAAGCATGTTGTAGCATGTAAATTTGATGCAAGTAAGGTTTATTCACCAATGTTGGGATGGTTTAATGATGAACATCGTCAATCTTTTAAAATGAATAAGAGCTTCACTTATATGTGCAAACCGAGTTGCAATATTTTCATGGCTTCTACTTCTTGTGATAATGTTTTGGCTTTAGATTATGCAAGTTACTCATCTATTCATGTGTCATATGTGCAAAAATCAAGGGAAGTAAAAATGGATGACATATACATATACAACATGTACACCTTGTCTTTTTTGTTAGCCACATTTCAGACTAAGCAACGCCGAGGACGGCTTTGTTTTCAAGAAGTGGAGGATGATGACGACATGACTACCTTGGATAAGACCAAAAATATTGCATACATGCATATTTGTCAGGTGATTTCTAGTGCAAACTATTCAATAATCTATTTATGTTATCCGAACAAAAATACTTCACATACTTTTGTGTTTTGTCTAATTGCAGGTGTATGGGACATTTGTACAATACACATATGAAGATAAGGGAAAAGGAGAAGTTTAGGTGCTGTTCAAAAAGTCCTCTCACGTCACTTTTGGCCCAAGAGAAGATAGAGTCCAAGTCTCTCACGTTACGGGCCTTGATTCGGACTACTGCAGACATACCTAACTCAAAACGTCAATAACGTTTTCATACGGACTCCAAATTGGTTGATTCTTTTTTTGTTGGAAAATAGATTTCGTGCAATTTCCAACCCAATTTGAATCACCTTAAAATTCGTCCGGAGCGTTGAGTTATGGACGAAACAATCTGATACTGCAGCAGAATCCGAGTCAAACTACAAGTCCAAAGGTGTTACGTCACCTCCACTTGGGCCCATTGGCCTTGTACGACCTAGGGTTAGTTTTAGGCTGCCTTGGGACGTCCTCCCACCTCCTTGGCCGCCACCCCTTGTTCATATATAAGTAGATCCATCTAGTAGCTTTTTCCTTGGGATTTGTTTAGTTAAAGTTAGCCATTGCAACTTCGTGTACTTCGCTTTGTGTCCAACGACTGCACCAAGGCCGCTTACGGATCCCCACCGTTATCAATACTTCATATATATTCGCAATATTCAGATTGCTTTATCATATTCTTGCTCGTTCTTCGATTGCGTGCAGGAATAGACCTTCGTGGTCAGGCTGATTGTGCTTCCAAAGATCGCCAAGAACCTCGGGAGATTGGTTTAGCGATTGCTAAGGCACAACGTCGTGCATGTTTGTAGTCGGATCGTCAAAGTCGACTCCACCAAGTCGATAGTTATCATCTCATCGAAAGATCGGGACACCCTCGCCTCTATCACGCTCTATCCAAGCGTTGAAAGTTTTGACTACATCGGTTGCCAATCACCGCGTGCTGCTGGGTAAAAACTGGTAAGAATTTGAGATTTGCTTGACGGATTTGTGACACCCACCACCACCACCACTTGTTAGTAGTCTGTAGGATCATATTCTTGTGTGTTTCTATTGCTGCTAACCATGCCAGGATCACAAGCCGATGAGATTGACTGGGAGAACTTAACGAAAAAGAGCTTCATGATAAGTTTCAGCACATGATGACTGAACAGGTGCAAGATGTGCTGAACAATTTTGAAGAGGCCATGGAGAAGATCACTGGCCTTGAGAAGACGTTCGAAACAAAGCTCGATAACAAAGTTAATGAACTGCTTGCGCGTCTTCCACCACCGGCTGCACCTACCGCACCTCTGCCACAACAACAACAACGACGACTACCTCCACGTCGCGAAACAGCCCTCCCCCGAGCGAGCCGTGTCCTTCTTCAGCCTGGCCAAACTGTTGGTGCTGCTATTGATACTTCTATGGCTCCTGCTGCTGATGCGGAGGATGATTATGCGGGAGATTACGAGGATGAGGTTGATAAAAATCAGAACTACGTGCAACCACCAGCACCACCACCACCAGGTCGTCCACATGCAAATAATCACAATGGTAGGGCTCTCCCTCAGGTATGAGAACGAGATCATGACCATCTTCCTAAACTGAAATTGAATATTCCACCATTTGAGGGTAGATATGTTCCTGATATATATCTTACTTGGGAGTTAGAAACCGAATAATGTCTTACATGTTTAGAATATCCCGAGACGTGTTGCTGATGCACTTTGTGCTTGCACTAGTTTTGCTTGTGTGTGGTGGTCTGAACATCGTAGATTATATCCGAGTAATATTCCAACTACTTGGGTGCTTTGAAAACTGCTATGCGTACTCATTGGGTTCCACCATATTATCAACGTGAATTACTTCAAAAATTGCAGCGTTTAAGATAAGGAAAATTTTTTGTAGAGGAATATTATCAGGAATTACAAACTGGCATGATTAGATGTGGTATTGTTGAGGATAATGAAGCTATGCTTGCATGTTTTATGGGTGGATTAAATAGAGAGATTCAGACCATTCTAGAGTATTGGGAGTATAATAATATCACTCGTTTATTCCATCTTGCTTGTAAAGCTGAACGTGAAGTGCAGGATCGACAGGCATTGGCGCGAACTAACTTTTCTGCAGGTCGACCTTCGTCATGGACGCCACGCGCATCCTCTACTTCCACTGCACCATCACCTCCATCAGGTGCCACCTCCAACCGTGATACAAGAAGGCAGGCACAACCACCACTATCTGCCAAGAGCACACCTGCTGGGCCTGCATAGAGCTCTTCTTCCTCCATGACATCAACAGGGCACACAAGTGATATTATTTGTCGTCGTTGTAAGGGAAGAGGTCATATGCGAGAGAATGCAAATCTCAGCGTGTGATGATATCTACTGAGGATGGTGGGTATGAGTCCGCTAGTGACTATGATGAGGAGACTTTGGCTCTTATTACACGTGAAGAACACGGTGGAGATGATTCTGATAATGAGACGCAATACGTGGCTCCTGAAGATGCTGACAAGTATGAATGTTTGGTTGTTCAACGATGATGCGGAGCATCCGACGATCATCCCCATGTTCACTCGAGCCTACGCCATTGGACCTAAGGTGAACTCGCTCCTTTCGGAATCTTCCCTTTCCGCATGTGAGACATGGCTACTACCTAAGTTCGATATGCTATGCATCATTAGGTGTCAAGAGGAGCCTTCAGAAGATGCACGTGAAGACGGACGAGCCGCCAAGTCCACGGAGGAAGAGGACCACGGAATCGGGCAAGTCACCTTCCAGGCCCCGGACACCCGGCCAGGACCCCGGACATCCGGCCCCTGGAGGCGCCAACACAGCAGCCGCAGCTCGGCCACGAAAGCTACAGGGCCCGGACATCCGGCCCCCAGGTCCCGGACATCCGGCCTCCCACGAAGCCCCGGAAATCCGGCCCCCCAGCCCGGAAATCCGGCCTCGCCTATCCCGAACCGACAGAAGTCTGCCCCGCCAGCCCGGACATCCGGCCCCCAGCCCGGACATCCGGCCTCCCCTGAAGCCCCGGACATCCGGCCCGACGCCCGGACATCCGGCCTCGCCTGTGTGAGCGATAAAGGGCGAAGCCCATGTACCCTTCGCCTGTAGACTATATATACTCCATCCCTTCCTATTTCGAGGGTTAGCTTAGGTTTAGCTCATGTTTGTGTGAGAGCCTTGCTCATCCACTTGGTTACTTCTCCTCGGTGCTCGGGACCTCTTGGAGAAGATCCCCAAGCGGATTCAAGACCCCCTTCTAGGGTGGACCCCATCAAGACCTCCTCTCGGAGAAGAACGGCTACTCGTGTATCCTTACCTTAGTTGATCTTGAATCTTGTGCCACTCTATGTGATCGGTGATCTAGCATTTGTGTGACCGATTCCTTGTTGGTTGAGTGTTTTCCCTCGTTCCTCCACGTGTTTCCCTCTTGTTCTTCCGCGTGTTCTTCGTAATCCACCGTAGGATCCGCTCCAACGTGAAAGATCATCCACGTAGGGTTCCGCCCTACATCAAACGTGTTTTGAGTGTGCAGGTTACACAAGCTGAGCAAAATCAGAGGCATAATTTGTTCCATACAAAGGGAGTTGTGAAGGAACGTTCTATTCGTGTCATCATAGATGGAGGGAGCTGCAACAACTTGGCTAGCATGGAGATGGTGGAGAAGCTATCTCTCACCACAAGACCACATCCACATCCTTACTACATCCAATGGTTCAACAACAGCGGCAAGGTTAAGGTAACACGTACTGCTCGTGTGCATTTTAGTATCTCTACATATGCTGATTATGTTGATTGTGATGTGGTACCTATACAAGCATGTTCCTTATTACTTGGTAGACCATGGCAATTTGATAAAAATTCTGTACACCATGGTAGAAACAATCAGTATACTCTTGTTCATAAGGATAAAAATATTACTTTTCTTCCTATGACTCTTGATTCCATTTTGAAAGATGATATTAATAGAGCTAATAAAGCAAAACAGCAGAAAAAATAAGAGTGAAAATCAGATTGTGGCAAAAGAATTTGAGCAACGAATGAAGCCTAATAATAAACCATCTAGTGTTGCTTCTGAAATTAAATTGAAAAGTGCATGTTTACTTGCCACCAATCTGATATTGATGAGCTAGATTCTAGCAAATCTGTTTGCTATGCTTTTGTGTGCAAAGAGGCATTATTTTCATTCGAGGACGTGCCTTCCTCTTTGCCCCCTGCCGTCACTAACATTTTGCAGAGTTCCTTGACGTCTTCCCACAAGACGTGCCACCGGGATTACCACCTATTCAAGGGATTGAGCATCAAATTGACTTAATTCCCGGTGCATCGCTACCCAACCGTGCACCATACCATACCAATCCAGAGGAGACGAAGGAGATTATGCATCAAGCATGTGAGCTGCTCGACAAAGGTTATATACGCGAATCTCTTAGTCCTTGTGTTGTTCCTATTATACTAGTGCCTAAAATGGATGGTACGTCGCGTATGTGTGTTGATTGTAGAGGCATTAATAATATTACTATTCGTTATCGTCATCCTATTCCTAGGCTAGATGATATGCTTGATGAATTGAGTGGCTCGACAATATTCTCCAAAGTTGATTTGCGTAGTGGATACCATCAAATTCGTATGAAATTGGGAGATGAATGGAAAACAGCATTTAAAACTAAGTTTGGTTTATATGAGTGGTTAGTCATGCCTTTTGGGTTAACTAATGCACCTAGTACTTTCATGAGACTAATGAACGAAGTTTTACGTGCTTTCATTGGACGATTTGTGGTAGTCTATTTTGATGATATACTGATTTATAGCAAATCTTTGGAAGAACATTTGGAACATTTACGTGATGTTTTTAATGCTCTACGTGATGCACGTTTGTTTGGTAACCTTGGGAAGTGCACCTTTTGCACCGACCGAGTATCTTTTCTTGGCTATGTTGTTACTCCACTGTGGAATTGAAGTTGATAAAGCCAAGATTGAAGCTATTGAGAGTTGGCCGCAGCCCAAAACGGTCACACAAGTGGGGAGTTTTCTTGGACTCGCTGGTTTCTATAGGCGTTTTGTGAGAGATTTTAGCACCATTGCTGCACCTCTCAATGAGCTTACAAAGAAGGATGTGCCTTTTGTTTGGGGTACCGCACAGGAAGAAGCCTTCACGGTATTGAAAGATAAGTTGACACATGCTCCTTTACTCCAACTTCCTGATTTTAATAAGACTTTTGAGCTTGAATGTGATGCTAGTGGAATTGGATTAGAAGGTGTGTTATTACAAGATGGAAAACCTGTTGCATACTTTTCTGAAAATTGAGTGGGCCTAGTCTGAACTATTCTACTTATGATAAAGAATTATATGCTCTTGTTCGGACTTTAGAGACATGGCAACATTATTTATGGCCCAAAGAATTTGTTATACATTCTGATCATGAATCTTTGAAACATATTAAAAGTCAAGCTAAACTGAATCGTAGACATGCTAAATGGGTTGAATTCATTGAGACTTTCCCTTATGTCATTAAACACAAGAAGGGTAAAGAAAATGTTATTTCTGATGCTTTGTCTCGTCGCTATACTATGCTTTCACAACTTGACTTCAAAATATTTTGTTTGGAGACCATCAAAGATCAATATGTGCATGATGCTGATTTTAAAGATGTAATGCAGAATTGTAAAGAAGGAAGAACATGGAACAAGTTCGTTGTTAATGATGGTTTTGTGTTCCGTGCTAACAAGCTATGCATTCCTGCTAGCTCTGTTCGTCTTTTGTTGTTGCAGGAGGCGCATGGAGGAGGATTAATGGGACACTTTGGCGTGAAGAAGATGGAGGACGTACTTGCTACGCATTTCTTTTGGCCAAAGATGAGATGGCATGTTGAGCGTTTTGTTGCTCGCTGCACTACATGTCAAAAAGCTAAGTCACGACTCAATCCTCATGGTTTATATATGCCTTTGCCTGTGCCTAGTGTTCCTTGGGAGGATATATCTATGGACTTTGTTTTAGGTTTACCTCGAACAAAGAAGGGAGGGATAGCATATTTGTTGTCGTGGATAGATTCTCAAAATGGCACACTTTATACCATGTCATAAGAGCGATGATATTAATGTTGCTGATTTGTTCTTTCGTGAAATTATTCGCTTGCATGGTGTGCCAAATACTATTGTTTCAGATCGTGATACTAAATTTCTTAGCCACTTTTGGAGATGTTTATGGGCTAAGTTGGGGACTAAACTGCTTTTAGTACTACTTGTCACCCCAAACCGATGGACAAACTGAAGTAGTCAATAGAACATTGTCTACTATGCTTAGGGCTGTTTTGAAGAATAATAAGAAAATGTGGGAAGAATGCTTGCCTCATATTGAATTTGCTTATAATCGTTCATTGCATTCTACTACTAAGATGTGCCCTTTTGAAATTGTGTATGGCTTCCTACCTCGTGCACCTATTGATTTGTTGCCTCTTCCATCTTCGGAGAAGGTTAATTTTGATGCTAAAGAACGTGCTGAATTGATTTTAAAAATGCATGAGTTAACTAAGGAAAACATTGAGCGTATGAATGCTAAATATAAACTTCCGGAGATAAGGGTAGAAAACATGTTGTCTTTGCACCGGAGATCTTGTTTGGTTACATTTGCGTAAGGATAGGTTTCCTAATTTGCTAAAACCAAAGCTAATGCCACGTCTTGATGGTCCATTTAAGGTGTTAGAGAAAATAAATGATAATGCATATAAACTTGAGCTGCCTGCAGAATTTGGGGTTAGTCCCACTTTTAACATTGCAGATTTGAAGCCTTATTTGGGTGAGGAAGATGAGCTTCCGTCGAGGACGACTTCATTTCAAGAAGGGGAGGATGATGAGGACATCAATACCATTGTTACACCCACAGCCCCTCTTGTTACATATCTTTGGACCAATTACTAGAGCTCACAAGAAGCCAATTGAATTACCGGTACTTTCGCTTTCTTGGTAATGATTCTAATGTTCATGAGAATATGATATCGCCTAAATTGGATACATTTGTTTTGCTTACAAATGAAGGGCCGAGCTTGGAGAAGGATGAACATTGGAGCAAGAACACGCATGGAGTTGATGGCATGCGCAAGGGGATCAAGGACGGAGTTACAAGAGATGATTTCAGGACTTTGAAGCCACCATAAGGAGTGCATGAAGCCTTGGACGAAATATACAAGATGCCACTTCATAATATTCGTCCATAGGCTATTCTAGGTGCTGCGTCACCTTATTATTGGGCCAGGCCCATGTAATTTCGAAATACTTAAGTATAGGCTATTTTTAAAGTCTGTATGTGTGGGGAAACAAGAGTTAGGGTTGGTTTCGGACCCCACCCTCAAGGGCCACGAAATTCCCTCCTCTTCCTCCATATATACAGCCCTTAGGACGTCGTTTAGACTTTGGGTTTTGTTTAGATTAAAAGTTCGCCGTAGCTGCAACTTCACAGCATTCGCTTGTGTTCAACGACCAGACCAAGGCGTCACAGTAACCCCACCTTCATTAATAAAGCTTTCCTCTTATATCCGCAATATCCAGATTGCAATCTTAGTTTCTTGCTTGTTCTTCGCTTGCTCGCAGGAAACATGCCCTCGTGGTCGTTGATCGTGCTCGGTGGTCAATAACCCTCGGAAGTTGGTTTAGTGATTGCTAAGGCGCGACGTCTCGCACGTTCGTAGTCGGATCGTCAAGGTCGACTCCCACAGAAAACGATAGCCACCATCTCATCGAAACATCGGGACACCTTTGCCTCTATCACCAGCGAACCAACCAGCGCCTCCCCTAGTCTCCTCCTTGTTTTCCCCATCGACCCAATCCCCTAGCACCGCCGCCATCTTCCCCTTGTTTTCAGCGCCATCCATTCAGCATTGCAGCCCGCTCCTGGCCGATCCATCCTATCGATCCAGCCGCTGCCAACTTCCTTCGTCTCGTCCCAGCGCCGGACGTGGAGCCGCGACTCCCGTCGGACCTCCTCACTGCCTGAGGCTGCTGCCTCCCCGTCATCTTCCTCGAGCAGGAACTCATGCCCGAGCTCCATCGCCACCCGTTGCCCCTCGCCGGAGCAACACCAGCAGGACCCCACGGCCTCCTCTTCCCTCTCCTCGAGCCGGCCGCAAGCAGCACCACCACCAGGCCAGCCCTGTCGCGCCAACTCTCCCTTCCCTTCCTTCCTATGGTTCCTTCCTTCTCCTCTCACGTTTCGCCCCTCTCTGTGCTTTCCTCGCAGAAGCACCACGCCATGGCCGCACCCCATCGAAGCTTGCAGCTCCTCCACCCGCCGCTTTGATCCGGCAGGGAACTGCACACCGGCGACCTCTGCGACCGGATCCGGGTCCGCCTCCCTCTGCTCGTCCCTCTCCTTCTTGTATCTCCTTTCTCCCTCACCGCTACTTCTCTGAATGTGTTCCCCTGCCATGTCCTTGCAGCACCATAGCCGCCCGTCAAGTTCGCGTCCCGGCCCTGATCTGGACCGGATCTCCTCCGCTCCGCCGCCTGGCTGCCGAATCCGCCCGTTCCGGCGGTTCCGCCGACCCGGCGCCAGACCTTCGGTGATGCCGCCTGCGTCGCCTTGAACCTGCAACTGCCTCTGTTTTTTCGATCGAGAAGGAGCAGCTCGCTCGCCTCGCGTTGACCACGTAGGGCCACATCTCGGCTACTTGGCAAGGCCTAGCGCCCCTTCCAGCCTCCCCCTCCACCGGACCGGGCCATGGACCATGGTGAGAAACCCCCCAGCGCCCATTCCTGTTTCGGCCTGTAGCTCTAATTCGGCCCGTGACTTGTTTTTTTTCCTGTGCTGTGATTTTGTCATTAAATCCTGGACATGCTTATTTCAGAAATGCCCCTCTTTTAAACTGCTAATAACTATTTAACCATGGATCCAAATAAGACATGTCATATATGTAAAATGCTTAGAATTTTATCTAGTTTCATAATATGCTACTTTCATCCATGTTTAAAATGTTTAACTTGTTGTTTGTTTAATTTTGCTTAAATGCCATGCTAAAATGATTTATTTTATAACTAAGTAACCGTAGCTCCAAATTTAATAAACTTTATATGTAAATGGGGTGGAAAAATGCATAGATTAACATGTTGTACTTTGTTTTACTGTTTAATAACATTAAAATTGTGTTTATGGCAGAACAGTACCAAATTTGAAATATGCACATGAGGATTTTCCGGAATTGTTGTTTGTTGTTCCGGCCTCATTTAAACTTGCCTAGATAGGTAGTTTAATTATGCTTCACCTCTTGCCATGTTTAACAACATTTAATATTGTTTGGTAGCTTAAACGAGATTAAACCAAATATGTCAATGTGGTGTTTTGTCAATATGCAACTTGTTGCATATTGAGCTCCACTTAATGTAGCGACCAAACCTCAAACAGTCTGATCTCTGTGCTCAGTGTCATCCGTGGATCAGTAATGCTGACACCACACAGTACTCGAAGGATTTATAACAGAGTAGCAATCACACACTTATTACAATCGAATGTCTCAAGAGAGAACTTAATAAAATAAATATGGCTTAAGGCCATCTAATACGATAACAGCGGAAGGCTTGGAAGAATAAGCGAGTCCATCAACTCCAACGGCATCACTGAGTATAGAACCATGACCTAAACACCTTACTCGTAAATGCGAAAAGTGCGCAACATGAAAAGTTGCAGCCCAAAACAATTGACACATGGAATATCTGGCAATGTAACACATAGAGAATAATGGAATGATAAGCCTATACTACATGCGTATGTGGCTGGTGGAAAGCTCTATGGTTACAGTTTTTGCATAAAGCCAATTTTCCCCTACTGCAAAGGAATAAAATTATTTAACTATCATGGTGGTTGTGAAACATTGAGAATGGTTGACAGCATCCTCAATCCCAATTAAAAGTACTCATTAACAAACCCAACAATATTAATAAAGAAGTAACATGATGAGATTCACATGATATCCAAGTATTAGATACTCAAGATGTCCATAACCGGGGACACGGATAAACATGATTAGTTTATACACTCTGCAGAGGTTTGCGCACTTTTCCCCACAAGACTCGATCGCCTCCGTTTGGTTTTGTCGCACTACATAGTGTTTGAGAGATGGATGACCGAGACACAGTCTTTCAGAAGCGCTAGCACCTTACATGTGGGTAGACCGTACCAACCTACATCCCCTACATCAGCTAGTCTACCCGTAAGAGTTCGCACAACTTAATCAACTATGCCAGAGCCCATAATGGCTTGTGGCTGCACACGGAAGTTTCTAGTTTGAATAATCTCATGATCCCTTTGAGCACGGGTGGCGGTCCGAAGAAATACAGCAAGTCACGATAGAAACCGGTGCCTCAATCCACCCGGATGTGTGTTTAAGTTGCCACCTTAAATAAACCATTAATTAACAATCTCACATCATCATGGATACACTCACCCAATACACGTATACTAGCATAGCATTGCATAATAAGCAAACGTAGAAGTAACTCCCAAGGGTTTGAAAATAAACAGGTAATAGGTACTACCTCAATCTACTTCCCAAAACCCACAATTTAATTAGATCCTAATCATGCAATATTTGAGGATAGATCTAATGCATGAAAACTGGGTATGAGAAGAGGTATGATCAAAGTGTTACTTGCCTTGCTGAAGATCCGCGAAACCTAGAGACTCGAAGTAACGGTAGCGACTCGGGTATTCTATCGCAGACGAACAAACAAGCATACAATAAGTAGTCATCTAATGCACAGGTAAAACTCAAATAGATCTAACCAGATAGTTCAACTTAAGAACTCCGGTTTGCAAAAAGAATCAAATCAAACGAAGCAACGAAAGTCAAACGGCGGAAGAAAACAGCTTCGTTTTACTAATCAGGATCTAAGTCAAATTTTACAGAAGCAAAAACTTGTTTAAGTTGGTTATTCGAAAAGAGGGTTTCGAGACGAAACTCTAGGTGCTTGAATCGCCTGATTCCGATAAACGAGCGAAAAGTTATACTAAAACGAAAATCGGATCTGGAATCGCGATTAGAAAAATCGCGGATTAAATCCGAGAAAAAGAAAAACGACGAACGGGTTAACGAACGGACGTTCGTTAACTAAACTAATCTGATGAACGTGTTTGTTTAAACGAACTAACGGACGAACGTTCGCTAAATAGCCTAAACCGAAAAAAACCGAATCTAAAAGAAAAACGAAACTAAAAAAACCAAAAAAACCAAAATAAAAACCGAAGAAAAACCGCCCGGTTTTTAGAAAAATCGGCGGCACGCGGATCGAGGCGGCGACGAACCTTGGCCGGCGGCGGCGGAGTCCGGCGAGTCCGGGCGGGTCATGGCGGGTCGTGGCGGCGGGGTCCGTGGTCGAGTGGCGGGATCCGGCATGACGCGGCGGCAAGGCGGCTAGGCTAGGGTTTGCCCGGGTGGGCTGCCCCGGCTTATAAAGCCTGCCGGGCCAGAGTCCCGGACGGACACGGCCCGGTTAGGTCGGTGGCGCGTATTTTTTTTAATTACACGCAGAAAAAAATAAAAAGAAATGCTAAACGAACTCCAAAAATCCTGAAATAAATTTTCCCTAGCTTCTAAAATCAAGCCGGATTTAATGAACATTTATTTGGGGCCTAAATGCAATTTTGAAAAACGCGCATTTTTCCTAAATTCAAATAAAAGGCGAAAAACTCCAAAATAAAATCTTAATTGATTTTATTATTAAATCTTCATTATTTCTTTATTTTGGGAAAGTCATTTTATTCCCTCTCTCATATTTTGATAGTAGAAATAATTGAAGATAAAATAATTAAAATCAAATGATCCTATTTTCAAAATTTGAGAAAACTCAAATATGAAAATAACAAAAATCCCCAACTCTCTCCGTGGGTCCTTGAGTTGTGTAGAATTCCTAGGATCGAGCAAAATGCAATGAAAAAATATGATATGCAATGATGCTCTATGTATAACATTCCAAATTGAAAATTTGGGATGTTACACTTAACTTGCAGTATTGTTTGTTGCACTTTGCCATGCCATGCCTCTTTAAACTGGACATGCATCATACTTGGTTGTGCATCATGCCTTGTTCATGTGTGGTGTGTTTACCATGTTGTGTGCTTCTTCTTGATAGTTCCCGTTTCGTTGCGATCGTGAGGATTCGTTCGTCTACGCTTGGTTCGTCTTCGTGGCTTCATCTTCTTCATGGACCCGTTCTTCTTCCTAGCGGAATTTCAGGCAAGACGACCGTCACCTTGGATCTCATTACTATCATTGCTATGCTAGTTGCTTCGTTCTATCGCTATGCTGCGTTACCTACCACTTGCTTATCAAGCTTCCCAAATTGCCATGAACCTCTAATCCGTTGTCACCCTTCCTAGCAAACCTTTGTTTGGCTATGTTACCGCTTTTGCTCAGCCCCTCTTATAGCGTTGCTAGTTGCAGGTGAAGATGAAGATTGCTCCATGTTGGATTATGTCTATGTTGGGATATCACAATATCTCTTATATTATTAATGCATCTATATACTTGGTAAAGGGGGGAAGGCTCGGCCTTATGCCTGGTGTTTTGTTCCACTCTTGCCGCCCTAGTTTCCGTCATATCGGTATTATGTTCCCGGATTTTGCGTCCCTAATGCGGTTGGGTGATTTATGGGACCCCTTGACGATTCGCTTTGAATAAAACTCCTCCAGCAAGGCCCAACTTTGGTTTTACCTTTTGCCACCACCTATACCTTTCCCTTGGGAGTAATTAACCCGAGGGTCATCTTTATTTAGCCCCCCCGGGCCAATGCTTGTCTAAGTGTTGGTCCAAACTAGAGCACCGCGCGGGACCGTCCCTTGGCAACTTGGGTTATGTTGGTACCAGACGCTTAGCTTATCCGGTCGTGGCTCGAGACGAGATCTGTGGCTACTATTAGGTGTCGACGCGGGAGGTCTTGCTGGTCTTGTTTTACCATTGTTGAAATGTCTTGTAAACCGGGATTCCGAGACTGATCGGGTCTTCCCGGGAGAAGGGATATCCTTCGTTGATCGCGAGAGCTTATCATGGGCTAAGTTGGGACACCCCGGCAGGGTTTGAACTTTCGAAAGCCGTGCCCGCGGTTATGAGGCAGATGGGAATTTGTTAATATCCGGTTGTAGCAAACTTGAAGTAAACTCTTCGAAAATACACCAACCGTGTGCGTAACCGTGAGTGTCTCTTTTCGGGGTTGATCGATAGGAGAACACGGTTTCTGGGTTATGTTTGACGTAAGTAGGAGTTCGTGATCACCTCTTGATCATTGCCGACTTCTGACCGTTCCGTTTGCTCTCTTCTCGCTCTTATTTGCGTATGTTAGCCACCATATATGCTTAGTCGCTGCTGCAACCTCACCACTTTACCCCTTCCTTACCCATTAAGCTTTGCTAGTCTTGATACCCATGGTAATGGGATTGCTGAGTCCTCGTTGCTCACAGTTTACTACAACAACAGTTGTAGGTACAGGTATTGCGATGATCATGACGCGAGAGCGATGTTACTTGTTTTGAAGTTCTTCTTTTGCTTCTTCTTCGATCAGGGGATAGGTTCTGTGTCGGCACTGGGCTAAAGGTGGTGGATATTATTTGAGTTTGTTGGTGTACCATCCGTAGTCGGATGTTGATCTCTTGTATGATGTTGATGTATTCTTGGGGCGTTTGTGCCTTATGTATGTATCCCCAACTATTATGTAATGGTTTGATGTAATGATATCCACCTTGCAAAGCGTCTTCAAGATGCGCTTCTATCCTTGGTGGGACCTTCGAGTTCCTTTAGGATAGGGTCGCATCTTGGGCGTGACAAGTTGGTTTCAGAGCCTCGACCGACCATAGGAGCCCCTTGATTGTTGGCCGTTGTTGATTCTAGAAAAAAATGTTTTGAGTCTTAGGATTATATATATCGGAAAGTAGGATTCTTTTTACTCCTCAGTCCCTTCGTCGTCTGGTGAGGCCTCCTGACGTAGATGTTTTGTCTTTCCTCTCCTCAAATTTCACAATTTTTTTTAGGATCACGCGGGTATCTTGGGATCCTTCCAATAGTTTTGTGACGAGAACATTGTTCTTGGTGCCTCCTGACATTTAGGGGTTGTGGCAGTGTCCCGGGGAGTTGAGCTCCGAGGTGTTGTCGTCACAATTTTATCGTTGCAGTTCTTGAATACCTGAGTTTTGCCGACATCGGAAATCTCTTTTATGCAGTTGTTGGTGAGATAACCTCGACGCCACCCAGTACTGGGGAGTTCGAGAGTATTGCCATAGCTCATATAACGGATGCTTTTCGAAGGTTGAGGTACACTATTTCCGGAGTTTTCTTGGTTATGTGTTGACGGATGGATACAGCTGGATCTAGGTATTGTTAGTTTGGGTGATATATTTTGTGTCCTCCTGTATCCCCAACAATTGCATTGCATAACCGTAAAGTTTCGGGAGTTTATAGGTGGGTATTCAAGTAGCTCCTAGAATATCTTTCCGACAGATGCATGATATGAGATTGGGTAAATCTCTATCATATGTATTTGTTCCGGCTTATTCTGCAAGCCAAATCCTTTGTTTTGTTTTATTTGTGGTATTCGAGTTGCTTCGATGTCAAGTGTTGGTCCATACCTTCACTAAACGGTGTTCTCATATTGCTATGTGAATACTAATCCTTCTTGATCATCGAGGTCGTCATGTTAATTCTTTTTCAACCGGCGTGCTTCTCTTTAAGTGGATCCGATCATTTCAACATCCGCAAGATAAATTCTAAGTTTTTCTCAACGGTATCCGTTTCATCCGTCCCCAAGTTGCCTTTGTTTTCCCGCCCTCCCACCCTTTTTCTTCAAGGACTCAGATTTCTTAATCATGTATCCTTTGATTTGTGGGAAGTCTCTTCATACTCTTCTTTCAATGTTCTTATCCGGTGATTTCCCATGAAGATGCTCAACAGTTTCAAGTTCATCATCCTTATTTGTTGTTTCTTCTCCGGTGGATCCAATTCAAGCTTTCGATATTCATCATATTCCTTTCCTCGTTTCTAATGATTTGTCCTGGAGTGCTGAAGATATCTTAGAAGGCTCGTCTTTTCTTCCAAGATCTGTTCAAGCTATTTGGAGATTATTATCTCATTCAAGTCATTTAATTCAACCGGCGCAATCTATCTTTTAAATCGTTCAAGGTGTATCTTTTGAGTGGGCCCTAACCCACAGGTCTTTTTACAGGATCTTACCTGACTCTTCTAATTTTATTTCCGGAGCTATTCTCAAATATTTTCAAAGTTTGACGTAAGAACGGGTTATCATCAGGCATATGTCTTCTTCAAGATATTTCAAATTCTTTTCATCGTTGGTTCAACCTTTTCAATTTTCATTCCGGAGTGTCTCAACAATTCATGGTGGTGTTTCTCATCGTCATTCTCAACATTTGAAGACCGAAGAAGAGTTCCTCTTAAATCCTTACCCGTTCTTCCAAAGATGCGTGGTTCTAGCTTGATGCCATCCTCTCATAATTGTTTTTCGATTGTGAGAATTGTTTTCACCCATCCGGAGCATTTCATGAGTTGTTTCCATTTCTTTCCTCCGAAGGCCATCATGTCATAATTCTTCATTCTCAGCGTGTAGCTACCGTTCTCCAAATCTTACCGGTGAATCGTTCAAATATCCTCTAATCAGTTCATGATCTCTTCATTCTCTTGTATCTAAATCCCCTCAAGTATCTTCATTCGTTTTCCAATTCTTCCCGGTGAATTGTGCCTTTGCTACGTTCATTTTCAATTCTTATGGTGGTTCGTTCAAGATTTCACTTCCTTCGTTATCATATTAATTCATTCGTTGTTTCCAAATTCCACCGGTGGTTCCATCAATACCTTCTCAAGTTTACGCTATATCTCGCTTTATCCTTTCAATGAGAATAAGTAGTATGCCAAATCCGTTGCTTGTCATCAATTTAAATTGGTGAAGGATACGCATAACATAATTCTTATTCTAGTTTCATCCAAGTGATCTAGTTTCTTCTTTCCGGAGTGGTTCGTCATGTCATTTTTCTCGGTTTCTTGTGCTACATCTTTTCTTTTCTGGAGTTCCAAGTTTTCCGCATTATCTCATCACAAAGCTCCATCTAAATCATCGCAAGGCTTCACTTTGTGTTTTCAACTTCTCTTTCTTTTTATCATCCTTTTATTACCGGAGTTCTTCATGGAGGCTCTACATGGTGGTTCGTCAAGGATTCCTTTCATTCTTCATTTGTTCTTCAAGACTTCTCTCGAGGTGATGGTCCGCCAAGCTATACTCAAAAGTAAACATGGTGCTCAACACATGTTTTGTTTTGAGGCGTTCAAGTATTCTTCTTCTTGCATTTCGAAGTGCAATTCTTCCTACCTTATCTTTTGAGGTGGTGTTATGTCATTCTGGATAATTTTCCTTCATGTTTCATGATTCATATGTTGTCAAGAATGAGGTATTTTAAATCCATCATTTTCTCTTCGTTCAAGAGATCTTTTCAACCAATCAATCTTTTTGTTGGAGTTATATTGGGTTATATTTCACCTACAACCTTCCCTAAGGAATGTAGCTATTTGTGGTGCTTATCAATGATCCAATTTTCTCCTTCTCATCTCGGTGAAGAAGTTTCTCGTATCTTCATTGATCTCAACCAATCAATTGTTTCTGTTAATGGCAGGTTGTCACCTCATCATTTTGAGATGTTTGCCATAAGCCCATAACAAGCTTGTGCTTTTCGTTGTTGATTTTCCTACAACTCCGTTCAATTCTTCTTTGCAAGGATGCTTTTCAAGATCATTTGTGGCAGAAGTTGGCATTTTCTTCTCCATTCTTTTATTCCAATGATCTATCTTCTATTCTTTCTTTCGGAGGCATTGTGATGTTACTCTCTTCGACCCATCATCTCATTTTGCAAATATCATGTTCTTTTCCTTGCTTACCCGTTTAACTGGAGTTTTATGTCCTCTGCTCAAGTTCTTTCATCTTATTAAGTTTTGCCTCTCTTTTCAACCTGAGTGCTGTCTGAAATCCTTCTTACCCCTTGTGCCACTCTTTCAATTCCGGAGGCAGTGTGTTGTTGATTTCATCAAGTATCATCCCATCTTCTCAAGTTCATGTTCTGTTCCTTCCATGTTCAACCGGAGTGCTGCCCGAATTCTTCCTCTCTCATCTTGTTTTAACCTGAGTGGTTTCGAATTCTATCTTGTCCATTAAACTCTTGATTCATGTCTTTGCAACCTTCAAGTTCTCGTAATGTTCCTTGTTCCTCTTTCCTAAGGATTGTTTGCAATCTCGTTCATCTCTGTTGTACTCTTTCTTTTAAATTGTTTAACCTCTCAAGGTTCGTGGTTTCACTCGTTTGTCGTAGAAGCAACTTAGTTTTACCTCCTCTCTTCCTCTTTCGTTTCTCTCCGGTGCCATCCTAGATCTCGGGACGAGATCCTCTCGTAGTGGTGGAGTGTTGTAACGCCCCGGATACAACTTTCCATATTCGTAATTCCAACTCTTTCCTTTTTCGGAGATGCGATATGATATTTCCTTCATGGTTGGGTTTTTGTCTTTTGTTTTGCATTTTGTTCATGTCATGCATCTCATCTCATAGCATCATGCGCATTGCATCTGCATGTTTTCATAAAGCTTGCACCCGTTCGTAGTTGCCGCGTCCCCCCCTTGCTTTCGTTGACCGTTCCGAGGCCATTCGGGTTTTCGCTTCCCTCTTGACCGTGACCACCTAACCTCTCTTGCCAGCTCGCAGCACCCTCGGGTGCGTGTCCGAAACTTACCCGAACCCGAACCGGTCTGTCGTTACCGATGGATCCGGATCATCCCCAAACATCTATAAAACATCTATAAAACATCTCCTTTTATCTGTGGACTCCCTAACCCATTTATTCCGGACCGCCCGATCGCGATCGGAGGATCCAAATCATCCCCTTTCGTATATATATAGACCCTAGTCCATTTCTAGACCAAACCCTATTTTCTAGGGATCCTCCTCCCCGCCGCCACTCTATCTGGTTCCCCTCGGGATCACCAGCGAACCAACCAGCGCCTCCCCTGGTCTCCTCCTTGTTTTCCCCATCGACCCAATCCCCTAGCACCGCCGCCATCTTCCCCTTGTTTTCAACGCCACCCATTCAGCACATCAGCCCGCTCCTGGCCGATCCATCCTATCGATCCAGCCGCCGCCGACCTCCTTCGTCTCGTCCCAGCGCCAGACGTGGAGCCGCGACTCCCGTCGGACCTCCTCACTGCCCGAGGCTGCTGCCTCCCCGTCATCTTCCTCGAGCAGGAGCTCACGCCCGAGCTCCATCGCCACCCGTTGCCCCTCGCCGGAGCAACACCAGCAGGACCCCACGGCCTCCTCTGCCCTCTCCTCGAGCCGGCCGCAAGCACCACCACCACCAGGCCGGCCCCGTCGCGCCAACTCTCCCTTCCATTCCTTCCTATGGTTCCTTCCTTCTCCTCTCACGTTTCGCCCCTCTCTGTGCTTTCCTCGCAGAAGCACCACGCCATGGCCGCGCCCCATCGAAGCTTGCAGCTCCTCCGCTAGCCCGCCGCTTTGATCCGGCAGGGAACTGGCACACCGGCGACCTCCTGCGACCGGATCCGGGTCCGCCTCCCTCTGCTCGTCCCTCTCCTTCTTGTATCTCCTTTCTCCCTCACCGCTACTTCTCTGAATGTGTTCCCCTGCCATGTCCTTGCAGCACCATAGCCGCTCGTCAAGTTCGCATCCCGGCCCCGTTCTGGACCGGATCTCCTCCGCTCCGCCGCCGGGCTGCCGAATCCGCCCCGTTCTGGCCGGTTCCCGCCGACCCCGATGCCAGGACCTTCGGTGATGCCGCCTTCTGCGTCACCTTGAACCTGCAACCGCCTCTGTTTTTCAGTAACGAGAAGAGCAGCTCGCTCGCCTCGCGTTGACCACGGCTGGGCCACATCTCGCGCTGCTGGCAAGGCCTAGCGCCCCTTCCAGCCTCCCCCTCCACCGGACCGGGCCATGGCCCATGGTGAGAAACCCCCCCCCCCCAGCGCCCATTCCTGTTTCGGCCTGTAGCTCTAATTCGGCCCGTGACTTGTTTTTTTCCTATGCTGTGATTTTGTCATTAAATCCTGGACATGCTTATTTCAGAAATGCCCCTGTTGTAAACTGCTAATAACTATTTAACCATGCATCCAAATAAGACATGTCATATATGTAAAATGCTTAGAATTTTATCCAGTTTCATAATATGCTACTTTCATCCATGTTTAACTTGTTGTTTGTTTAATTTTGCTTAAATGCCATGCTAAAATGATTTATTTTATAACTAAATAACCGTAGCTCCAAATTTAATAAACTTTATATGTAAATGGGGTGGAAAATGCATAGATTAACATGGTGCACTTTGTTTTACTGTTTAATAACATTTAAATTGTGTTTAGGGCAGAACAATACCAAATTTGAAATATGCACATGAGGATTTTTCGGAATTGTTGTTTATTGTTCTGGCCTCATTTAAACTTGCCTAGATAGGTAGTTTAATTATGCTTCACCTCTTGCCATTTTTAACAACATTTAATATTGTTTGGTAGCTTAAACGAGATTAAACCAAATATGTCAATGTGGTGTTTTGTCAATATGCAACTCGTTGCATATTGATCTCCACTTAACTTGCAGTATTGTCTGTTGCACTTTGCCATGCCATGCCTCTTTAAACTGGACATGCATCATACTTGGTTGTGCATCATGCCTTGTTCATGTGTGGTGTGTTTACCATGTTGTGTGCTTCTTCTTGATAGTTCCCGTTTCATTTCGATCGTGAGGATTCGTTCGTCCACGCTTGGTTCGTCTTTGTGGCTTCATCTTCTTCATGGACCCGTTCTTCTTCCTAGCGGAATATCAGGCAAGACGACCGTCACCTTGGATCTCATTACTATCATTGCTATGCTAGTTGCTTCGTTCTATCGCTATGCTGCGTTACCTACCACTTGCTTATCAAGCCTCCCAAATTGCCATGAACCTCTAATCCGTTGTCACCCTTCCTAGCAAACCTTTGTTTGGCTATGTTACCGCTTTTGCTCAGCCCCTCTTATAGCGTTGCTAGTTGCAGGTGAAGATGAAGATTGCTCCATGTTGGATTATGTCTATGTTGGGATATCACAATATCTCTTATATTATTAATGCATCTATATACTTGGTAAAGGGGAAGGCTCGGCCTTATTATGCAGTGTTTTGTTCCACTCTTGCCGCCCTAGTTTCCGTCATATCGGTATTATGTTCCCGGATTTTGCGTCCCTAATGCGGTTGGGTGATTTATGGGACCCCCTTGACAGTTTGCTTTGAATAAAACTCCTCCAGCAAGGCCCAACTTTGGTTTTACCTTTTGCCACCACCTATACCTTTCCCTTGGGAGTAATTAACCCGAGGGTCATCTTTATTTAGCCCCCCCGGGCCAATGCTTGTCTAAGTGTTGGTCCAAACTAGAGCACCGTGCGGGACCGTCAATTGGCAACTTGGGTTATGTTGGTACCTGTACGCTTAGCTTATCCGGTTGTGGCCTGAGAAACTTGCGGCTACTATCAGGGTGTCGGCACGCCGGGAGGTCTTGCTGGTCTTGTTTTACCATTGTCGAAATGTCTTGTAAACCGGGATTCCGAGACTAATCGGGTCTTCCCGGGAGAAGGAATATCCTTCGTTGATCGTGAGAGCTTATCATGGGCTAAGTTGGGACACCCCTGCAGGGTTTGAACTTTCGAAAGCCGTGCTCAAGTTATGAGGCAGATGGGAATTTGTTAATATCCGGTTGCAGCAAACTTGAAGTAAACTCTTCGAAAATACACCAACCGTGTGCGTAACCGTGAGTGTCTCTTTTCGGGGTTGATCGATAGGAGAACACGGTTTCTGGGTTATGTTTGACGTAAGTAGGAGTTCAGGATCACCTCTTGATCATTGCTAGCTTACGACCATTCCGTTTGCTCTCTTCTCGCTCTTATTTGCGTATGTCAGCCACCATATATGCTTAGTCGCTGCTGCAACCTCACCACTTTACCCCTTCCTTACCCATTAAGCTTTGCTAGTCTTGATACCTATGGTAATGGGATTGCTGAGTCCTCGTGGCTCACAGTTTACTACAACAACAGTTGCATGTACAGGTATTGCGATGATCATGACGTGAGAGCGATGTTACTTGTTTTGAAGTTCTTCTTTTGCTTCTTCTTCGATCAGGGGATAGGTTCCAGGTCGGCAGTCTGGGCTAAGCAGGGTGGATATTGTTTGAGTTTCTGTTGGTGTACCATCCGTAGTCGGATGTTGATCTCTTGTATGATGTTGATGTATTCTTGGGGCGTTTGTGCCTTATGTATGTATCCCCAACTATTATGTAATGGTTTGATGTAATGATATCCACCTTGCAAAAGCGTCTTCAAGATGCGCTTCTATCCTTGGTGGGACCTTCGAATTCCTTTAGGATAGGGTCGCATCTTGGGCGTGACACTCTTTGCCCCCTGCTGTCACTAACATTTTGCAGGAGTTCGTTGACGTCTTCCCACAAGACGTGCCACTAGGATTACCACCTATTCGAGGGATTGAGCATCAAATTGACTTAATTCCTGGTGCATCGCCACCCAACCGTGCACCGTATCAATCCAGAGGAGACGAAGGAGATTATGCGTCAAGTACAGGAGCTGCTCAACAAAGGTTATATATGCGGATCTCTTAGTCCTTGTGCTGTTCCTATTATACTAGTGCGTAAAAAGGACGGTATGTCGCGTATGTGTGTTGATTGTAGAGGCATTAATAATATTACTATTCGTTATCGTTATCCTATTCCTAGGCTAGATGATATGCTTGATGAATTGAGTGGCTCTACAATATTCTCCAAAGTTGATTTGCGTAGTGGATACCATCAAATTCGTATGAAATTGGGAGCTGAATGGAAAACAACATTTAAAACTAAGTTTGGTTTATATGAGTGGTTAGTCATGCCTTTTGGGTTAACTAATGCACCTAGTACTTTCATGAGACTAATGAACGAAGTTTTACGTGCTTTCATTGGATGATTTGTGGTAGTCTATTTTGATGATATACTGATTTATAGCAAATGTTTGGAAGAACATTTGGAACATTTACGTGCTGTTTTTATTGCTCTACGTGATGCACGTTTGTTTGGTAACCTTGGTATCCACTACACAAATCAGCTTTGGAGAATATTGTAGAGCCACTCAATTCATCAAGCATATCATCTAGCCTAGGAATAGGATGACGATAACGAATAGTAATATTATTAATGCCTCTACAATCAACACACATATGCGATGTACCATCCTTTTTACGAACTAGTATAATAGGAACAGCACAAGGACTAAGAGATTCGCGTATATAACCTTTGTCGAGCAGCTCCTGTACTTGACGCATAATCTCCTTCGTCTCCTCTGGATTGGTACGGTATGGTGCACGGTTGGGTAGCGATGCACCGGAATTAAGTCAATTTGATGCTCAATCCCTCGAATAGGTGGTAATCCTGGCACGCCTTGTGGGAAGACGCCAAATAACTCCTGCAAAATGTTAGTAACAGTAGGGGGCAAAGAGGAAGGCACGTCCTCGAATGAAAATAATGCCTCTTTGCACACAAAAGCATAGCAAACAGATTTGCTAAAATCTAGCTCATCAATATTAGATTTGTTGGAAAGTAAACATGCACTTTTCAATTTAATTCAGAAGCAACACTAGATGGTGTATTATTAGGCTTCATTTGTTTACTCAAATTCTTTTGCCACAATCTGATTTTCACTCTTATTTTTCTCCTATTTTGCTTTATTAGCACTATTAATATCATCTTTCACAATGGAATCAGGAATCATAGGAACCAAAGTAATAGTTTTATCCTTATGAACAAGAGTATACTAATTGTTTCCACCATGGTGTACATAATTTTTATCAAATTGCCATGGTCTACCAAGTAATAAGGAACATGCTTGCATAGGTGCCACATCACAATCAACATAATCAGCATATGTAGAGATACTAAAATGCACACGAACAGTACGTGTTACCTTAACCTTCCTGTTGTTGTTGAACCATTGGATGTAGTAAGGATGTGGATGTGGTCTTGTGGTGAGAGATAGCTTCTCCACCATCTCCATGCTAGCCAAGTTGTTGCAGCTCCCTCCATCCATCATGATGTGAATAGAACGTTCCTTCACAACTCCCTTTGTATGGAACAAATTATGCCTCTGATTTTTCTCAGATTGTGTAACCTGCACACTCAAAACACGTTGAGCAACTAAACATTCATACCACAAGATCTTCAGCAGCCATGTATTGCGTCTCATGATCAGAATCAACTCCACCGTGTTCTTCATGTGTAATAAGAGCCAAAGTCTCCTCATCATAGTCACTAGCGGACTCATACCCACCATCCTCAGTAGCAATCATCACACACTGAGATTTGCATTCTCTCCCAAAATGTCCTCTTCCCTTACAACGATGACAAATAATATCACTTGCGTGCACTGTTGACGCCATGGAAGAAGAAGAGCTCTACGGAGGCCCGGCAGGTGTGCTCTTGGCAAAGAGTGGTGGTTGTGCCTGCTTTCTTGTATCACGACTGGAGGTGGCACCCGATGGAGGTGATGGTGTAGTGGAAGTAGAGGATGCACGTGGTGTCCATGATGAAGGTCGACCTGCAGAAAAGTTAGTTCGTGCCAATGCCTGTCGATCCTGCACTTCATGTTCAGCTTTACAAGCAAGATGGAATAAACGAGTGATATTATTATACTCCTTATACTCTAGAATGGTCTGAATCTCTCTATCTAATCCACCCATAAAACGTGCAAGCATAGCTTCATTCTCCTCAACAATACCACATCTAATCATGCCAGTTTGTAATTCCTGGTAATATTCTTCTACGAATTTTTTTCCTTGTCTTAAACGCTGCAATTTTTGAATTAATTCACTTTGATAATATGGTGGAACCCAACGAGTACGCATAGCAGTTTTCAAAGCAGCCCAAGTAGCTGGAATAGGATATAATCTACAATGTTCAGACCACCAAACACATGCAAAGCTAGTGAAAGCACAAACAGCAGCAGGAACACGTCTCTCCTCAGGATATTGTAAACATGTAAATCTTTGTTCAGTTTCTAACTCCCAAGTAAGATATATATCAGGAACATATGATGCGGAGCATCCTTCCATCATCCCCATGGACTCTTGATGTAGGGTAGATCCCTAGGAGGGATCTTTTCACACTTGGAGGGGGAAAAGGAGAGAAACAACAAGAACACAACAAGAACACAAAGAGGAAATCACTCCAACAATTCCCGATTACACATCCACTAGAGTAACAACACAAGATCCACAAGTCACAAACACAATCAAAGGAAAGATACAATGGCAAAGTTCATCCCGAATCCAAAGGAGATGGGGTCTTGGAGATAGTCCTCTCCTTGCGGAGGTCTTGAAATCCACAAGGATTCTTCCCTAGGGGGTCTTGATTCCACAAGGGAAGGTAGAAAGGAGCAAACCTCACAAATATCTCATCTAATACTTTGCTAACCCTAAACATGGTCCTTGGTACGACTTATATAGGCTTGGGGTCGAAGGAGATGAAGAAGGAGCCAAGAAGCAATCTCACCGACCATCACAGGAGGCCCATGCAAGACGGGGTAAGTTGGGCCCGTGCAGACAGGGGGCCCCTTGCAAGACGGCAGACAGTTCACAAGACGGGGTGCTCCAGCGCCAACTCCCTGAGTAGCCCGTGGGCACGGGGTCTCGGGGGCCCGTGCGCACGGGGTCGCCTGGAGCTTCCTGTGCAGCTGGTGTTGCCCTTCTTCTAGGGTGGCGTGGCCTCGGGGTGGTCCTCCCACTCCTCGGTGATGCTCCTGAGCATCTTGGCGATGTTCCTCTTAATACCTAAGGAGGCATAGCACATTTTGGTGAGGTAGTAAACATGTTCCATTCGTGTCCATATGCAAATCTAGTAGGAAGGAATTCACCTCGGTTTCCAAAGCATGTGCTCTTGCTCTTGTCATGGGTCCACGTGGGGCTTGATGTGTCGGTGTAGAGTCTATGGGGATGATGGAACGATGCTCCGCACCATCTTCCCTCCCTTGGGAGAGATCCGACCTCGGATCAAAAGCTTCATCTCCATGGTATGGCATCAGGTCTTTGACGTTGAAGATGTCGCTCACATTGTACTTGTCTCGTGGTAGGTCGATCTTGTAGGCGTTGTCGTTGTAGCGTGCTAGCACCTTGAAAGGTCCATCGGCTCGAGGTAGAAGCTTGGACTTGCGTTCGTTGGGTAAGCGGTCCTTGCGAAGGTGTAGCCACACTTGATCACCAATGTTGAAGACCATGGGTTGCTTGTCGATGTTGAGCTTGATCGCTAGTCGTTGTACTTGGCGCTCGATGGTGTGCCTTGTATCCTCATGCATCTTCTTTGATGCGGAGCATCCTTCCATCATCCCCATGGACTCTACATCGACACATCCAACCCCACGAGGACCCACGACGAGAGCTCGAGCACGTGCTATTCAATCCGAGGTTAACTCTTTCCTTATTGAACTTCACTTTGACCCACTTGAGACATGGCTACTACCTCAAACGGAGATGCTTTGTGTGCTCAGGTACCAGGTAAGCAACCAAGGAGAAGGAACGGTGCAAGACGGACATAAAGATCAAGGAAGCATTCGGACCAACTCGGAGGGACCGGTACAACCGCCCCACAACCGGAAGGCGGAACAACCGCCTACTACCGCCCAACAACCGGACGCTTATTCGGTGATCAAGCGGTGCAAGGCAGGTACAAGACCGGATGTACCGTAAAACCCAAATGACGGAACTACCGGCCCCACGACCGGTACAACCGCTAGGGCCCCGACGCCCACCGCAGGTTAACACGACCCGGCGGTAGTACCACCTTCCTCGACCGGTACTTCCGCCCCTCGATCACCAATGGTACAACCGCCCCTCGACCGGAACAACTGTCTGCTCACAAGACAGGCTCGGGCATGAGGCCCATGTACCCCTTCACTTCGCCCCCATTTGCACTAAGACTATAAATAGAACTCCCCACCTCCTGATTAGGTTAGCTGAGGTTTAGCTCATGTTTGTGTGAGAGCCTTGCTCGTCCACTTGGTTACTTCTCCTCGAGCTCAGGACCTCTTGGAGAAGATCCCCCAAGCGGATTCAAGACCCCTTCTAGGGGGACCCCATCAAGACCTCCTCTCGGAGAAGAACGGCTACTCGTGTATCCTTACCTTTGTTGATCTTGAATCTTGTGCCACCTTATGTGATCGGTGATCTAGCACTTGTGTGATTGATCTCTTGTCGGTTGAGTGAATTCTCTCTCGTTTTCCCCGTGTTTTCCTCTTGTTCTTCCGCGTGTTCTTCGTGATTCACCGTAGGATCCACTCCAACGTGAAAGATCATCCACGTAGGGTTCTGATGAGGACATCAATACCATTGTTACACCCACAGCCCCTGCTGCTATACATACTGGACCAATTACTAGAGCTCGCGCACGCCAATTGAATTATCAGGTACTTTCGTTTCTTGGTAACGATTCCAATGTTCATGAGAATATGATGCTGCCTAAATTGGATACATTTGTTTTGCTTACAAATGAAGGGCCTACCATGGACAAGAAAGATGAACCTTGGAGCAAGTTCAAGCATGGAGATGTTGGCATGCGCAAGGGGAACAAGAACGGAGTTACAAGTGATGATTCCAGGACTTTGAAGCCACCCTAATGAGAGCATGAGGCCTTGGACGAAATATACAAGATGCCATTTCATAATATTCGTCCATAGGCTATTCTAGGTGCTGCGTCACCTTATTATTGTGCCAGGCCCATGTAATTTCGAAATACTTAAGTATAGGCTGTTTTTAGAGTCCGTATGTGTGGGGAAACAAGAGTTAGGGTTGGTTTCGGACCCCTCCCTCAAGGGCCACGAAATTCCCTCCTCTTCCTCCATATATACAACCCTTAGGGCGTCGTTTAGACTTTGGGTTTTGTTTAGATCAAAAGTTCGCCATAGCTGCAACTTGCTGCATTGCCGTTTGTGTTCAACGACCAGACCAAGGCGTCACAGAACCCCACCTTCATTAATAAAGCTTTCCTCTTATATTCGCAATATCCAGATTGCAATCTTAGTTTCTTAATTGTTCTTCGTTTGCTCGCAGGAAATAGACCCTCGTGGTCGGAGTTGATCGTGCTCGGCGTGGTCAATAACCCTCGGAAGTTGGTTTAGCGATTGCTAAGGCGCGACGTCTCATACGCACGTAGTCGGATCGTCAAGGTCGACTCCCACGTAAACGATAGCCACCATCTCATCGAAACATCGGGACACCTTTGCCTCTATCAAGTGGTATCAGATTTTCAGGTTGCTCGGTGAGATTTTACAGTTTTCGTAGATTAGATCGAGTCATTCTTCATACCTAAAGTCCACGAAAAAGCCACAAAAAAATTAGGGTTAGTTCATCATATCCGAACCAATCTGAGCCTTCGCATAATCTTTTTAGGGTTTTTGCTTTGTTGAATTTGCGGTTGCATCGTCGTGTCAAGTTGCTGGTCTTAGAGTCTAGTCTTTTAGAATTTCGAAGTTCTGGTCATAAGTTGTCACGCCGCCGCACCATCATCATCGCCTTGCCATCTACCACCCTTCTTATCCGCTACCGCTCTGAATCCGTATCCATATACCACCACCAATCCGTATCCATATACCACCACCAATCCGTATCCATATACCACCACCAATCCGTATCCATATACCACCACCGCTACCATATACCACCACCGCTGCCATATGATGTAGGGTGGAACCCTACGTGGACGATCTTTCACGTTGGAGCGGATCCTACGGGGAATCACGAGGAACACGCGGAAGAACACGAGAGAAACGAGAGAGAAATCACGAAACTGACAAGAGATCAATCACACAAGTGCTAGATTATCGATTGCATAGAGTGGCACAAGATTCAAGATCAACAAAGGTAAGATACAAACGGTAGCCGTTCTTCTCCGTGAGGAGGTCTTGATGATGGTCTTCTCCGCAAAGGGAGGTCTTGAATCCAAGGTGGATCGTCTCCGAAGAGGGGCCGCGGTCTCTCTCGTGGAGTAGATCCGGTATGGATGAGCGAAGCTCTATCGATGAGCTAAATCAACGCTAACCCTAACTAGGAGGAGGTGGAGGAGTATATATAGTCATGGGCCGCGAAGGGGTAAGTGGAGGATACATGGACTCGGTCCAATACCTTTGTCTTGTGAGACAGGCTTGACGTCCGGAGGGTTCCGGTCGTCCGGAGGCTCGGAAGGTCCGGCCGTCCGGAGCTCTTCGGACATCCGTAGATTCGGCTCGGGTGCGCTTGGTCGGACGTCCGGAGGGCGGTCGTCCGGAGGCTCATGGGTCCCGGACGTTCGGAGTTCTTCGGATGTCCACAGATTCGGTTCGGTGGTCGCTGCACGGTCGTCCGGAGGGGCCCGGTCGTCCGAGCACAGGAGTCGTCGGACGTCCGGTCTGGTGGACGTCCGCCGCCAGAAGCCAGGCAGCTTCTTCTCTTGGTCCGTGTACTTGGTGTCCTCGCCGTCTTGTCCATGGTCTTCCTCCTTGTTCTGGTCATGCATAGCACATATATTTGAGGTAGTAACCATGTCTCACATGTGGGAAGTGAAGGTTCGGAGGAGCGAGTTCACCTTGTGTCCAATGGCGTTTGTTCGAGGTCTCGTCATATGTCCACTTGGGGCTTGGAGAGTAGTGGGAGTGTACATGGGGATGAACGTGGGATGCTCCGCATCATCTCCCCCCCCCCCCCCTTGGGAAAGATCCGACCTCGGATCGTGATCCTCATCACCATGGAAACGGTTGTCGTAGACGGACTTGTAGTTGGACGAAGTTGAAGACATGGAGCAATCCAAGTAGTCCAAGGTGTCATGGGAGTGATAGACATGCAAAAGAGCAAACACAAGCAACACTCGAAAATACAATGGTTAACGCACACAAAATGTCCATCATGTAAGAATGAGTCCGTCCAAAGGAATTGTTGATGACAAGGCATGAAATGCTTATCCAAATGATGTAAAATGACATGTAAAGCATTCATGAGAGAAAATTCATGCATTGGGCACACAAAGGTGTCGTGAATGTGGTCGATGCAACCACGGTGCAAAATAATGTCATAGTGAGACGGTTTATCAATAGCATGAATATGGCAATGGATGCTCAATATGATTATGTTATCATGCAATTGATGGTAGGCAATATGATCACGATGTATGAATATGCCATCAAGAAAGATCACAACAAATTTGCTAAGAAAATGCACATGCTCATATATCATGGATGACATGGGAATAGGTGCAACAAGACAAGCATAATGTGAGTCAATCCATGCATCGGGTGCAAATTTGTCATGGGTGGTGTTGTACCATAGCTCGATGTCGTGGCACTCCTCAACTTGAAGGTCCATAGGGTCCATCTCCAATGTCGGTCCTCCATCCAATATATGTATCATGTAGACAAGAAGAAGGAAACAACAATGAAAGAATGACCCATCCAATATGTGTATTTGAGGATGGCTCAAAGGGAAGGAGGTCACCTTTAGGAGGTTCTCAAGGATGATGGAGTTGCATCTTGTATGCCTTCACATAAGCAAGTTGTCTCTTGATGTTACCGCCTTGTGAATCCTTCAAAATGAAAAGAACATGACAAACACTCGGAAAAACAAATGAGGTTAGCGGAAGTGCAAAACCTAACATTCGTGTGGTAAGATACCCAACAAGTGTATGCATCATGCTCATCATAAGAAAGAACAAGGAGCATTTCATAGTATGGAGGCATATGATGCGAGAACAACCAAATACAATAGGCTCAATCAAACAAGCATGCATCACAAGTAAAGTGTCAAAGTCTCCAAGATCAATAAGCATAGATGCAACAATTGGAGGCAATCGACAATGAACAAGATATATCATGTGAGAGGCATGAACATATATGTCATCAACCCAAGAAAGCGAGTAATAGTGGAACATGGGTGCTGCAACATAGCAAGCAATCATAGCGATCAAGTCAAGCAAGCTAGTAGTGAGAAGATGCAACGTACTAGAAGGAATCATGGCAAGCATGTCATTGGTGCAAATAGTGGGCATGAATAGTTCACATGTCATAGCACAAGCATGAAAGCAAAATGTGAGGCAAATAGCATCAATGTATTGGCGAGAGACCATATGTAAATACCAATGGGACATCATGACTCTCCCAACACAACAAGCATCGATAGCATGGGGCACATGATAAACATGGCAATAGCAACAAGGATCTCCACCAAGCATGCAAATACACATAGGGTCAATCATGGGTAGATGCGAGCAAGGGTCATAATTGCATGGCAAAGGCATAGAAGCAAGCATAGCATGCAAAGTGAACACGGTAAAATGAGCATAAGGTGACAAGTGGTAAATAGCCCATAGCCGTGTGAGAGCCAAGTAGAAGAGGTGCGCGTAGTCCTTGCACGAAGGGAACGGTGGGAATGATAATCCTCGGGATCCAAATCATCGTTGCTCTCAAGAGCTCGTTTCGTCAACTCTTGGGATTGAGAAATTGACGAGTATACATGAGTACCTACACAACACAAAGACAAAGGAAAAATTGTGTGTGCGTGGTAGATGTACACATCATCCATCAGGATGCGCACATGCATGTGTCGGTTAGCATAAAATATCCAATGCTCAAATAAATGAGATGCGTGATATAGAAACATGTCATCCATCATGATAGGTTTGTTATTATGTATGGCATAATGGAGACTCAAATTGTGCAATGCATCATGAGAAATATCTAGAGCATTGTTATTCATGGAATGCATATGGTTCAAGCAATTATGGGAATCATGCAAAGTATGAAATGCATCAAGATCTCCTAATATGTATGAGGAAACTATGGGGTCTCCTCATGAGCATTAATGGAAACATCACATGGAGAATATTGACAACATCCAAAACAATGCATATTTGGAACAATGTGATCATGGCATGGAATAGTAGACGAATTGCAAAGGAAGTAGTGCAATATCATCACAAGAGAAGCAAAAGCCAATGACCATCATCTCGTCATCTATGCCATAAGTGCAAATGGGATTTATTTTAATGGGGCATGCATAGTTACTATGTTGAGATTGAAATGAGGCAATATGGGAGATCTCACTCATAGCATATGACAAGTTCAATGGATTGTCAAACATAATGTGACCAATAGAATTTTCACAAGATATCCTATGGAGCATAGCATCACAACTAGGTAACTCAACATGCTCATCATCATATTCATCATAAATAGGTAAGTCAAGGCATGAAGAAGTCGCACTAGCATGAAGCATGGGAATAGGTGGGTCAATATCATGGGAGCAATCGTTGGTAAGAGAGTCCACTAGTGGGACAAGAGAAGCACCATCACCTATGTTACCTTTGGAGCGTCGCTCATGTGTTGTAGGTGAGGTGTTGAAGATCCACTCGTTGTCAACTTCATCTTGATGGAACCATGTGGGGGGTGCATCATCGTCCACCATGGCCATCGGTTTTCCCTTTGGAGGGATGGACTCGTCGAGGGTAGGCGTGTCGTCATGTGGGATACCTAGCACCAAAGAAGAAAACACACTAGGAATTGAGGTTAAGTCGTTAGAAATCATGGTGGCCTCACATGCCGTGTCAACTACCTCACTCACTAAGTGTTGTGGCTCACTCACTCCCTCTTGGAAGCTCTCACTCATATGGTTGGTGGAGTCGCTCAAATTGCGCTCAACCTCACATAGGATGTGTGGCATGCTCTCAAGTGTGGGACTAGTGGTGGTCACACTCATCCTCTCATAGGAAATGCTCTCAATGTCACGTATGGTGGAGTCACTCATGTCACTCATGGGGTGGTGGCTCTCCTCACATGGCAATTGGGGCATCTCGACATATATGGGTGTCGGAGAGATGTAGGTGCAAATGTCTCCATGCTCGCACGCGTAGCTAGACTTGGAGTATCATACCAAAGTGGGCGTCGTCTTCATGTTGTTGAAGAGGTTCGCTCTCGTCGCAGTGGTCGAACGGGATCGCCCTTGTTCGACCGTCATGTCACCGCCTCTTGGTGTTGGAGGCCCATATGATGTGGCACCTCATAGCTCGTCTCCATGACCGAAGGAGTTTCCCATGCTCGGCCATCTTCCTTGAGGGGCTTAGAAGATGGAAGTGTCGCCCTCGGTCGTGAGTGGTCGCCTTGGACTTGAAGAAGTTGTTGTAGGCGTGCTCGTGGGAAGTAGGCGAAGATGTCAGACGTCCAAAGGCGAAGATGCCTTGAGAAAACTTGGCGAAGATGTCAAGTGGTTGATGTAGCCAGAAGCGCTGTCTTGGTGGTGCTCGTCTCGCGGTCTTCTCTTGTGCTTATGAAGCTTCGACTTGGCGTGAAGTAGGGCTTCTTGGGACTTGTGCATTTGCGCTTGTGGAGCATCTTCATGATGATGATGTCGTTGTCGTGCTTGAGCTCGTAGTAGATGTCGCTCGTCGTTGTGCACATGATGCTTGAGGTGACTTGCCCTTCATGACGATGTGGATCACGAACGTGATGGTGGTCGCCATGTAGATGTGGGCGAGGACGATTTGCACTTGCATCGTTTCCGCTCCAAGACTTGTGGCTTGAATGTCGCCGCCTTGAAGATGACGAAGGGAAGTAGACTTGATCAAGGCTCTAATCTCCTCCATCCTTGCATCTTGCTCCTCTTTATGTGCGGCAAGCTTCTTGTCGATGTAGTCCCTTCTCCTCGCTTGAGTGATGAATGTCGATGGAGATGTTCTCGATGCGCCTCGCAATCTTGATTGTGTGCCTTGCACTTGTCGTTGTAGATCGAAGATAGACGCTTTGGTGATGTAGTTGTTCACGCCTGTCGTTGTTGTTGTAGACCGGGATGAAATGCCTTGCCTATCCATCACAAGACTCGAGCAAATATGAGTGGGAGAAAGAGAAGAACTTATACCAATGTACCTTGACCGATGTTGACAATGAATCAAGTTCACTCAAATGCGGACAATGAAATAGCACTATTGGTACCAATCCTTGTCGGTTCTCACACCTACACAAGTAAAGCTTATGGAGGAGCTCGGTGAGGATAGTGGCACAAAAATTTAATGCAAAATGTTAGCAAGAGTCAATAATGTTGAAAGAGATTCACAAATTCATAAGCGAAACAAATGGACCAATAGCAAAGAAGCGGCACACGGAAACACACACACGGATAGATAAATGGGGTCGTGCAACCAAGGAATGAGCACAAAATGTGGAATCCACGGAAACGCCGTGTTGCACAACTCAAGAGAGACGCTTAGCACGATTGCTCAATAGGCGGATACGACACTTGTGCACAACCTATAAGATGCAAAATGGATAAACTTTCTATCCCAAGTATGCTATGTATGTATGGTTCCCGGTGTTTCTCAAGATGATCCAAGATGATCGGATATGACAATCTTATATGCAATGTGGTATGATGCTATGGCACTTGCTTACAAGCTTCTTTGCTCTTTCTCTTTTTGCTTAAAAGCTTTATTTCTTTTTTTTTGTATGGCCACTTTTGCACAATGCACAAACCAAGATAGCTATTGTGTATATGCGGGAACGATATTGTGACACAATGGATGATATGATACCAATATGATATGGTATGTATGCAATAGATGGTGTAGATCAATGATCACTAATGTGCACAAGTAACGTTGCCGGCAATACTCGAATGGCTAGTCTCGATAGGCAAGTAACGCAAAATGGGCTAGGGGTTATCAATGCAATTTGCAATGGGAATATACAATGGTGTCGTCGAGGTTACCGTCCTTTGCGATGATGAGTGGCGGTATTCTTGATGTAGATACCAAGATGATGGAGACTCGTCCCTAAGTAGCCGAAACACCTTAGGCAACGGAAAAACCGCGAACTCAAAATCTCAAATGACAAATGTCAAATGGTGGTAGCGGAAAGCGGTGGTGGTTATGAAGCTCAAAGGAGTTGCGTAAATGCAATGGTGTTTTTTGGAGTGCATAATGCGGAAGTGGAGGGTAAGGTGGTGAACTATACACGGTGTCGGAGTTGGAAGCACGGTCCCTAAGTAGCCGAAACACCTTAGGAGACACAACTCACAACACAAACAAAATTGTGTTAAGTTGAGGTGGAAGTGTATGTTGGTCAAGCCTATGCGGAAGTGGCGGTGGTGGTTGATGAAGAAGCAGTCGTCCCTAAGTAGCCGAAACACCTTAGGAGACTCGAATCACAACTCAAACCACCATGAGAAACAAAATTGGTTAGGTTGCGGAAGACGGTGGTGGAGTAGCGGATGATGTGGTGGAAGCCCTAGGCAAAGATGCCAAAGTTCCAAAAATTTGATGGAGTCAAATGATTTTGGTGGTATTTTTGTTGGAAGGGGGATGTCAAGAGCTTTTCAACGAGCTAAAGAACGTCAAAATCGGAGTTCGGATGAATTAGTTATGGACAAAACAAAAATCAGCCGAAGTCTGAAACTACAGGTTACGGACGTCCGGAAAGGTCGGATGTCCGGCGTCAGACGTCCGGAAAGGTCGGAAATCCGTAAATTCGGTGCGGGTTAGGGGTTCGGTCGTCCGGAAAAGGTCGGACTTCCGGTCGTTCTGGGGCTCGGACGTCCGTAAAACGTCGGTCGTCCGGTGGGTCGGGTCAACGCGAGATGCGAGTTTCGGACGCGATTTTGGGCGGAATTTTGGGATTTTGGGGTCAAAATTAGCGGGATTTCGTGGATGGAAAGTGGGGAAACTTGGGGAAATGCTAGATCCACTCGAAACCAAGCAAATCCATGGATCAAAATCAACAAAACATCATCAAAACTAACAAATCACAAAAAAACAATTTGGGGCTATTTTTGTGGGGATTTTCGGAATTAGGACAAAACAACAAAATCAAGCTAGAAAACACGGGGTAGGGGCTCCAAAAACGTGATCAACCTAAGCTCTGATCCATAGATGATGTAGGGTGGAACCCTACGTGGACGATCTTTCACGTTGGAGCGGATCCTACAGGGAATCACGAGGAACACGCGGAAGAACACGAGAGAAACGAGAGAGAAATCACGAAACCGACAAGAGATCAATCACACAAGTGCTAGATTATCGATTGCATAGAGTGGCACAAGATTCAAGATCAACAAAGGTAAGATACAAACGGTAGCCGTTCTTCTCCGTGAGGAGGTCTTGATGATGGTCTTCTCCGCAAAGGGAGGTCTTGAATCCAAGGTGGATCGTCTCCGAAGAGGGGCCGCGGTCTCTCTCGTGGAGTAGATCCGGTATGGATGAGCGAAGCTCTATCGATGAGCTAAATCAACGCTAACCCTAACTAGGAGGAGGTGGAGGAGTATATATAGTCATGGGCGCGAAGGGGTAAGTGGAGGATACATGGACTCGGTCCAATACCTTTGTCTTGTGAGCGTCAGACGTCCGGAGGGTTCCGGTCGTCCGGAGGCTTCAGGAAGGTCCGGACGTCCGAGCTCTTCGGACATCCGTAGATTCGCTCGGTGCGCTTCGGTCGGACGTCCGGGAGGGCGGTCGTCCGGAGGCTCATGGGTCCCGGACGTCTGGAGTTCTTCGGATGTCCACAGTTGATTCGGTGGTCGCTGCACGGTCGTCCGGAGGGGCCCGGTCGTCCGGAGCTCGGGAGTCGCTTGACGTCCGGTCTGGTCGGACGTCAGGCCACGAGCTTTCGGGCAGCTTCTTCTCTTGGTCCGTGTACTTGGTGTCCTCGCCGTCTTGTCCATGGTCTTCCTCCTTGTTCTGGTCATGCATAGCACATATATTTGAGGTAGTAACCATGTCTCACATGTGGGAAGTGAAGGTTCGGAGAGGAGCGAGTTCACCTTGTGTCCAATGGCGTTTGTTCAAGGTCTCGTCATATGTCCACTTGGGGCTTGGAGAGTAGTGGGAGTGTACATGGGGATGAACGTGGGATGCTCCGCATCACCATATACCACCACCATATATCCACCACCAATCCGAGTTCTTCTCATATTAGGTTTGTTTTCGAGATCCATCTAAATTCCGATTCGTGTTTCCATGCCTGCGTAGGTTTTAGAAAAAAAAGTCTGGAAACCACCCTCCGTTTAGGCCCAAAATTTTCCGAAAACGCACTTGTCGAAAATTTTTCTGGCTATCCTATTTTTAGGTGTTTCTAAGCGTATTGAGACAGTCGCCATTATAAAAAGTTATTTTTGACCCGTTTCCAGTTTTTGGGTCCGGGCAGTCGAAAAAAGAAATTTTGGTCGAAAAAATTTCGTGCCCATCCTGTCAGTTTGACCTGGGAAGAGTTTTGAGACACTCGCCATTATAGTGATTTTTCGCAAAAAAAAGAGCAGCGTAAAAAAAAAGCAGGGCAAAAAGAAAGAGCGAAAAAAAATATTCCAGAGTGTGCTTTTCCGTTGTTTCCGTGCAGCGCCGTGATTTTGTTAGTGTTCTAGGCTCGCGTCTCTAGCACGGTCTAGCCTAGGACCAAAGACAAGATTGTCGTTGAGCGTTTATTCAACTTTGCATCTCCGAATTGACTATTCTTGGCCCTTTTTGCTACCATATTATAAGCCTTCCCAGCTCCACATACATCTACATCGTCGTTTGACTCTCCCCGGTAATCGCTCTATCCAAGCTTTGAGAGTTTTGACTACATCGGTTGCCGATCACCGCTTCTTCTTTGGGTAAGAACTGGTAAGAATTTGAGATTTGCTTGACGGATTTGTGATCGCCCACCGCACCACCACCACCACTTCCTAGTAGTCTGTCGAATCATATTCTTGTGTGTTTCTGTTGCTACTAACCATGGCAGGATCACAAGCCGATTTAGACCGACCGGGAGAACATGACAAACAAAGCGCTACATGATAAGTTTCAACAAATGATGAGTGGGCAGGTGGAAGATGTGCTAAATAGATTTGAAGAGGCCATGGAGAAGATAGATGGCATTGAGAAGGCGTTCGAAACAAAGCTCGATAACAAGTTTAATGAATTTCTCGCGCGTCTACCACCACCACCACCGGCTGCACCTAACGCACCTCTACTACAACAACAACGACTACCTCCACGTCGCGAAGCGGCCCTTCGCCGAGCGAGCCGTGTCCCTCTTCAGCCTGGCCAAGCTGCTGGTGTCTTTGTTGATACTTCGTGGCTCCTGCTGGCGATGTGGAGGAGGATGATTATGTGAGAGATTACGAGGATGAGGTTGATCAACATCGAACTACGTGCAACCACCAAAGCACCACAACCACCGTGTCGTCCACATGCAAATAATGGCAATGTTCGGCTCCCCTTCAGTGCGAGATCATGACCATCTCCCTAAACTGAAATTGAATATTCCACCATTTGAGGGTAGATATGTTCACGATATATATCTTACTTGGGAGTTAGAAACTGAACAATGATTTACATGTTTACAATATCCCGAGGAGAGACGTGTTCCCGCATTGTTTGTGCTTTCACTAGCTTTGCATGTGTTTGGTGGTCTGAACATTGTAGATTATATCCTGTTCCAGCTACTTGGACTGCTTTGAAAACTGCTATGCGTACTCTTTGGGTTCCACCATATTATCAACGTGAATTACTTCAAAAATTGCAGCGCTTAAGACAAGGAAAAAATTCGGTAGAAGAATATTATTAGGAATTACAAACTGGCTTGATTAGATGTGGTATTGTTGAGGAGAATGAAGCTATGCTTGCACGTTTTCCGGGTGGATTAAATAGAGATATTCAGACCATTCTAGACTACAAGGATTATACTAATATCACTCGATTATTCCATCTTGCTTGTAAAGCTGAACGTGAAGTGCAGGATCGACAGGCGTTGGCGGCGGACTAACTTTTCTCGCAGGTCGACCTTCATCATGGACACCACGTGCATCATCTACTTCCACACGTTCTACTACACGGCACCTCCGCCGGCTGCCACCTCCAACCGTGATACAAGAAAGCGGGCACAACCACCACTATCTCGCCAAGAGCACACCCGCTGGCCTACACAGAGCTCTTCTTCTTCCATGGCGTCAACAGGACACACAAGTGATATTATTTGTCGTCGTTGTAAGGGAAGAGGACACTTTGCGAGAGAATGCCAATCTCAGCGTGTGATGATTGCTCACGAGGATGGTGGGTATGAGTCCGCTTAGTGACTATGATGAAGAGACTTTGGCTCTTATTACGCATGATGAACACGGTGGAGAGGATTACGATCATGAGACGCAATACATGGCTGCTTGAAGATCTTGTGGTATGAATGTTTAGTTGCTCAACGTGTTTTGAGTGTGCAGGTTACACAAGCTGAGCAAAATCAGAGGCATAACTTGTTCCATACAAAGGGAGTTGTGAAGGAACGTTCTATTCGCGTCATCATAGATGGAGGGAGCTGCAACAACTTGGCTAGCATGGATATGGTGGAGAAGCTTTCTCTCACCACAAGACCACATCCACATCCTTACTACATCCAATGGTTCAACAACAGCGGCAAGGTTAAGGTAACACGTCTTTGTTCATGTGTATTTTAGTATCTCTACATATGCTGATTATGTTGATTGTGATGTGGTACCTATGCAAGCATGTTCCTTATTACTTGGTAGACCATGGCAATTTGATAAAATTATGTACACCATGGTAGAAACAATCAAGATACTCTTGTTCACAAGGATAAAAATATTACTTTGCTTCCTATGACTCCTGATTCAATTTTGAAAGATGATATTAATAGAGCTAATAAAGCAAAACAGGAGAAAAATAAGAGTGAAAATCAGATTGTGGCAAAAGAATTTGAGCAACAAATGAAGCCTAATAATAAACCATCTAATGTTGCTTACGAAATTAAACTGAAAAGTGCATGTTTACTTGCCACCAAATCTGATATTGAGGAGCTAGATTCTAGCAAATCTGTTTGCTATGCTTTTGTGTGCAAAGAGGCATTATTTTCATTCGAGGACGTGCCTTCCTCTTTGCCCCTACTTGTCACTAACATTTTGCAGAGTTCACCGACGCCTTCCCACAAGACGTGCCACCGGATTACCACCTATTCGAGGGATTGAGCATCAAATTGACTTAATTCCGGTGCATCGCTACCCAACCGTGCACCATACCGTACCAATCCGGAGGAGACGAAGGAGATTATGCGTCAAGTACGGGAGCTGCTCGACAAAGGTTATATACGTGAATCTCTTAGTCCTTGTGCTGTTCTTATTATACTTGTGTCTAAAAAGGATGGTACGTCGCGTATGTGTGTTGATTGTAGACGCATTAATAATATTACTATTCGTTATCGTCATCCTATTCCTAGGCTAGATGATATGCTTGATGAATTGAGTGGCTCTACAATATTCTCCAAAGTTGATTTGCGTAGTGGATACCATCAAATTCGTATGAAATTGGGAGATGAATGGAAAACAGCATTTAAAACTAAGTTTGGTTTATATGAGTGGTTAGTCATGCCTTTTGGGTTAACTAATGCACCTAGTACTTTCATGAGACTAATGAACGAAGTTTTACGTGCTTTCATTGGACGATTTGTGGTAGTCTATTTTGATGATATACTGATTTATAGCAAATCTTTGGAAGAACATTTGGAACACTTACGCGCTGTTTTTAATGCTCTACGTGATGCACGTTTGTTTGGTAACCTTGGGAAGTGCACCTTTTGCACCGACCGAGTATCTTTTCTTGGCTATGTTGTTACACCACAGGAATTGAAGTTGATAAAGCCAAGATTGAAGCTATTGAGAGTTGGCCGCAGCCCAAAACGGTCACACAAGTGAGGAGTTTTCTTGGACTCGCTGGTTTCTATAGGCGCTTTGTGAGAGACTTTAGCACCATTGCTGCACCTCTCAATGAACTTACAAAGAAGGATGTGCCTTTTGTTTGGGGTACCGCATACGTGAAGAAGCCTTCACAAGATTGAAAGATAAGTTGACACATGCTCCTTTACTCCAAGTTCCTGACTTTAATAAGACTTTTGAGCTTGAATGTGATGCTAGTGGAATTGGATTAGGAGGTGTGTTATTACAAGATGGCAAACCTGTTGCATACTTTTCTGAAAAAATGAGTGGGCCTAGTCTGAACTATTCTACTTATGACAAAGAATTATATGCTCTTGTTCGGACTTTAGAGACATGGCAACATTATTTATGGCCCAAAGAATTTGTTATACATTCTGATCATGAATCTTTGAAACATATTAAAAGTCAAGCTAAACTGAATCGTAGACATGCTAAATGGGTTGAATTCATTGAGACTTTCCCTTATGTCATTAAACACAAGAAGGGTAAAGAAAATGTTATTCTTGATGCTTTGTCTCGTCGCTATACTATGCTTTCACAACTTGACTTCAAAATATTTGGTTTGGAGACCATCAAAGATCAATATGTGCATGATGCTGATTTTAAAGATGTAATGCAGAATTGTAAAGAAGGAAGAACATGGAACAAGTTCGTTATTAAGGATGGTTTTGTGTTCCGTGCTAACAAGCTATGCATTCCTGCTAGCTCTGTTCGTCTTTTGTTGTTGCAGGAGGCGCATGGAGGAGGATTAATGGGACACTTTGGCGTGAAGAAGACGGAGGATATACTTGCTACACATTTCTTTTGGCCAAAGATGAGACGGGATGTTGAGCGTTTTGTTGCTCGCTGCACTACATGTCAAAAAGCTAAGTCACGACTCAATCCTCATGGTTTATATATGCCTTTGCCTGTACCTAGTGTTCCTTGGGAGGATATATCTATGGACTTTGTTTTAGGTTTACCTCGAACAAAGAAGGGGAGGATAGCATATTTGTTGTCGTGGATAGATTCTCGAAAATGGCACACTTTATACCATGTCATAAAAGCGATGATGTTAATGTTGCTGATTTGTTCTTTCGTGAAATTATTCGCTTGCATGGTGTGCCAAATACTATTGTTTCAGATCGTGATACTAAATTTCTTAGCCACTTTTGGAGATGTTTATGGGCTAAGTTGGGGACTAAACTGCTTTTTAGTACTACTTGTCACCCCCAAACCGATGGACAAACTGAAGTAGTCAATAGAACATTGTCTACTATGCTTAGGGCTGTTTTGAAGAATAATAAGAAAATGTGGGAAGAATGCTTGCCTCATATTGAATTTGCTTATAATCGTTCATTGCATTCTACTACTAAGATGTGCCCTTTTGAAATTGTGTATGGCTTCCTACCTCGTGCACCTATTGATTTGTTGCCTCTTCCATCTTCGGAGAAGGTTAATTTTGATGCTAAAGAACGTGTTGAATTGATTTTAAAAATGCATGAGTTAACTAAGGAAAACATTGAGCGTATGAATGCTAAATATAAACTTGCTTGGAGATAAGGGTAGAAAACATGTTGTCTTTGCACTGGAGATCTTGTTTGGTTACATTTGCGTAAGGATAGGTTTCCTAATTTGCGCAAATCAAAGCTAATGCCACGTCTTGATGGTCCATTTAAGGTGTTAGAGAAAATAAATGATAATGCATATAAACTTGAGCTGCCTGCAGATTTTGGGGTTAGTCCCACTTTTAACATTGCAGATTTGAAGCCTTATTTGGGTGAGGAAGATGAGTTTCCGTCGAGGACGACTTCATTTCAAGAAGGGGAGGATGATGAGGACATCAATACCATTGTTACACCCACATCCCCTGCTGCTATACATACTGGACCAATTACTAGAGCTCACAAGACGCCAATTGAATTATCGTGTACTTTCGTTTCTTGGTAACGATTCCAATGTTCATGAGAATATGATGCTGCCTAAATTGGATACATTTGTTTTGCTTACAAATGAAGGGCCTACCATGGACAAGAAAGATGAACCTTGGAGCAAGTTCAAGCATGGAGATGTTGGCATGCGCAAGGGAAACAAGAACGGAGTTACAAGTGATGATTCCAGGACTTTGAAGCCACCCTAATGAGAGCATGAGGCCTTGGACGAAATATACAAGATGCCACTTCATAATATTCGTCCATAGGCTATTCTAGGTGCTGCGTCACCTTATTATTGGGCCAGCCGATGTAATTTCGAAATACTTAAGTGTAGGCTGTTTTTAGAGTCCGTATGTGTGGGGAAACAAGAGTTAGGGTTGGTTTCGGACCCCTCCCTCAAGGGCCACGAAATTCCCTCCTCTTTCTCCATATATACAGCCCTTAGGGCGTCGTTTAGACTTTGGGTTTTGTTTAGATCAAAAGTTCGCCATAGCTGCAACTTCAGCGTGCCGTTTGTGTTCAACGACGGACCAAGGCGTCTCGTAACCCCACCTTCATTAATAAAGCTTTCCTCTTATATTCGCAATATCCAGATTGCAATCTTAGTTTCTTGCTTGTTCTTCATTTGCTCGCAGGAAACAGGCCCTCGTGGCCAGGTTGATCGTGCTCCGGCGTGGTCAATAACCCTTGGAAGTTGGTTTAGCGATTGCTAAGGCGCGACGTCTCGCACGTACGTAGTCGGATCGTCAAGGTCGACTCCCACAGAAACGATAGCCACCATCTCATCGAAACATCGGGACACCTTTGCCTCTATCAGACTATGATGAAGAGACTTTGGCTCTTATTACACATGAAGAACATGGTGGAGATGATTCTGATCATGAGACTCAATACATGGCTGCTGAAGATGCTGACATGTATGAATGTTTAGTTGCTCAACGTGTTTTGAGTGTGCAGGTTACACAAGCTGAGCAAAATCAGAGGCATAACTTGTTCCATACAAAGGGAGTTGTGAAGGAACGTTCTATTCAAGCGTCATCATAGATGAAGGGAGCTGCAACAACTTGGCTAGCATGGATATGGTGGAGAAGCTTTCTCTCACCACAAGACCACATCCACATCCTTACTACATCCAATGGTTCAACAACAGCGGCAAGGTTAAGGTAACACGTATTGTTCGTGTGTATTTTAGTATCTCTACATATGCTGATTATGTTGATTGTGATGTTGTACCTATGCAAGCATGTTCCTTATTACTTGGTAGACCATGGCAATTTGATAAAAATTCTGTACACCATGGTAGAAACAATCAGTATACTCTTGTTCACAAGGATAAAAATATTACTTTGCTTCCTATGACTCCTGATTCAATTTTGAAAGATGATAATAATAGAGCTAATAAAGCAAAACAGGAGAAAAATAAGAGTGAAAATCAGATTGTGGCAAAAGAATTTGAGCAACAAATGAAGCCTAATAATAAACCATCTAATGTTGCTTCTGAAATTAAACTGAAAAGTGCATGTTTACTTGCCACCAAATCTGATATTGAGGAGCTAGATTCTCGCAAATCTGTTTGCTATGCTTTTGTGTGCAAAGAGGCATTATTTTCATTCGAGGACGTGCCTTCCTCTTTGCCCCCTGCTGTCACTAACATTTTGCATTCTACTACTAAGATGTGCCCTTTTGAAATTGTGTATGGCTTCCTACCTCGTGCACCTATTGATTTGTTGCCTCTTCCATCTTCGGAGAAGGTTAATTTTGATGCTAAAGAACGTGCTGAATTGATTTTAAAAATGCATGAGTTAACTAAGGAAAACATTGAGCGTATGAATGCTAAATATAAACTTCTTTGGAGATAAGGGTAGAAAACATGTTGTCTTTGCACTGGAGATCTTGTTTGGTTACATTTGCGTAAGGATAGGTTTCCTAATTTGCAAATCAAAGCTAATGCCACGTCTTGATGGTCCATTTAAGGTGTTAGAGAAAATAAATGATAATGCATATAAACTTGAGCTGCCTGCAGATTTTGGGGTTAGTCCCACTTTTAACATTGCAGATTTGAAGCCTTATTTGGGTGAGGAAGATGAGCTTCCGTCGAGGGCGACTTCATTTCAAGAAGGGGAGGATGATGAGGACATCAATACCATTGTTACACCCACAGCCCCTGCCGCTATACATACTTGGACCAATTACTAGAGCTCACAAGACGCCAATTGAATTATCGGTACTTTCGTTTCTTGGTAACGATTCCAATGTTCATGAGAATATGATGCTGCCTAAATTGGATACATTTGTTTTGCTTACAAATGAAGGGCCTACCATGGACAAGAAAGATGAACCTTGGAGCAAGTTCAAGCATGGAGATGTTGGCATGCGCAAGGGGAACAAGAACAGAGTTACAAGTGATGATTCCAGGACTTTGAAGCCACCCTAATGAGAGCATGAGGCCTTGGACGAAATATACAAGATGCCACTTCATAATATTCGTCCATAGGCTATTCTAGGTGCTGCGTCACCTTATTATTGGGCCAGGCTGATGAGGACATGACTACCTTGGATAAGACCAAAAATATTGCATACATGCATATTTGTCAGGTGATTTCTAGTGCAAACTATTCAATAATCTATTTATGTTATCCAGAACAAAAATACATCACATACTTTTGTGTTTTGTCTAATTGTAGGTGTATGGGACATTTGTACAATACACATATGAAGATAAGGGAAAAGGAGAAGTTTAGGTGCTGTTCAAAAGTCCTCTCACGTCACTTTTGGACCAAGAGAAGATAGAGTCCAAGTCTCTCACGTTACGGACTCAGATTCGGACTACTGCAGACATACCTCACTCAAAAGCGTCAATAACTTTTTCATCCGGACTCCAAATTGGGTGATTCTTTTTTGTTGGAAAATAGATTTCGTGCACCTTCCAACCCAATTGGATTCACCTTCAAATTCGTCCGGAGCGTTGAGTTATGGACGAAACAATCTGATGCTGCAGCAGAATCCGAGTCAAACTACAAGTCCAAAGGTGTTACGTCACCTCCGCTTGGGCCCATTGGCCTTGTACGACCTAGGGTTAGTTTTAGGCTGCCTTGGGACGTCCTACCACCTCCTTGGCCGCCACCCCTTGATCCTATATAAGTAGATCCATCTAGCAGCTTTTTCCTTGGGATTTGTTTAGTTAAAGTTAGCCATTGCAACTTCGTGTACTTCGTTTGTGTCCAACGACGGACCAAGACCGCTTACGGATCCCCACCTTTATCAATACTTCATATATACCGCAATATTCAGATTGCTTTATCATATTCTTGCTTGTTTTTCGATTGCTTGCAGGAATAGACCTTCGTGGTCGAGTTGATTGTGCTCCGGCGTGGTCAATAACCTCTCGGAGTTGGTTTAGCGATTGCTAAGGCGCAACGTCGTGCATGTTTGTAGTCGGATCGTCAAAGTCGTCTCCACCAAATCGATAGTTATCATCTCATCGAAAGATCGGGACACCCTCGCCTCTATCACAGGCCCATGTAATTTCGAAATACTTAAGTATAGGCTGTTTTTAGAGTCCGTATGTGTGGGGAAACAAGAGTTAGGGTTGGTTTCGGACCCCTCCCTCAAGGGCCACGAAATTCCCTCCTCTTCCTCCATATATACAGCCCTTAGGGCGTCGTTTAGACTTTGGGTTTTGTTTAGATCAAAAGTTCGCCATAGCTGCAACCGGCGTGCCGTTTGTGTTCAACGACTAAACCAAGGCGTCCACGTAACCCCACCTTCATTAATAAAGCTTTCCTCTTATATTCGCAATATCCAGATTGCAATCTTAGTTTCTTGCTTGTTCTTCGTTTGCTCGCAGGAAATGCAGACCCTCGTGGTCGAGTTGATCGTGCTCCGGCGTGGTCAATAACCCTCGGAAGTTGGTTTAGCGATTGCTAAGGCGCGACGTCTCGCACGTACGTAGTCGGATCATCAAGGTCGATTCCCACAGAAACGATAGCCACCATCTCATCGAAACATCGGGACACCTTTGCCTCTATCAGGTTCCGCCCTACATCATCTATGGTATCATGAGCCACGTTGATCACGTTTTTGGAGCCCCTACCCCTCTTTTTCTAGCTTGATTTTGTTGTTTTTGTCCTAATTCCGAAAATTCCCCACAAAAATAGCCCCAATTTTTTTTGTGATTTGTTTGTGAGTTGAGATTTTGTTGGATTTGGTCCATGGATTTGTGTTGCTGCGTGTGGATCTAGCTTTCCCCACCCTCCCCACCTCTTTCCATCCACGAAACCCACCCAATTTTGCCCCCGAAATCCTCCATTTCCGCCACAAAATCGCTTTCCCGACTCGGCGGTACAACCGCCTCCGAGCGGTACCACCGCTGAGTACCTCGAGCGGTACAACCGCCCGTCCGAAAGTACTACCGCCCGTGCCAATTTCAGCATTACGAGTTTCACCATTTTCAGCATAACTTCCACATCCGGAGTCCGATTTTCGCGTTCGTTAGCTCGTTGAGAAGCTATTGACATCCCCCATCCACCACCACTTTCCGTTCCACCATTGTTGATGCGGAGCATCCCACGATCATCCCCATGGACTTACAACCGTCTCATCAAGAGCCAAGAGGACCCATGACACGAGCTAGAGCTAGAGCTCTCGAGAACGAGGTGACCTCTTTCCTTATTGATATCGCATATGATCCTCTCGAGACATGGCTACTACCTAAGTCCGATATGCTATGCATGATTAGGTGTCAAGGGAACCTCCCGAGGACGCACATGAAGATGGACAAGCCACCAAGTCCGCGGATGAAGAGAACCATCGGAGAAGGCCGAGAGCACCTTCGGGCCCGGACATCCGGCCATGGCCCCGGACATCCAGCCCTGGAGCTTCTACCTCAACAGGATCCAATCTGCCAAGTCTCAGTGGCCCGGACATCCGCATCCAAGCCCGGACATCCGCCTCAGCCGGATATCCGGCCCCACGAAATCCGGCGCCTTTTCCGATTTGGCTGAACGGTCGCCGGACATCCGGCTAAGAGCCCGGACATCCAGCCGCCATGAAGGTCTTGGGACATCTGCCCGACGCCTCGGACGTCCGGCCTCCTCGTCATACAAGATGCCTCGTGGCCTTGTCCCTTGTACCCCTTCGCCGAGACTATATATACTTGTTCCTTTCCCTTTCTAGGGTTAGCATTGGATTAGCTCATATTAGGTGTGAGAGCCTTTGCTCATCCACTTGGCTACTTCTCCACCGAGATCAGGACCTCTCCGGAGAAGATCCCCCAAGCGGATTCAAGACCCCCTTCTAGGGTGGACCCCCTCAAGGCCTCCTCACGGAGAAGAACAGTTACCGTTTGTATCTTACCTTTGTTGGTCTTGAATCTTATGCCACTCTATGCGATCGATATTCTAGCACTTGTGTGATTGATCTCTTGTCGGTTTTGTGATTTCTCTCTCGTTTCTCTCGTGTTCTTCCGCGTGTTCCTCGTGATTCCCCGTAGGATCCGCTCCAACGTGAAAGATCATACACGTAGGGTTCCGCCCTACATCATCATGGTATCATGAGCCACGTTGATCACGTTATTGGAGCCCCTACCCCTCTTTTCTAGCTTGATTTTTGTTGTTTTTGTCCTAATTCCGAAAATTCCCCACAAAAATAGCCCCAATTTTTTTTTTGTGATTTGTTAGGTGTGATGAAGTTTTGTTGGATTTGATCCGTGGATTTCGTGTGTTGCAGGTAGATCTAGCTTTCTCCCACCATTTCCACAATTTCCATCCACAAAATCCCCCGAATTTTGCCCCGGTTCCCACCTTCCCCCGCGGTGTTCATCGAGCCCGGACATCCGGCCCGAGCAGCCCGGACATCCGGCAGCCCGGACATCCGGCCCGATCAGCCCGGACATCCGGCGCCCCGGACATCCGGCTTCCAGCCCGGATTTCCGGCCCCTGGTAACAACAATCCCTTCCACCACCCCGATCACCGCCTAACTTTCGCCAAATTTTGTCCCGTGCCCACATACACTTCCACTTACCTCCACCACTTCCGCATAACACCACCTTAGCCTTTCCCACTTCCAATTCCGACAACGTTGCCAAATTTTGCCTTGAGAATTTGAGTTGGGGTTTTCAGTATCCTTTTGTGTTTCGGCTATCTAGGTACGGTTCAACATCAACATCACCACCGCTCATCTTCGTCAAGGACGGTAACATCGTCGACACCTTTGACATTACTTGCAATTGCATTGATAACCATCATAGCCCATCTTTCGCGTTGCTTACCCATCGAGACTAGACATTGAGTATTGCCCGCAACGTGACTTGTGCACATTAGTGATCATACTCCATAGCATACATACCATACCAAAGTGGTGCATATCTTACCATCAACTTGTGTGTCACAAAGTTGTCATCGCATACACAATTGCTATCTTGGTTCGTGAAGTTTTGCATGAGAAAAGAGCTCAAAAGAGAAAGAGCCATTCAAGCTTTTAAGCAAAGAGAGGAAGATAAGCAAAGAGCTTATGAGCAAGAACCATAGCATCATACAACATTAAGATTGTCATACTTGATCATCTTGGATCAACACATCGAAACACCATACATATAGCATACTTGGGTAGAAGTCATTGCATTTTGCTTAGTAGGTTGTGCACAAGTTCGTATCCGCCTATTGTGCAATCGTGCTAGCATCTCTCTAGCGTTGTGCAACAAGAGCATCTTGGTGAATTCCACATTTTGGCTCATCCTTGGTTGCATAACCCCATATTATCCTTTGCGTGTGTGTTTCCGTGTACCTTATCTTGCTAGTGGTCTACTTGTTGCATTTGCAAATTTGTGAATCATTTCCAACTTTATAGAGTCTCACTTACAATTGCATCAAATTTTGTGCCACCATCCTAACCGAGATCCACCATAAGCTTTTATTTGTGTAGGTGTGAGAACCGACAAGAATCGGTACCAAGAGTGCTATTTCATTGTCCGCATTTGAGTGAACTTGATTCATTTTCAACATCGGTCAAAGGTACATTGGTATAAGTTCTTTTCCGTTCGACCACTCACATTTTGCTTGGAATGATGGATAGGCCAAGTTCTTCTACCAACCCACCCTTCATCGAGCAAGACGACGACATGTCTTCATACGTCACCAAGAGCCACCTCTTTGGTGCTGTGACGTTGCACCAAGAACAACAAGCAATGAGCGACCGCATCGACAACCTCGCCACCGACTTGCGACTCTCCGAGCAACGTACAAGAGACTACTTCGACAACAAGTTCGAGGCTCACAAGCAAGAGAATGATGCAAGAATGGACGAGATCCAGCGTTGATGAGAAACCGGCATCATTCAACTTCTTCATCATCAAGACGGAGCCGCCGAGTCGACATTCCGACGACACCTTCTACGACTCAAGTACAGCGTCATCGAACACTCTTCGACGAGCAAGGCCAAGACCGTCATGCATCTCGCAACCCGCTACATGACAAGCATTCACAAGAGCAAGTTGATGATCAAGTTCCTCGTCCTCAATCAAACCAAGAGGCTTTTACTCAAGCTCAAGAACGACAATGTCTTCGTCGCCAACAAGAGGAACAACGAGCACGTCTTCACCAAGACGAACAAGACGCCAAGGCTCAACTCTTCAACAACAACAACGTGAGGCGCAAGCTCTTGAGGCGCAACGTGCCCTTCAAGAATCAAGTAGAGCCTTCGCCAACCGCAATCGCGAACGGCGCAATCAAGAGGAAGCCCTTCGAGAAGAAATCCAAGAGAGGAACTACCAACCTCATGCACAACGACAAGTTCCTCAAGCTCCTCCACAAGCTCGTCGAGCTCCACCTCAACCTCAAGTTCAACAAGGGCAAGTTGATCATGGTCTTCCTCCGCGCCAAGAGCAACATGAAGACAAATACAATCCACGCCAAGGACGTCATCATCAACATCGCCAACAACACAATGAAGAGCAAACGGCAAGCTAAAATTCACCATGCCCAAGTTCAATGGAAGCAATGACCGAAGACTACCTCTCATGGGCATTGAAGGTTGACAAAATCTTTCGCTTGCACAACTACGATGAAGCGAAGAAAATCGCTATGGCATCACTTGAGTTCCAAGACTATGTGCTCATATTGATGTAGGGTGGAACCCTACATGGACGATCTTTCACGTTGGAGCGGATCCTACGGGGAATCACGAGGAACACGCGGAAGAACACGAGAGAAACGAGAGAGAAATCACGAAACCGACAAGAGATCAATCACACAAGTGCTAGATTAGCGATCGCATAGAGTGGCACAAGATTCAAGATCAACAAAGGTAAGATACAAACGGTAACCGTTCTTCTCCGTGAGGAGGCCTTGAGGGGTCCACCCTAGAAGGGGTCTTGAATCCGCTTGGGGATCTTCTCGGAGAGGTCCCGATCTCGGTGGAGAAGTAGCCAAGTGGATGAGCAAAGGCTCTCACACAAGAATATGAGCTAATCCAATGCTAACCCTAGAAAGAGGAGGGATCAAGTATATATAGTCTCGGGCGAAGGGGTACAAGGGACGAGTCCGGATGCCTTCTACAGTGTGGGAGGCCGGATGTCCGGGCGTCGGGCCGGATGTCCGGGCTTTCCCGAGACGCCGGATGTCCGGGCTAGGGGGGCCGGATGTCCGGGTTGGCGGGGCTGGTTCTGCCGATTCGGGTGCGGGTGAGGCCGGATTTCCGGGCTGGGGGGCCGGATTTCTGGGGCATCGTGAAGAGCCGGATGTCCGGGGCCTGGGGGCCGGATGTCCGGGCCCTGTAGCTTTCGTGGCTGAGTTGCGGCGGCTGTGTTGGTGCCTCCAGGGGCCGGATGTCCGGGGTCTGGCGGATGTCCGGCTTCTTTGGGACGGGCGGATGTCCGGCCGACGCCGGATGTCCGGGCTCTGCAGATTTCTCCGGTTCCTCTCGTCGAGTTCCTTCATCCTTGTACTTGGGGACTTGTCCATCCATCCGAGCATCTCCGAGAGGGTCTCCTTGGTACCTAGGCATGCATAGGGGAAGTGTCAAGTAGTATACCATCCTCGAAGGGGTCAAGTGAGCACGTGTAAAGGAGAAGATTCACCTTTGTGTATGTGAAGAAGAGGTCGCACGTGTCACTTGCCAAACGGACTCTTGACATGGTGATGACCGTAGGATGCTCCGCATTATCCCCTCCCCCTTGGAAAGGATCCGACCTCGGATCGAAAACCAAATCACCATGGGAAAGAGATGGCGGTGCCGTGTCAAAGTGGTCGATCACCAAACTCTCGTCATCGTGAAGCTCGAAATGGGCACTCTCCAATGTCGCACCATCTTGTGATTCCTTCAAAAGGAGTAAATAGAACAAACACTTGGAAAAACAAATGTGGTTAGCGTTAGTGCAAAACCAAGCATTCAAGAGGTGATTCACCAAACAAGTGTTGTCATCAAGCATAGCATAGGGTGTGACAAAGGATTGTGACATGGCATGTAAGCATATCAATCGAGCACAAGCAAAAATACCATGGGAACAAGCATGTAAATGTGAGGTAGAGATGCAAATATGTGTGACAAGAGCATAAGCATCCACCTCAAGGTCATAGCAAGCATGCATAAAGCGCTCGACAAATGGCCGATGGTAGGCATAGGAAGTATTCACAACACCAAATAAAATGAAGTGTCTAAACACATTGGTCAAGTGCAAGACAATCCAAGCATAATGTGCATAGGGTGTAGTGAAGATAGTATGGCACTCAACACAATAGAAAGAGCAATTGTTCATCATGTGTGAGGCAATCAAGTCAAGCATGTAGCAATCAATGGGACATGGCATATGTGAAGAAATGATATTGGTGCAACCAACCATATGATAGTAGCAAGTAGTCTAAGAATTGGATGCAACACACAAGGTATATATATCATGAAGCATGGAAATGTGGCAATCATTGGTGAAAGCAATATCTCGAACATGCGGGCAAATGGTGCAAGCAACACATGAAGTATGATCCACAATATCCAAGCTCAAGAAGGATGTCACCTTGAAAGTGTGTCCTTGTGCGTCCTTCACAATGCCGAAGCACAAACAAGTGCAATGTAGAATCGTCGTGGTAGAAGGTGGTTCGCTCTCAAGAGCTCGAATGGTCAACTCACGTGACGTGGACGTCGACACAAAGTCCAAGTATCCTACACATGCACAAAACAAAACAAAGAACGTGTCGCATGGTAGATAAACACATCATCCATCATGATGGTTCTCATCATTTGCACAAAACCATTAGAAGGACAAGTGCATGAATAATATGATGCAACAATGGCAATATTCATGGCACTAGGTATATGGTGCAAAGAGTTAAGACAAGCATGCTTCACAAGAATTATGTCAAAATCTCCAAATATATGCGAGAATGCTATGGGGGCAATCTCATGAGCAAGAAGAGAATCATTGTTGCACTCAATACATGGCAAATCATCTAGCATGAGGGAGGCAACACATAGAGATATATGACAAGAAGCAATATGAATCATGTGCAAAGCATATAGATGGTTGTCATCAACCGCATGAAATGAGCACGTATGAATCATTGGTGATGCAACATAAGCAAGCATTGTAATCAAGTCGTGCAAACTAGTGGAGGCGAAGATGCAACACACTAGAGTAAATCATGGCAATCATGTCATGTAAACTAATAATATGCATAGGGAATGCACATGACATATCGCAAGCACGAACACAAAGCAAGATCATAGTGTCATCATAGGCATGGGGCACAAAGCAATCATGGCAATACCAAACAATATCTCCACCACGCTTGCAAATACACATACAAGTACTAGAATCAATCATCATGTGTAATGCAAAGCATGGGTCACAAATGCATGGCAAAGGCATAGGAATGGGCATATCATGCAAAGTGAACATGGCAAGATGGGCAAAGGGTATATAATGGACAACTACCCATAACCATGTGAGGGCCATGTAAAAGAAATGCTGTGAAGTGTTTGCATGAAGTGAGCGGTAGGAAAGGCAATCCATGGGATCCCAAATCATCGTTGCTCTCTAGAGCTCGTTTTGTCAACTCGTGGGATTGCGAGGTCGACAAGTATTCATGGGTACCTACACAAAGAGACACAAACCAAAGAAATTGTGTGCGTGGTAAATGTACACATCATCCATCATGATGTGTATGTGCACATGTGAGTTAGCACAAGATAAGCATCGCTCAAAGAAATTTGATGCATGGTATAAGAACATGTCATCCATCATGAAAGAATAGTTATTATGTATGACACGATGGGGACACAAATTGAGAATGCAAGTATGTGGCCGATCAATAGCATGTTTGTTCATGGGGAGCATATGGTGCACATAATTATTGGGATCATGCAATGGATGGGATGGATCAAAATCTCCTAACATGTATGAGGAAACTATGGGGGTCTCCTCATGAGCAATATTGGAAACATCATTTGGAGAAAATGGACAACATCCAAAACAATGCATATCCGAAGCTAGGTGGGCATGGCATGGCATATGAGATAAATGATGCAAAGGGAGCATATCAATATCATCACAAGAAAAACAAATGCCAATAACCATGGGCTTGTCATGTATGCCATATGTGCAAATTGGGTTTATTTTAATGGCATATGCATAGTCACTATGAAGAGATTGCAAATAAGACATATGGTTGATCTCATGCATAGCATATGACAAGTCAAGACGATTAGCAAACATGATGTGACCTAAAGAATTGTCACAAGAAATCCTATGTAACATGGCATCACAACTAATAGACTCCACATGAGAATCATCATATTCATCATAAATGGGCAAATCATCACATGGGGAAATCGTACTAGCATGAAGCATGGTACTAGGTGGATCGACATCATGCAAGCAATCAATGTCAAGAATGTCCACTAGTGGGACTAGAGCATCACCTTCACCTATGTTACCTTGTTCATTCCACTCAAGTGGTGTAGGTGAGGTGGGAAAGACCAACTGGTGGTCATCTTCATCTTGATGGAACCATGTGGGGGGTGCATCATATTCCACCATGGCCATCGTCTTGTCCAAAGGGAGGACGAAGTCGTCGAGGATCGTGGCGTCATCATAAATGGGACCTAGCACCAAATGAGAAGACACAATAGAGGTAGCGGTCAAGTTGTTAGAAATGCAAATGGCCTCACTAGACCTATCAACTATCTCACTCTCTCTATGTGGTGGTTCACTCACTCCCTCAAAATAGGTGCACTCAATCTCACATATGGTGGAGTCACTCATGTCACTCAAGTGGTGGGGGTTGTGGCTCTCCTCACATGGGAATTGGGGCAGATCATCATGTATGGGGCTAGTGGTGAAGTCACTCTCGCTCTCAATATGGTGGCAAAAGTCACTCAAGTCATCGGACGTCGCCGTGGTCGAAGGGAAAATCCCATGCTCAACCGTCTCGTAGTCGTCGTGGATGAAGGCCGAAGATGGCACATCATCGCTCTCGTCGTGGATGAAGGCCGAAGATGGCACAACATCACTCTCGCCTCCTAAGATGGAAGCATCATCCTTGCTCGCCACCTTGTCGCTTGCCTCCAAAGCTTGGTCCTTGAAGGTCTCCGTAGTCGTACTTGTCGCCGCACCATCTTGAAAAAGAGTCAAGGTAGACTCGGCATCATCAATGCCACAAAGAGGGATGGCGGTGAAGTCGCACTTGGGAGCATCGTTTTGGAGCTTGTAGGGCTTGGACATAATGGTGGTACTAGCCTCATGCTTGTCGTAGAGCTTGGTCTCCACGAAGTTTGCTTGGGGTGGAGAAGCGTTGGCCTTCATGAGTTCTTGTTCCGCCTTGAGAGCACCAATGTAGTAGTCGTCAATGGACTTGTAGTTCTCGAGGAAGATGGTCTTGGAGATGTCGTTGTGCAATCCCATCATGAAGTGGAACTTCATTGACATGGGGTCGTCCACGCCGGCTCGTCGCAAGGCAATCGTCATCTCCTTGAAGTACTTGTCGATGGACTTGGATCCTAGGGTGGTGTTCTCCAATTGGCGTCGAAGTTGTTCCGTGTATGTTGGAGGCACGAACTCTCGCCGCAAAGCTCTCTTCATCTTGGACGAACTCATCTCGTAGCACTCCGAAGGTGTGTGAAGCCACCATGTCGAGGCGTAGTCGTGGAAGTTTCTTGTGGCGCACTTCACTTGATCTTCGGGAGGAACTTGATGTAGCTTGAGGTAGTCGTCCATCAAACGCTCCCACTCGAGGTACTCCTCGGGTTCTTGAGTCCCATAGAAAGGAATCTCGTGGTCGATGTCGAGGTCGTAGTAGCTCGTGGAAGTCGCGGACTTGAGCTTGGGGAGCTTCTCTTGAGCGTAGTCTTGGGGTGCTTGTTGGCGAAGATGTCGAATATCCGAAGGCGAAGATGCCTTGAAGTCGCTTGGCGAAGATGCCAAGGGAGATGGTGAAGTCGTGGAGCGGTTGTTGATGTTGAGCTCTTGACCTTCACGTTCTTGTTGATGATGGTGTCGATGCCGATGTGATCTTGCCGGAGAAGGTAGCTCGGAAGCATGTGCTCTTGAGCGTCTTCTCGAAGATGAGGAAGATCGCTTGTAGGACTTGATGAGGGATTTGATCTCCTCCATTTTAGCTTGCATCTTGGCGTCGTAGTTGTTTTCCATGGCATCGAACTCGTCGTTGTTGTTGTAGACCGAAGATGAAATGCCTTGCCTATCCATCACAAGACTCGAGCAAATATGAGTGGGAGAAAGGGAAGAACTTATACCAATGTACCTTGACCGATGTTGAAAATGAATCAAGTTCACCCAAATGCGGACAATGAAATAGCACTATTGGTACCAATCCTTGTCGGTTCTCACACCTACACAAGTAAAGCTTATGGAGGAGCTCGGTGAGGATAGTGGCACAAAATTTAATGCAAAATGTTAGCAAGAGTCAATAATGTTGAAAGAGATTCACAAATTCGCAAGCGAAACAAGTAGACCAATAGCAATATGAGGCACACGGAAACACACACACGGATAGATAAATGGGGCCGTGCAACCAAGGAATGAGCTCAAAATGTGGAATCCACCAAAACGCCGTGTTGCACAACTCAAGAGAGACGCTAGCACGATTGCTCAATGGGCGGATACGACACTTGTGCACAACCTATAAGATGCAAAATGGATAAACTTTCTATCCCAAGTATGCTATGTATGTTTGGTTCCCAGTGTTTCTCTCACAATGATCCAAGATGATCAAGTATGATACCATATGATATATTTGGATGCTATGGATATTGCTTACAAGCTCTTTGCTATTTCTCTTTTGCTTAAAAGCTTATTCTCTTTTTTTTTCTATGGCCACTTTGCACAATGCCCAAACCAAGATAGCTATTGTGTATATGCTGGAACGATATTGTGACACAATGGATGATATGATGATACCAAGATGATATGGTATGTATGCAATGGATGGTGTAGATCACTAATGTGCACAAGTAACGTTGCGGCAATACTCAAATGGCTAGTCTCGATAGGCAAGTAACGCATAAAATGGGCTAGGGGTTATCAATGCAATTTGCAAGGGAATATACAATGGTGTCGTCGAGGTTACCGTCCTTTGCGATGATGAGTGGCGGTGTTCTTGATGTAGATACCAAGATGATGGAGACTCGTCCCTAAGTAGCCGAAACACCTTAGGAAACGGAAAAACTGCGAACTCAAAATCTCAAATGACAAATGTCAAATGGTGGTAGCGGGAATGCGGAGGTGGTTTGCACTTGGCAATGCGGAAGTGGAATGATGGGCTATGCACGTGTCGGAGTTGAAGTTGCCGTCCCTAAGTAGCCGAAACACCTTAGGAGACACAAGCCACAACTCAAACAAGCTCAAACAACTATTGGGTTAAGTTGGGGGTGGTTGAAGTGTATGTTGGGCAAGGTTATGTGGAAGTGGTGGTGGTGGTTGATGAAGAAGCAATCGTCCCTAAGTAGCCGAAACACCTTAGGAGACTCGAATCACTACTCAAGCAACCACTAATGCTATGGGGAACAAAATGGGTTAGGTTGCGGAAGTCGGTGGTGGCTATGCGGATGATATGGTGGAAGGCCTAGGCAAACTTGCCAAATTTTCAAAAATTTGATGGAGTCAAATGGTGGTGGTAGTATTTTTGTGGGAAGGGGAATGTCAATACCTTCAAAACGAGCTAAAGAATGTCAAAATCGGACTCCGGATGAATTAGTTATGGACAAAACGGTGAAACGGAAAAAACTGAAATCCCAGGGGCCGGATATCCGGGGCTCGGGGCCGGATTTCCGGGGGTGTATGTCCAGAACCGTGCGATTTGGTGATCCAAGGCCCGGATGTCCGGCCGGATGGCCCGGATGTCCGGCCTGAGGCCCGGATGTCCGGCCGACGATTCAGATCTCGTTTGGGCGGAAATTTTCGAATTAGGCGGAAATTGATGATTTCGGGAGCAAAATTTGATGGATTTCGTGGATGGAAGGTGGGAAACTTGGGAAATGCTAGATCCACTCGAAACCAAGCAAATCCACGGATCAAAATCAACAAAACATCATCAAAACTAACAAATCACAAAAAATTTGGGGCTATTTTTGGTGGGGATTTTCGGATTTAGGACGAGATCAACAAAATCGAGCTAGAAAAAGAGGGTAGGGGCTCCAAAAGCGTGATCAACGTGGCTCATGATACCATAGATGATGTAGGTGGAACCCTCGTGGACGATCTTTCACGTTGGAGCGGATCCTACGGGGAATCACGAGGAACATGCGGAAGAACACGAGAGAAGCGAGAGAAATCACGAAACCGACAAGAGATCAATCACACAAGTGCTAGATTATCGATCGCATAGAGTGGCACAAGATTCAAGATCAACAAAGGTAAGATACAAGCGGTAACCGTTCTTCTCCGTGAGGAGGCCTTGAGGGGTCCACCCTAGAAGGGGTCTTGAATCCGCTTGGGGGATCTTCTCCGAGAGGTCCCGATCTCGGTGGAGAAGTAGCCAAGTGGATGAGCAAAGGCTCTCACACAAGAATATGAGCTAATCCAATGCTAACCCTAGAAAGAGGAGGGATCAAGTATATATAGTCTCGGGCGAAGGGGTACAAGGGGCCGAGTCCGGATGCCTTCTTGTGACGGGAGGCCGGATGTCAAGCTTTCCGAGACGCCGGATGTCCGGCCCTGTAGCTTCGTGGCTGAGTTCTTGGCTGTGTTGGTGCCTCCAGGGCCGGATGTCCGGGGTCCTGGCCGGATGTCCGGGCTTGCTGGACGGGCCGGATGTCCGGGCTCTGCAGATTTCTCCGGTTCCTCTCGTCGAGTTCCTTCATCCTTGTACTTGGGGACTTGTCCATCCTTCCGAGCATCTTCGAGAGGGTCTCCTTGGTACCTAGGCATGCATAGGGGGAAGTGTCAAGTAGTATACCATCCTCGAAGGGGTCAAGTGAGCACGTGTAATGGAGAAGATTCACCTTTGTGTATGTGAAGAAGAGGTCGCACGTGTCACTTGCCAAACGGACTCTTGACATGGTGATGACTGTAGGATGCTCCGCATCACATATGGTGGGAACAAATCATTGAGCGACGACAAGCAAGAGGTGAACCTCCAATCACCACTTGGGCTCAAATGAAGGATGTCATGCGAGCACGTTTTGTGCCAACCTACTACAACCGTGACCTCTTCAAGAAACTCCAACTACTCAAGCAAGGAACAAAGAGCGTTGAAGAATATTACAGAAATGGAGATAGCCATGATTCGAGCCAATGTCAAGGAAGATGATGAGCAAACTATGGCACGTTTCTTGAATGGACTCAATCATCCCATCAAGAAAATCGCCGACTTCCAACCATACTCATCCCTCATTGAGCTCGTGCATCAAGCTACAAAGGCGAACGCCAAGTGCAAGATGACTTCAAGCACGCCTAAGCACGCATCCAAGACCTACGGCTCCTCCAACAACCAAGCTTCAACGACTCCTCCAACATCTACATCAACCAAACTTTCTTCAAGAAGCGACGACAAGTCAAGTTACAAGAAGACTTCGACAAGCTCAAGTCGTCATCCTCCTACTACATGCAACATCAAGCCGTGTGCTTCATCCTCTACTCCGACCGATGAGACCATCAAGACAAGCTCCTTCAAGTGTTTCACTTGCGGCGGCCGAGGCCACAAGTCATACGAATGCACCAACAAGCGCACCATGATCCTCAACGACGATGGCACATATGACTCCATGAGTGAAGAGGAGATGGAAGCCCTTGAGCAAGTGGCCATGCACTGGCAAGTGAACGAAGAAGAAGATGATCAAGTCTTTTGTGATGAGGATTCGAGCCCCGCCCTCGTTGTCTCCAAGGTCTTGACTCTTCAACATCAACAAGAAGAAGACCAACGATGCCACATCTTCCACACAAAAGCCGGCATCAATGGACGGTCCATCAAGGTCATCATCGATGGAGGTAGTTGCCACAACTTGGCAAGTGAAGAACTATGCTCCAAGCTCCAATTGGTCAAGAGGAAGCATCCGCACCCTACAAGGTTCAATGGCTAAGTGACTCGGCACTATCTGAGTCGAGCATACGGTCAAGTCTCCTTCAAAATTGGTGCTTATGAAGACACGTTGGAATGTGATGTGGTCCCAATGACCGTTTGCCACCTACTTCTAGGTCGACCATGGCAATTCGACCGTGGTGTCATCCACAATGGGCGCACCAATCACTATAGCTTCAAGATTAAAGGGAAGGAATATGTGCTACGACCTATGTCTCCTACTCAAGTGATAGCCGATAAGCAAGCCACACATCATAGAGAAAAGAGTGAGAAAGTGATCCACCCAAAAGTGAGTGAGAGCCACAAACCAAATTTGAGCGACTCTTCGCCTAGAGAGAAAAACCTCATTCTATTTGCCACCAGAAGTGAGATGAGAGAAGTGTGTGAGAACCCATCGAGTGTGATACACTTTGTCCTTGTGTGCAAGGATGGAGAACCAAAAACTAACAACATTCACGAGCTACCTTTGGTGTTTCAATCTCTTTTGCAGGAATTTCAAGATGTTTTCCCCGATGAGCTACCTCCGGGTCTACCTCCTCTTCGAGGCATAGAGCATCGAATTGACCTCATCCCCGGAGCGCCTCTACCAAACAAAGCTCCATACCGAGTCAATCCGGAAGAAACCAAGGAGATTCAACGGCAAGTACAACAACTCATCGACAACGGTCATGTACGTGAAAGCTTAAGCCCGTGTGCAGTTCCGGTTATTCTTGTACCTAAGCCCGATGGAAGTTTCCGCTTGTGCTCCGATTGTCGACCTATCAATGCTATTACCGTCCGATATAGGCATCCCATTCCTCGCTTAGATGATATGCTTGATGAACTTAGTGGAGCCAACTTTTTCTCAAAAATTGATCTTAAAAGTGGCTATTATCAAATACGCATACAAGAGGGTGATGAATGGAAAATCGCTTTCAAAACCAAATTTGGTTTATATGAATGGTTAGTGATGCCTATGGGTCTTTCGGAAGCTCCAGGTACTTTTGTACGTCTTATGCATCATGTGCTTCGTCCGTATATTGGAGTCTTTGTTGTGGTTTACTTCGATGATATTCTTGTGTTTAGCAAAACCATGCAAGAGCACATCAATCATGTAAAATCTGTGTTGCAAACTCTTCGCAAGGAAAGCCTTTATAAACTTGAAAAAATGCACTTTTGGGGTTGACAAAGTGATTTTCTTGGGTTTTGTAGTTTCCTCAAAGGGTGTCCATGTTGATGAATCTAAAATTGAAGCAATCAAAACTTGGCCCGAACCCACCAATTTGCAACAAGTGCGAAGTTTTCTTGGTCTTGCGGGTTTCTATCGTCGCTTTGTGAAAGATTTTAGCACAATTGCCGCTCCTTTGCATGCCTTGAGTAAGAAGAATACTCCCTTTGTTTGGGGAACTTTGCAATCAACCGCTTTTGATGAGCTCAAGTCTTTGCTTACTCATGCTCCGGTTCTTGCTTTGCCCAATTTTGACAAAACTTTTGAGGTTCATTGTGATGCAAGTGGTACCGGAATTGGCGGTGTTTTGATGCAAGAAAAACGAGCCATTGCTTATTTTAGTGAAAAACTCTCCGGTGCTCAACTTAATTATCCCATCTATGACAAAGAATAGTATGCTTTAGTGCGTGTGCTACATGTTTGGGAACATTACCTTAGACCTCATGAATTTGTCATCCATACCGATCATGAAACACTTAAGTACCTCAAAGGTCAAACTAAATTGAACAAGCGTCATGCAAAATGGAGTGAATTCATTGAATCTTTTCCTTATGTGATCAAGTACATTAAGGGTAAAGAAAATGTAGTTGCCGACGCTTTCACGCATATGCATGCTTGTCACACAACTTGAGTTGAATGTTATTGGTTTTGAGCATATAAAAGACTTGTATGAGCATGATCCATCTTTTACTTCTCCTTATGCTAAGTGTTTGGCGATACGTCTTGCGAACAATATTACATCAAGGATGGATACCTTATGAGAGCTAACAAACTTTGCATTCCCGAGTCTTCTCTTCGTTTGCTCCTCTTGCAAGAGGCCCATGGAGGCGGACTCATGGGACACTTTGGGCGCGACAAGACATTCGCCATGCTCTCCACCAACTACTTTTGGCCCAATGATGAGGACATCAATACCATTGTTACACCCACAGCCCCTGCTGCTATACATACTGGACTAATTACTAGAGCTCGCGCACGCCAATTGAATTATCAGGTACTTTCGTTTCTTGGTAACGATTCCAATGTTCATGAGAATATGATGCTGCCTAAATTGGATACATTTGTTTTGCTTACAAATGAAGGGCCTACCATTGACAAGAAAGATGAACCTTGGAGCAAGTTCAAGCATGGAGATGTTGGCATGCGCAAGGGAAACAAGAACGGAGTTACAAGTGATGATTCCAGGACTTTGAAGCCACCCTAATGAGAGCATGAGGCCTTGGACGAAATATACAAGATGCCACTTCATAATATTCGTCCATAGGCTATTCTAGGTGCTGCGTCACCTTATTATTGGGCCAGGCCCATGTAATTTCGAAATACTTAAGTGTAGGCTGTTTTAGAGTCCGTATGTGTGGGGAAACAAGAGTTAGGGTTGGTTTGGACCCCTCCCTCAAGGGCCACGAAATTCCCTCCTCTTTCTCCATATATACAACCCTTAGGGCGTCGTTTAGACTTTGGGTTTTGTTTAGATCAAAAGTTCGCCATAGCTGCAACTTCACGTACTTCGTTTGTGTTCAACGACCAGACCAAGGCGTCTCGTAACCCCACCTTCATTAATAAAGCTTTCCTCTTATATTCACAATATCCAGATTGCAATCTTAGTTTCTTGCTTGTTCTTCGTTTGCTCATGAGAAACAGGCCCTCGTGGTCAGGTTGATCGTGCTCCGGCGTGGTCAATAACCCTCGGAAGTTGGTTTAGCGATTGCTAAAGGCGTGACGTCTACGACGTACGTAGTCGGATCGTCAAGGTCGACTCCCACAGAAACGATAGCCACCATCTCATCGAAACATCGGGACACCTTTGCCTCTATCAAGTGGTATCAGATTTTCAGGTTGCTCGGTGAGATTTTACAGTTTTTCGTAGATTAGATCGAGTGCATTCTTCATACCTAAAGTCCACGAAAAAGCCACAAAAAATTAGGGTTAGTTCATCATATCCGAACCAATCGAGCCTTCGCATAATCTTTTTAGGGTTTTTGCTTTGTTGAATTTGCGGTTGCATCGTCGTGTCAAGTTCTTTGGTCTTAGAGTCTAGTCTTTTAGAGTTTCGAGTTACGGTCATAAGTTGTCACGCCGCCGCTTTCATCATCATCGCCTGGCCATCTACCACCAATCCGTCTCCATATACCACCACCGCTACCATATACCACCACCGCTGCCATATACCACCACCATATATCCACCACCAATCCGAGTTCTTCTCATATTAGGTTTGTTTTCGAGATCCATCTAGTTTCCGATTCGTGTTTCCTAGCCGGAGTAGGTTTCGGAAAAAAAAAAGAAATTTTTTTTTCCGAAAACGCACTTGTCGAAAAATTTTCTGGCTATCCTATTTTTAGGTGTTTCTAAGCGTATTGAGACAGTCGCCATTATAGAAAGTTTTTTTTGACCCGTTTCCGCTTTTGGGTCGGCGATCGAAAAAAAAAAACAATTTGGTCGAAAAAATTTCGTGCCCATCCTGTCGATTTGACACAGGAAGAGTTTTGAGACACTCGCCATTATAGTGATTTTTAGCAAAAAAAAAAGAGCGCAAAAAAAAAAAAAGCGCAAAAAAAAAGCGAAAAAAAATTTCCAGTGTGCTTTTCCGTTGTTTAGTGCGGCGCCGTGATTTTGTTAGTGTTCTAGGCTCGCGTCTCTAGCACGGTCTAGCCTAGGACGACCTGATCTGCGTCGTTGAGCGTTTATTCAACTTTGCATCTCTGATTTGATTATTCTTGACCCTTTTGCCACCATATTATAAGCGTTCCCAGCTCCACATACATCTACATCGTATGCGTTTGACTCTCCACAGTAATCGCTCTATCCAAGCTTTGAGAGTTTTGACTACATCGGTTTGCCGATCACCGCTTTCTTCTTTGGGTAAGAACTGGTAAGAATTTGAGATTTGCTTGACGGATTTGTGAATGTCCACCACACCACCACCACCACTTCTTAGTAGTCTGTCGAATCATATTCTTGTGTGTTTCTATTGCTGCTAACCATGGCAGGATCACAAGCCGGCGAGACTGACTGGGAGAACATGACAAACAAAGCGCTACATGATAAGTTTCAACAAATGATGAGTGGGCAGGTGGAAGATGTTCTAAATAGATTTGAAGAGGCCATGGAGAAGATAGATGGCATTGAGAAGGCGTTCGAAACAAAGCTCGATAACAAGTTTAATGAATTGCTCGTGCGTCTACCACCACCACCACCGGCTGCACCTAATGCACCTCTACAACAACAACAACGACTACCTCCACATCGCGAAGCAGCCCTCCGCCGAAGCGAGCCGTGTCCCTCTTCACTGGCCAAGCTGCTTTGGTGCTGCTTTGTTGATATACGTGGCTCCTGCTGGCGATGTGGGGAGGATGATTATGTGAGAGAGTACGAGGATGAGGTTGATCAACTTCAGAACTACGTGCAAGTGCAACCACCAGCACCACAACCACCCGGTCGTCCACATGCAAATAATGGCAATGTTAGGGCTCCCCCTCAGTGCGAGATCATGACCATCTCCCTAAACTGAAGTTGAATATTCCACCATTTGAGGGTAGATATGTTTACGATATATATCTTACTTGGGAGTTAGAAAGCGAACAACGATTTACATGTTTACAATATCACGAGGAGAGACGTGTTCCATTGCTGTTTGTGCTTTCACTAGCTTTGCATGTGTTTGGTGGTGCGAACATTGTAGATTATATCCTGTTCCAGCTACTTGGACTGCTTTAAAAACTGCTATGCGTACTCGTTGGGTTCCACCATATTATCAACGTGAATTACTTCAAAAATTGCAGCGCTTAAGACAAGGAAAAATTCGGTGAAGAATATTATCAGGAATTACAAAGCGGCTTGATTAGATGTGGTATTGTTGAGGAGAATGAAGCTATGCTTGCACGTTTTCTGGGTGGATTAAATAGAGATATTCAGACCATTCTAGACTACAAGGATTATACTAATATCACTCAATTATTCCATCTTGCTTGTAAAGCTGAACGTGAAGTGCAGGATCGACAGGCGTTGGCGGCGGACTAACTTTTCTGCAGGTCGACCTTCATCATGGACACCACGTGCATCATCTACTTCCACACGTTCTACTACACGGCACCTCCGTCATTGCCACCTCCAACCGTGATACAAGAAAGCGAGCACAACCACCACTATCTGCCAAGAGCACACCTGTTGGGCCTACACAGAGCTCTTCTTCTTCCATGGCGTCAACAGGACACACAAGTGATATTATTTGTCGTCGTTGTAAGGGAAGAGGACACTTTGTGAGAGAATGCCAATCTCAGCGTGTGATGATTGCTCACGAGGATGGTGGGTATGAGTCCGCTAGTGACTATGATGAAGAGACTTTGGCTCTTATTACGCATGAAGAACACGGTGGAGAGGATTACGATCATGAGACGCAATACATGGCTGCTGAAGATCTTGACAGGTATGAACGTTTAGTTGCTCAACGTGTTTTGAGTGTGCAGAGTTACACAAGCTGAGCAAAATCAGAGGCAAAACTTGTTCCATACAAAGGGAGTTGTGAAGGAACGTTCTATTAGCGTCATCATAGATGGAGGGAGCTGCAACAACTTGGCTAGCATGGATATGGTGGAGAAGCTTTCTCTCACCACAAGACCACATCCACATCCTTACTACATCCAATGGTTCAACAACAGCGGCAAGGTTAAGGTAACACGTCTTTGTTCGTGTGTATTTTAGTATCTCTACATATGCTGATTATGTTGATTGTGATGTGGTACCTATGCAAGCATGTTCCTTATTACTTGGTAGACCATGGCAATTTGATAAAAATTATGTACACCATGGTAGAAACAATCAGTATACTCTTGTTCACAAGGATAAAAATATTACTTTGCTTCCTATGACTCCTGATTCAATTTTGAAAGATGATATTAATAGAGCTAATAAAGCAAAACAGGAGAAAAATAAGAGTGAAAATCAGATTGTGGCAAAAGAATTTGAGCAACAAATGAAGCCTAATAATAAACCATCTAATGTTGCTTCTGAAATTAAACTGAAAAGTGCATGTTTACTTGCCACCAAATCTGATATTGAGGAGCTAGATTCTAGCAAATCTGTTTGCTATGCTTTTGTGTGCAAAGAGGCATTATTTTCATTCGAGGACGTGCCTTCCTCTTTGCCCCGCTGTCACTAACATTTTGCAGGAGTTCGTTGGCGTCTTCCCACAAGGCGTGCCACCGGATTACCACCTATTCGAGGGATTGAGCATCAAATTGACTTAATTCCGGTGCATCGCTACCCAACCGTGCACCATACCGTACCAATCCGGAGGAGACGAAGGAGATTATCGTCAATCTGAGGAGCTGCTTTCGACAAAGGTTATATACGCGAATCTCTTAGTCCTTGTCTGTTCCTATTATACTAGTGCCTAAAAAGGATGGTACGTCGGCGTATGTGTGTTGATTGTAGAGGCATTAATAATATTACTATTCGTTATCGTCATCCTATTCCTAGGCTAGATGATATGCTTGATGAATTGAGTGGCTCTACAATATTCTCCAAAGTTGATTTGCGTAGTGGATACCATCAAATTCGTATGAAATTGGGAGATGAATGGAAAACAGCATTTAAAACTAAGTTTGGTTTATATGAGTGGTTAGTCATGCCTTTTGGGTTAACTAATGCACCTAGTACTTTCATGAGACTAATGAACGAAGTTTTACGTGCTTTCATTGGACGATTTGTGGTAGTCTATTTTGATGATATACTGATTTATAGCAAATCTTTGGAAGAACATTTGGAACATTTACGTCCTGTTTTTAATGCTCTACGTGATGCACGTTTGTTTGGTAACCTTGGGAAGTGCACCTTTTGCACCGACCGAGTATCTTTTCTTGGCTATGTTGTTACACCACAGGAATTGAAGTTGATAAAGCCAAGATTGAAGCTATTGAGAGTTGGCCGCAGCCCAAAACGGTCACACAAGTGAGGAGTTTTCTTGGACTCATTGGTTTCTATAGGCGCTTTGTGAGAGACTTTAGCACCATTGCTGCACCTCTCAATGAACTTACAAAGAAGGATGTGCCTTTTGTTTGGGGTACATACGGAAGAAGCCTTCACGGTATTGAAAGATAAGTTGACACATCCTCCTTTACTCCAACTTCCTGACTTTAATAAGACTTTTGAGCTTGAATGTGATGCTAGTGGAATTGGATTAGGAGGTGTGTTATTACAAGATGGCAAACCTGTTGCATACTTTTACGAAAAATTGAGTGGGCCTAGTCTGAACTATTCTACTTATGACAAAGAATTATATGCTCTTGTTAGGACTTTAGAGACATGGCAACATTATTTATGGCCCAAAGAATTTGTTATACATTCTGATCATGAATCTTTGAAACATATTAAAAGTCAAGCTAAACTGAATCGTAGACATGCTAAATGGGTTGAATTCATTGAGACTTTCCCTTATGTCATTAAACACAAGAAGGGTAAAGAAAATGTTATTCTTGATGCTTTGTCTCGTCGCTATACTATGCTTTCACAACTTGACTTCAAAATATTTGGTTTGGAGACCATCAAAGATCAATATGTGCATGATGCTGATTTTAAAGATGTAATGCAGAATTGTAAAGAAGGAAGAACATGGAACAAGTTCGTTATTAAGGATGGTTTTGTGTTCCGTGCTAACAAGCTATGCATTCCTGCTAGCTCTGTTCGTATTTTGTTGCAGGAGGCGCATGGAGGAGGATTAATGGGACACTTTGGCGTGAAGAAGGCGGAGGATATACTTGCTACACATTTCTTTTGGCCAAAGATGAGACGGGATGTTGAAGCGTTTTGTTGCTCATTGCACTACATGTCAAAAAGCTAAGTCACGACTCAATCCTCATGGTTTATATATGCCTTTGCCTATACCTAGTGTTCCTTGGGAGGATATATCTATGGACTTTGTTTTAGGTTTACCTCGAACAAAGAAGGGAGGGATAGCATATTTGTTGTCGTGGATAGATTCTCGAAAATGGCACACTTTATACCATGTCATAAAAGCGATGATCTTTGTTAATGTTGCTGATTTGTTCTTCGTGAAATTATTCGCTTGCATGGTGTGCCAAATACTATTGTTTCAGATCGTGATACTAAATTTCTTAGCCACTTTTGGAGATGTTTATGGGCTAAGTTGGGGACTAAACTGCTTTTTAGTACTACTTGTCACCCCCAAACTGATGGACAAACTGAAGTAGTCAATAGAACATTGTCTACTATGCTTAGGGCTGTTTTGAAGAATAATAAGAAAATGTGGGAAGAATGCTTGCCTCATATTGAATTTGCTTATAATCGTTCATTGCATTCTACTACTAAGATGTGCCCTTTTGAAATTGTGTATGGCTTCCTACCTCGTGCACCTATTGATTTGTTGCCTCTTCCATCTTCGGAGAAGGTTAATTTTGATGCTAAAGAACGTGCTGAATTGATTTTAAAAATGCATGAGTTAGCTAAGGAAAACATTGAGCGTATGAATGCTAAATATAAACTTGCTGGAGATAAGGGTAGAAAACATGTTGTCTTTGCACTGGAGATCTTGTTTGGTTACATTTGCGTAAGGATAGGTTTCCTAATTTGCAAATCAAAGCTAATGCCACGTCTTTGATGGTCCATTTAAGGTGTTAGAGAAAATAAATGATAATGCATATAAACTTGAGTTGCCTGCAGATTTTGGGGTTAGTCCCACTTTTAACATTGCAGATTTGAAGCCTTATTTGGGTGAGGAAGATGAGTTTCCGTCGAGGGCGACTTCATTTCAAGAAGGGGAGGATGATGAGGACATCAATACCATTGTTACACCCACAGCCCTGCTGCTATACATCTTGGACCAATTACTAGAGCTCGCATCGCCAATTGAATTATCGGTACTTTCGTTTCTTGGTAACGATTCCAATGTTCATGAGAATATGATGCTGCCTAAATTGGATACATTTGTTTTGCTTACAAATGAAGGGCCTACCATGGACAAGAAAGATGAACCTTGGAGCAAGTTCAAGCATGGAGATGTTGGCATGCATGAGAAACAAGAACGGAGTTACAAGTGATGATTCGGGACTTTGAAGCCACCCTAATGAGAGCATGAGGCCTTGGACGAAATATACAAGATGCCACTTCATAATATTCGTCCATAGGCTATTCTAGGTGCTGCGTCACCTTATTATTGGGCCAGGCCCATGTAATTTCGAAATACTTAAGTGTAGGCTGTTTTAGAGTCCGTATGTGTGGGGAAACAAGATTTAGGGTTGGTTTCGGACCCCTCCCTCAAGGGCCACGTAATTCCCTCCTCTTTCTCCATATATACAACCCTTAGGCGTCGTTTAGACTTTGGGTTTTGTTTAGATCAAAAGTTCGCCATAGCTGCAACCGGCGTGCCGTTTGTGTTCAACGACCGGACCAAGGCGTCTCGAGAACCCCACCTTCATTAATAAAGCTTTCCTCTTATATTCGCAATATCCAGATTGCAATCTTAGTTTCTTGCTTGTTCTTCGTTTGCTCGCGAGAAACAGGCCCTCGTGGTCAGGTTGATCGTGCTCGGCGTGGTCAATAACCCTCGGAAGTTGGTTTAGCGATTGCTAAGGCGCGACATCTCGCACGTACGTAGTCGGATCGTCAAGGCCGACTCCCACAGAAACGATAGCCACCATCTCATCGAAACATCGGGACACCTTTGCCTCTATCACCCAAGATGTTCCGCGACGTCTCACGCTTCACCAACCGATGCTATACATGTCGCAAAGCTAAGTCTAAAGCTCAATCTCATGGTCTTTACATGCCTCTTCCTATTCCATATCAACCATGGGAAGACATTAGTATGGATTTTGTACTTGGTTTGCCTAGGACCCAAAATGGCAAGGATTCCGTCTTTGTTGTTGTGGATAGATTTTCTAAGATGGCACATTTCATACCTTGCAACAAGATAGACGATGCTTCACATGTTGCCCATCTCTTTTGTAGGGAAATCTTGCGACTCCATGGCGTACCAAAGACAATCGTCTCCGATCGTGACGTCAAGTTCTTGAGTTACTTTTGGAAGACCCTATGCGCCAAGCTCGGAATCAAGCTCTTGTTCTCCTCGGCATACCATCCTCAAACCGATGGCCAAACGGAGGTGACGAACCGCACACTATCCACTCTACTTCGTGTCTTGATAAAGAAGAACATCAAGGAATGGGAAGCATGTCTACCCATCGCCGAAATACGCCTACAATCGTGCAAGACATTCAACTACCGGCAAGTCCCCCTTCGAGGTCGTCTCTGGTTTCAACCCCTTGTCCCCATTGGACATTCTACCACTTCCTCTCCACGGCGCACCAACATGGATGCAAGTGAACGAGCAAGCTACATCAAGAAGATGCACGAAGACACAAGGCACACCATTGAGCGCCAAGTACAACATCAAGCAAACAAGCTCAACGCAAAACAAGCAACCCATCGTCTTCAACATTGGTGATCTCGTGTGGCTACACCTTCGCAAGGACCCAAAGAGCATAAGTCCAAGCTTCTCCCTCGAGCCGATGGACCTTTCAAGGTGCTAGCACGCTACAAGCGACAACGCCTACAAGATCGACCTACCTCTAGACAAATACAACGTGAGCGACATCTTCAACGTCAAGGACCTCGCACCATTCCATGGAGATGAAGCTTTTGATCCGAGGTCGGATCTCTCCCAAGGGGGGGAGATGATGCGGAGCATCCCACGATCATCCCCATGGACTTACAACTGTCTCATCAAGAGCCAAGAGGACCCATGACACGAGCTAGAGCTAGAGCTCTCGAGAATGAGGTGACCTCTTTCCTTATTGATATCGCATATGATCCTCTCGAGACATGGCTACTACCTAAGTCCGATATGCTATGCATGATTAGGTGTCAAGGGGAACCTCCCGAGGACGCACGTGAAGATGGACAAGCCACCAAGTCCGCGGATGAAGAGAACCATCGGAGAAGGCCGAGAGCACCTTCCAGGCCCCGGACATCCGGCCCTTGGCCCGGACATCCGGCCCTGGAGCTTCTACCTCAACAGGATCCAATCTGGCCAAGTCTCGGGGCCGGACATCCGGCGTCAAGCCGGACATCCGGCCCCCAGCCGGATATCCGGCCCCACCAAATCCGCGCCTTTCCCGATTTGGCTGAAGCAGTCATGACCCGGACATCCGGCTAACCCCGGACATCCGGCGCCTCATGAAGCCCGGACATCCGGCCCGACGCCCGTCGTCCGGCCTCCCTTACTGCCTTGTGATGCCTCGAGGCCTTGTCCCTTGTACCCCTTCTTGAGACTATATATACTTGTTCCCTTTCCCCTTTCTAGGGTTAGCATTGGATTAGCTCATATTCGTGTGTGAGAGCCTTTGCTCATCCACTTGGCTACTTCTCCACCGAGATCAGGACCTCTCCGGAGAAGATCCCCCAAGCGGATTCAAGACCCCCTTCTAGGGTGGACCCCCTCAAGGCCTCCTCACGGAGAAGAACGGCTACCGTTTGTATCTTACCTTTGTTGGTCTTGAATCTTATGCCCCTCTATGCGATCGATAATCTAGCACTTGTGTGATTGATCTCTTGTCGGTTTCGTGATTTCTCTCTCGTTTCTCTCGTGTTCTTCCGCGTGTTCCTCGTGATTCCCCGTAGGATCCGCTCCAACGTGAAAGATCATACACGTAGGGTTCCGCCCTACATCAATTGTTGCTTTTGGTCTTTGAGAATTTGAGTTGTGGTTCCTGTGTCCTATTGTGTTTCGGCTATATAGGTACGGTTCGACGTCAGCATAACCACCGCTCATCTTCGCCAAGGACTCATCATCGCCAAGGACGGTAACTTCGACGACATCTTTGTCGTACCTTGCAATTGCATTGATACCCACATGGCCTTATTTTTGCGTAGCTTACCCATCGAGACTAGCCATTGAGTATTGCCGCAACGTGACTTGTGCACATTAGTGATCATACTCCATAGCATACATACCATACCACCGTGGTGCATATCTTGGGATCCATTTGTGTATCACAAAGTTGTCATAGCATACACAATTGCTATCTTGGTTCGTGAAGTTTTGCATAAGAAAAGAGCTCAAAAGAGAAAGAGCCACCCAAGCTTTTAAGCAAAGAGAAAGATAAGCAAAGAGCTTATGAGCAAGAACCATCGCATCATAATACATTAAGATTGTCATATTGGATCATCTTGGATCATAGCCCCGAAATACCATACATATAGCATAATGGGATAGAGATAGTTGCATTTTTGCATAGTAGGTTGTGCACAAGTTCCGTATCCGCCTATTATTGTGCAATCGTGCTAAGCGTCTCTCTAGTATTGTGCAACAAGAGCATTTCGTGGATTCCACATTTTGGCTCATTTTTGGTTTGCACAATCCCACTTATCTATTTATGTGTGTGTTTCCGTGTACCACTAGTTGCTTGGTCTACTTGTTGCATTTGCAAATTTGTGTACCTTTTCCAACATTATTGACGTTCACTTACAATTGCATCAAATTTTGTGCCACCATCCTCACCAAGCTCCACCATAAGCTTTTATTTGTGTAGGTGTGAGAACCGACAAGGATTGGTACCAATAGTGCTATTTCATTGTCCGCATTTGAGTGAACTTGATTCATCATCAACTTCGGTCAAAGGTACATTGGTATAAGTTCTTCTCCTTCTACCACTCACATTTTGCTTGGAATGATGGATAGGCCAAGTACTTCTACCAACCCACTCTTCATCGAACAAGACGGCGACATGTCATCATACGTCACCAAGAATCACCTCTTTGGTGCACAACGAGAGTTGCACCAAGAACAACAAGCAATGAGCGACCGCATCGACAATCTCGCCACCGACTTGCGACTCTCCGAGCAACGTACAAGAGACTACTTCGACAACAAGTTCGACGCTCACAAGCAAGAGAATGATGCAAGAATGGACGAGATCCGCGCCTTGATGAGAAACCGGCATCATTCCACTTCTTCATCATCAAGACGGAGCCGCTCGAGTCGACACTCTGACGACACCTTCTACGACTCAAGTACACCTACTTGAACACTCTTCGTCAGGTCAAGACGTCAAGACCGTCATGCATCTCGCAACCCGCTACATGACAAGCATTCACAAGAGCAAGTTGATGAGCAAGTCCTCGTCCTCAATCAAACCAAGACGCTTTTGCTCAAGCTCGAGAACGACAACAACTACGGCGACAAGAGGAAGAACGGCGGCGTCTACACCAAAGGCGAACAAGACGCCAAGGCTCAACGTCTTCAACAACAACAACGTGAAGCGCAAGCTCTTGAGGCGCAACGTGCCCTTCAAGAATCAAGTAGAGCCTTCGCCAACCGCAATCGCGAACGGCGCAATCAAGAGGAAGCCCTTCGAGAAGAAACCCAAGAGAGGAACTACCAACCTCATGGAGAACGTCAAGTTACTCAAGCCCCTCCACAAGCTCGTCAAGCTCCACCCCAACCTCAAGTTCAACAAGGGCAATTTGATCATGGTCTTCCTCCACGCCAAGAGCAACATGAAGACGATTACAATCCACGTCAAGGACGTCATCATCAACGTCACCAACAACACAATGAAGAGCAACGCTACGGCAAGCTAAAATTCACCATGCCCAAGTTCAATGGAAGCAATGACCTCAAGACTACCTCTCATGGGCATTGAAGGTTGACAAAATCTTCCGGTTGCACAACTACGATGAAGCGAAGAAAATCGCTATGGCATCACTTGAGTTCCAAGACTATGTGCTCATATGGTGGGAACAAATCATTGAGCGACGACAAGCAAGAGGTGAACCTCCAATCACCACTTGGGCTCAAATGAAGGATGTCATGCGAGCACGCTTTTGTGCCAACCTACTACAACCGCGACCTCTTCAAGAAACTCCAACTACTCAAGCAAGGAACAAAGAGTGTTGAAGAATATTACAAGGAAATGGAGATAGCCATGATTCGAGCCCATGTCAAAGAAGATGATGACCAAACTATGGCACGTTTCTTGAATGGACTCAATCATCCCATCAAGAAGATCGCCGACTTCCAACCATACTCAACCCTCATTGAGCTCGTGCATCAAGCTACAAAGGCGGAACGCCAAGTGCAAGATGACTTCAAGTACGCCAAGTACTCATCTAAGACCGACGGCTTCCCCAACAACCAAGCTTCAACGACTCCTCCAACATCTACATCAACCAAGCTTTCTTCAAGAAACGACGACAAGTCAATTTACAAGAAGACTTCGACAAGTTCAAGTCGTCCTCCTCCTACTACAAGCAACCTCAAGCCGCGTGCTTCATCCTCTACTCCGACCGATGAGACCATCAAGACAAGCTCCTTCAAGTGTTTCACTTGCGGCGGCCGCGGCCACAAGTCCTACGAATGCACCAACAAGCGCACCATGATCCTCAACGACGATGGCACATATGACTCCATGAGTGAAGAGGAGATGGAAGCTCTTGAGCAAGTGGCCATGCACCGGTGAGTGAACGAAGATGAAGATGATCAAGTCTTTTGTGATGAGGATTCGAGCCCGCTCTCGTTGTCTCCAAGGTCTTGACTCTTCAACATCAACAAGAAGAAGACCAACGATGCCACATCTTCCACACAAAAGCCGGCATCAATTGACGGTCCATCAAGGTCATCATCGATGGAGGTAGTTGCCACAACTTGGCAAGTGAAGAACTATGCTCCAAGCTCCAATTGGTAAAGAAGAGGCACCCGCACCCTTACAAGGTTCAATGGCTAAGTGACTCCGGCACTATACTGAGTTGAGCATACGGTCCTAGTCTCTTTAAAAATTGGTGCATCTGAAGACACTTTGGAGTGTGATGTGGTCCCAATGACCGCTTTGTCACCTACTTCTTGGTCGACCATGGCAATTCGACCGTGGTGTCATACACAATGGGCGTACCAATCACTATAGCTTCAAGATGAAAGGGAAAGAATATGTGCTACGACCTATGTCTCCTAGTCAAGTGATAGCCGACAAGCAAGCCACACATCATAGAGAAAAGAGTGAGAAAGTGATCCACCCAAAAGTGAGTGAGAGCCACAAGCCAAATTTGAGCGACTCTTCGCCTAGAGAGAAAAACCTCATCCTATTTGCCACCAAAAGCGAGATGAGAGAAGTGTGTGAAAACCCATCGAGTGTGATGCACTTTGTCCTTGTGTGCAAGGATGGAGAACCAAAAACTAACACCATTCACGAGCTACCTTTGGTGTTTCAATCTCTTTTGCAGGAATTTCAAGATGTTTTCCCGATGAGCTACCTCCGGGTCTACCTCCTCTTCGAGGCATAGAGCATCGAATCGACCTCATCCCCGGAGCGCCTCTTCCAAACAAAGCTCCATACCGAGTCAATCCGGAAGAAACCAAGGAGATTCAACGACAAGTACAACAACTCATCGACAACGGTCATGTACGTGAAAGCCTAAGCCCTTGTGCCGTTCCGGTTATTCTTGTGCCTAAGCCCGACGGAAGTTTTCGCTTGTGTTCCGATTGTAGACCTATCAATGCGATCTACGTCCGTTATAGGCATCCCATTCCTCACTTAGATGATATGCTTGATGAACTTAGTGGAGCCAACTTTTTCTCCAAAATTGATCTTAAAAGTGGCTATTATCAAATCCGCATACAAGAGGGTGATGAATGGAAAACTGCTTTCAAAACCAAATTTGGATTATATGAATGGTTAGTGATGCCTATGGGTCTTTAGGAAGCTCCCGGTACTTTTGTGCGTCTTATGCATCATGTGCTTCGTCCTTATATTGGAGTCTTTGTTGTGGTTTACTTTGATGATATTCTTGTGTTTAGCAAAACCATGAAAGAGCTCATCAATCATGTAAAATCTGTGTTGCAAACTCTTCGCAAGGAAAGCCTTTATGCAAACTTGAAAAAATGCACTTTTGGGGTTGACAAAGTGGTTTTCTTGGGTTTTGTAGTTTCCTCAAAGGGTGTCCATGTTGATGAATCTAAAATTGAAGCAATTAAAACTTGGCCCCAACCCACAAATTTGCAACAAGTGCGAAGTTTTCTTGGTCTTGCGGGTTTTTATCGTCGCTTTGTGAAAGATTTTGGCACAATTGCCGCTCCTTTGCATGCTTTGAGCAAGAAGAATACTCCCTTTGTTTGGGGAACTTTGCAATCAACCGCTTTTGATGAGCTCAAGTCTTTGCTTACTCATGCTCCGATTCTTGCTTTGCCCAATTTTGACAAAACTTTTGAGGTTCATTGTGATGCAAGTGGTACCGAATTGGCGGAGTTTTGATGCAAGAAAAACGAGCCATTGCTTATTTTAGTGAAAAACTCTCCGTGCTCAACTTAATTATCCCATCTATGACAAAGAATTGTATGCTTTAGTACGTGTGCTACATGATTGGGAACATTACCTTAGACCTCATGAGTTTGTCATCCATACCGATCATGAAACGCTTAAGTACCTCAAAGGTCAAACTAAATTGAACAAGCGTCATGCAAAATGGAGTGAATTCATTGAATCTTTTCCTTATGTGATCAAGTACATTAAGGGTAAAGAAAATGTAGTTCTTGACGACGCTTTCACGCATATGCATGCTTGTCACTCAACTTGAGTTGAATGTTATTGGCTTTGAACATATAAAAGACTTGTATGAGCATGATCCATCTTTTGCTTCTCCTTATGCTAAGTGTTTGACGCATACGTCTTGGGAACAATATTACATCAAGGATGGTTATCTTATGAGAGCTAACAAACTTTGCATTCCCGAGTCTTCTCTTCGTTTGCTCCTTTTGCAAGAGGCTCATGGAGGCGGACTCATGGGACACTTTGGACACGACAAGACATTCGCCACGCTCTCCAACAACTACTTTTGGCCCAAGATGTTCCGCGACGTCTCACGCTTCACCAACCGATGCTATACATGTCGCAAAGCTAAGTCTAAAGATCAATCTCATGGTATTTAAATGCCACTTCCAATTCCATATAAACCATGGGAAGACATTAGTATGGATTTTGTACTCGGTTTGCCTAGGACTCAAAATGGCAAGGATTCCGTCTTTGTTGTTGTGGATAGATTTTCTAAGATGGCACATTTCATACCTTGCAACAAGATAGACGATGCTTCACATGTTGCCAATCTCTTTTGTAGGGAAATCTTGCGACTCCATGGCGTACCAAAGACAATCGTCTCCGATCGTGACGTCAAGTTCTTGAGTTACTTTTGGAAGACCCTATGCGCCAAGCTCGGAATCAAGCTCTTGTTCTCCTCGGCATACCATCCTCAAACCGATGGCCAAACGGAGGTGACGAACCGCACACTATCCACTCTACTTTGCGTCTTGATAAAGAAGAACATCAAGGAATGGGAAGCATGTCTACCCATCGCCGAGTACGCCTACAATCGTGCAAGACACTCAACTACCGGCAAGTCCCCTTTCGAGGTCGTCTACGGTTTCAACCCGTTGTCTCCAAGAGCGCACCAACATGGATGCAACTGAACGAGCAAGCTACATCAAGAAGATGCACGAAGACACAAGGCACACCATTGAGCGCCAAGTACAACGTCAAGCAAACAAGCTCAACGCCAAAAAGCAACCCATCGTCTTCAACATCGGTTATCTCGTCTGGCTACACCTTCGCAAGGACCGCTTCCCCAAAGAACGCAAGTCCAAGCTTCTCCCTCGAGCCGATGGACCTTTCAAGGTGCTAGCACGCTACAACGACAACGCCTACAAGATCGACCTACCTCGAGACAAATACAACGTGAGCGACATCTTCAACGTCAAGGACCTCGCACCATTCCATGGAGATGAAGCTTTTGATCCGAGGTCGGATCTCTCCCAAGGGGGAGATGATGCGAGCATCCCACGATCATCCCCATGGACTTACAACCGTCTCATCAAGAGCCAAGAGGACCCATGACACGAGCTAGAGCTAAAGCTCTCGAGAACGAGGTGACCTCTTTCCTTATTGATATCGCATATGATCCTCTCGAGATATTGGTACTACCTAAGTCCGATATGCTATGCATGATTAGGTGTCAAGGGGAACCTCCCGAGGACACACGTGAAGATGGACAAGCCACCAAGTCCGCGGATGAAGAGAACCAACGGAGAAGGCCAAGAACACCTTCCAGGCCCCGGACATCCGGCCATGGCCCCGGACATCCGGCCCCTGGAGCTTCTACCTCACCAGGATCCCATCGGCCATGTCTCCAGGGCGGACATCCGGCGTCAAGCCCGGACATCCGGCCCAGCCGGATATCCGCCCCACCCGAAATCCGGTGCCCCTTTCCCGATTGTGAACGGTCGCCCAGCCCGGACATCCGCCCTTGGCGGACATCCGGCTCTTCCGGAAGCCCCGGATATCCGCCCTCGCCCGAAATCCGCCCCGATTGCGTTTGAAGACCCGCCAGCCCGGACATCCGCCCCTAGTCAGGACATCCGGCGTCTCGAAAGCCCGGACATCCGCCCGACGCCTCGGACGTCCGGCCTCCCTGCGTCACAAGATGCCTCAGGGCCTTGTCCCTTGTACCCCTTCGGCCGAGACTATATATACTTATTCCCTTTCCTCTTTCTAGGGTTAGCATTGGATTAGCTCATATTCTTGTGCGAGAGCCTTTGCTCATCCACTTGGCTACTTCTCCACCGAGATCAGGACCTCTCCGGAGAAGATCCCCAAGCGGATTCAAGACCCCTTCTAGGGTGGACCCCCTCAAGGCCTCCTCACGGAGAAGAACGGTTACCGTTTGTATCTTACCTTTGTTGATCTTGAATCTTGTGCCACTTTATGTGATCGATAATCTAGCACTAGTGTGATTGATCTCTTGTCGGTTTCGTGATCTCTCTCTCGTTTCCTCCGTGTTTCCCTCGTGTTCTTCCGCGTGTTCCTCGTGATTCCCCGTAGGATCCGCTCCAACGTGAAAGATCGCCCACGTAGGGTTCCGCCCTACATCACGCTCCGAGGCTGAGGTTGATTCGATGCTCAATGCCTCGTAGAGGAGGTAGACCTGGAGGTAGCTCATCGGGGAAAACATCTTGGAATTCCTGCAAAAGAGATTGAAACACTAAAGGTAGCTCGTGAGAGGTGTTAGTTTTTGGTTCTCCATCCTTGCACACAAGGACAAAGTGCATCACACTGGATGTGATGAGGACATGACTACCTTGGATAAGACCAAAAATATTGCGTACATGCATATTTGTCAGGTGATTTCTAGTGCAAACTATTCAATAATCTATTTATGTTATCCAGAACAAAAATACATCACATACTTTTGTGTTTTGTCTAATTGTAGGTGTATGGGACATTTGTACAATACACATATGAAGATAAGGGAAAAGGAGAAGTTTAGGTGCTGTTCAAAAAGTCCTCTCACGTCACTTTTGGACCAAGAGAAGATAGAGTCCAAGTCTCTCACGTTACGGACTCAGATTCGGACTACTGCAGACATACCTGACTCAAAACGTCAATAACTTTTTCATCCGGACTCCAAATTGGGTGATTCGTTTTTTGTTGGAAAATAGATTTCGTGCACCTTCCAACCCAATTGGATTCACCTTCAAATTCGTCCGGAGCGTTGAGTTATGGACGAAACAATCTGATGCTGCAGCAGAATCCGAGTCAAACTACAAGTCCAAAGGTGTTACGTCACCTCCGCTTGGGCCCATTGGCCTTGTACGACCTAGGGTTAGTTTTAGGCTGCCTTGGGACGTCCTACCACCTCCTTGGCCGCCACCCCTTGATCCTATATAAGTAGATCCATCTAGTAGCTTTTTCCTTGGGGTTTTGTTTAGATTAAAAGTTTGCCATAGCTGCAACTTCGCGTACTTCGTTTGTGTTCAACGACCAGACAAAGGCGTCACAGAACCCCACCTTGATCAATAAAGCTTTCATCTTATATTCGCAATATCCAGATTGCAATCTCAGTTTCTTGCTTGTTCTTCGTTTGCTCGCAGGAAGCAGACCCTCGTGGTCGAGTTGATCGTGCTCGGCGTGGTCAATAACCTCTCGGAGTTGGTTTAGCGATTGCTAAGGCGCGACGTCCTCAAGACGCTCGTAGTCGGATCGTCAAAGTCGACTTCCTCCAAAGCGAAAACCAACATCTCATCGAAGACGGGACACCTTTGCCTCTATCAAGTGGTATCGGTTTCGGGTTGCTCGGTGAGAACTTCCAATTGTCCCTAGATTCGATTTATTTTCTTACCTATTGTCCAAGAAAAGGCCACCGGAAAAGTTAGATCTATTCATCATTTGTCCTAGCCAGTCCAAGCCTTTGCAATTTTCTTTTCATTGTTTGCATTATTGAATTATCGGTTGCATCGTCGTGTCGAGTTGCTGGTCTTAGTGTCTAGTTCCTTTAGAGTTTCGAGTTCTGTTCACATTAGTCACGCCGCCGTTGCATCATTATCCCTTCCACTGTCCACCATACCATCCATCAATTTCCACCACGTGCTATGCACTATTCATTGTCATAATCATAGTTGAGGTCATTCACATCTTCGCTTGATCCAATCTGCATCTTATCTAGTTTGTTTTGGAAAAGAGAAAAAAAGAGAAAAAAAGAGAAAAAAAAAGAGAAAAAAAGTAAAAAAAAAGTCAGAGAAAAAAAAGAGAAAGAAAAAGGAAAAAAAGTGTGAGAAAAAAAAGAGAGAAGAAAAAAAAAAACAAAGTTTGGATCTATCTAGACTCAATCTCGTAGCTGAATTCGGATTGGAATCTGTTTTGTGCACTGTTCAGTAAAACAGGCATAACTTCCTCATACGAAGTCCGTTTTGGCTCATGAGTACTCAAATTAAAGCTAGAGACGAGCCGCATCTAAATAGTTGCAGAAGCTAGTTCAATATTTGGCACATCAAAATCGGCTCCTAAATAGGTCGTTTTGCCCTCCGAAGTTCGTGAACACAGCTTATTCCAGTTTTTCAAATCAGTTTTAGAATTTTTTGACTCCTCATATCAACTCGGAATTGAGTGATTCTTTTTGCATTGGAAAGCTTGAGTTAGTAGCATTCTTTGAAAAAAGTTATCAGAAAATTGGCTCAAACTTTTCAAGAGGAAAACTGGAGAGAGTTGTTGTATATCCCGCTTGGCGGTTGTTTTCATCATTATCTTTACTGTCGTTGTGCTCTTCACTTATATCTTGTTGTCTAGAGCTACTCATTATCCTTCATTGATGCTAGTTGTGCTACGCCGTGACCTCATTAGTGTTCTAGGTCGCGTCTCTAGTCCGGTCTAGCCTAGGACCAACACAGTACCGTCGTTGAGCGTTTATTCAACATTGCATCTTTGAATTGATTATTGCTAATCTTTTGCTACCATATATAGCCAACCCAGCTCCACATATTTCTACACCGTGTATACGTTCGCTCCACTGGCAATATCTTTACACATTCTTCTGAGTTACTTGACACATTTGGTTGCTGTCACACTTTCTTTGCATGGTAAGAACTTGTAAGACATTGATATTTGCTTTACTGTGAGTGTTTTACCACCACATCCTAGTAGTTATAGAAACATTATTTTTGGATTTTGTTTCTTGTTCTACTAATCATGACAGGATCCAGAGTCAATTCATGGGCTTTGTCGATCGCGGGAGACATGCCACCACCTATGCAAATACCACAACCGTCACGAGAGGTGCACAAACATCCAAATGCACATGATCAGGTTCATGTTTCTATACCACCATTTAATGGCCGTTTTAGACCTCCTCTATATATTGAATGGGAGTTAGACATAAATAATATATTTGCTTCCCATAATTTTGATGAACGTAAAAAGTTATGGTTGCGGTTGGTTCTTTCACTGGTTATGCTCTAGTTTGGTGGAGTGAATATTGTCGGTTACACCCTGATTATGTACCTAATACTTGGGATGATTTAAAACATGTCATGAGAGATAGATTCGTCGATGTTTATTATACTCGTGGCATGATTAAAAAACTGGAACATTTAAAACAAGGTAGTGACACCGTAACAAAATATTATGATGATTTACAAACTACCTTGTTGCACTCATTTTTAGAAGAAAGTGAAGAAGATTTTATGGATAGATTTTGGGGAGGATTAAACCATAATATTCAGGAGATACTAATTCATGAAGAGTGTTATCCTATGGACCATTTGTTTCGTCTTGCTTGCAAAGCTGAACAGGAAATAAAACGACGTGTTGCCCACAAGGAGAACAAGCGACGGTGCACATTCCAACTGTTGATACAGATGTTTATTCAACTACTAGGCGTACTATGACAACCACATCCGTTGTTGCGAGGACTACATCATCTCCACCATGTGACACATCATCATCGAGTGCCTGCATCATCTGAGTTGACTATAAGAGGTAATGACAAAGGTACAGATTTTCCACTTTTACATGAGAATGATGCATGCCTAGTTAACTTGAATACATCATGTGTTGAGCTACCCACTACTTTGATCACACCACCTATTTTAGAGGATTATATTGATAATTTGACTTTGCCATGTGATCAAACAACTGAAATACCAACAATTTTGAGTGCACCCATTGAATTAATTGTTGATGCAAAAGAATCAATATTTAATCATTTTGATATGACCTCTAATCTTGGTGATGATTACGTGTCGAATGACTTATTGCATGTTTACTTATTTAAGCATGTTGTAGCATGTAAACTTGATGCAAGTAAGGTTTATTCACCAATGTTGGGATGGTTTAATGATGAACATTGTCAATCTTTTGAAATGAATAAGAGCTTCACTTATATGTGCAAACTGAGTTGCAATATTTTCATGCCTTCTACTTCTTGTGATAATGTTTTGGCTTTAGATTTTATGAACTATGCAAGTTACTCATCTATTTATGTGTCATATGTGCAAAAATCAAGGGAAATAAAAATGGATGACATATACATATACAACATGTACACCTTGTCTCTTTTGTTAGCCACATTTCAGACTAAGAACCATGAGGACGGCTTTGTTTTCAAGAAGTGGAGGATGATGAGGACATGACTACCTTGGATAAGACCAAAAACATTGCATACATGCATATTTGTCGGTGATTTCTAGTGCAAACTATTCAATAATCTATTTATGTTATCCGAACAAAAATACATCACATACTTTTGTGTTTTGTCTAATTGTAGGTGTATGGGACATTTATACAATACACATATGAAGATAAGGGAAAAGGAGAAGTTTAGGTGCTGTTCAAAAGTCCTCTCACGTCACTTTTGGACCAAGAGAAGATAGAGTCCAAGTCTCTCACGTTCGGACTCAGATTCGGACTACTGCAGACATACCTGACTCAAAACGTCAATAACTTTTTCATCCGGACTCCAAATTGGGTGATTCTTTTTTTATTGGAAAATAGATTTCGTGCACCTTCCAACCCAATTGGATTCACCTTCAAATTCGTCCGGAGCGTTGAGTTATAGACGAAACAATCTGATGCTGCAGCAGAATCCGAGTCAAACTACAAGTCCAAAGGTGTTACGTCACCTCCGCTTGGGCCCATTGGCCTTGTACGACCTAGGGTTAGTTTTAGGCTGCCTTGGGACGTCCTACCACCTCCTTGGCCGCCACCCCTTGATCCTATATAAGTAGATCCATCTAGTAGCTTTTTCCTTGGGGTTCTGTTTAGATTAAAAGTTCGCCATAGCTGCAACTTCGCGTACTTCGTTTGTGTTCAACGACCAGACAAAGGCGTCACAGAACCCCACCTTGATCAATAAAGCTTTCATCTTATATTCGCAATATCCAGATTGCAATCTCAGTTTCTTGCTTGTTCTTCGTTTGCTCGCAGGAAATGCAGACCCTCGTGGTCAGGTTGATCGTGCTCCGGCGTGGTCAATAACCTCTCGGAGTTGGTTTAGCGATTGCTAAGGCGCGACGTCCTCGCACGTTCGTAGTCGGATCGTCAAAGTCGACTTCCTCCAAAGCGAAAACCAACATCTCATCGAAAGACGGGACACCTTTGCCTCTATCAGGAAGGGTTCTCACACACTTCTCTCAACTCACTTTTTGTGGCAAATAGTATGAGGTTTTTCTCTCTAGGCGAAGAGGCGCTCAAGTTTGGCTTGTGGCGCTCACTCACTTTTGGTTGGATCACTTTCTCACTCTTCTCTCCATGATGGGTGGCTTGCTTGTCGGCTATCACTTGACTAGGAGACATAGGTTGTAGCACATACTCCTTCCCTTTCATCTTGAAGCTATAGTGATTGGTACGTCCATTGTGGATGACACCACGGTCGAATTGCCATGGTCGACCAAGAAGGAGGTGCAAACGGTCATTGGGACCACATCACACTCCAAAGTGTCCTCATATGCACCAATTTTGAAGGAGACTTGGACCGTATGCTCGATTCGTATAGTGCCGGAGTCGCTAGCCATTGAACCTTGTAGGGGTGCGGGTGCTTCCTCTTGACCAATTGAAGCTTGGAGCATAGTTCTTCACTTGCGAGGTTGTGGCAACTACCTCCATCGATGATGACCTTGACGGACCTTCCATTGATGCCGGCCTTTGGGTGGAAGATGTGGCATCGTTGGTCTTCTTGTTGATGTTGGAGAGTCAAGACCTTGGAGACAACGAGAGCGGGACTTGAATCTTCATCACAAAAGACTTGGTCATCTTCCTCTTCGTTGTTCACTTGTCGGTGCATGGCCACTTTCTCAAGGGCTTCCATTTCTCCTTCACTCATGGAGTCGTAGGTGCCGTCGTCGTTGAAGATCATGGTGCGCTTGTTTGTGCACTCGAAGGACTTGTGGCCTCGGCCGCCGCAAGTGAAACACTTGAAGGAGCTTGTCTTGACGGTCTCATCGGTCGGAGTAGAGGACGAAGCACGCGGCTTGAAGTTGCTTGAAGTAGGAGGAGGACGACCTTAACTTGTCAAAGTTTTATTGTAACTTGACTTGTCGCCGGTACTTGGTGATGCTCTAGTTGAGGTAGGATTTGTCGAAGTCGCGGGAGCTTGATAAGAGGAGCCGTAGGTCTTGGACGAGTACTTGGCATACTTGAATTCATCTTGGACTTGTCGCTCGGCCTTGGATGCTTGATGAACTAGCTCGAGGAGGTTTGAGTATGGTTCGAATTTGGCAATCCGCTTGATTGGATGGTTGAGGCCGTTCAAGAAGCGTGCCATTGTTTGCTCGTCGTCTTCTTTGACATTGGCTCGAATCATGGCAATCCCCATTTCTTGGTAGTATTCTTCCACCGTCTTCGTGCCTTGTTTGAGAAGTTGCAACTTCTTGAAGAGATCACGATTGTAGTGTGTAGGCACGAAACGAGCTCTCATGACATCCTTCATCGCCGTCCAAGTTGTGATTGGTGGTTCGCCTCTTGTACGTCGTCGCTCAATCACTTGTTCCCACCAAATGAGAACGTAGTCTTGGAACTCGAGTGATGCCATAGCTATCTTCTTCTCTTCATCGTAGTTGTGCAACCGGAAGATTTTGTCAACCTTCAATGCCCATGAGAGGTATTCTTCGGGGTCATTGCTTCCATTGAACTTGGGCATGGTGAACTTTAGCTTGCCGTAGCAGAGTTCTTCGTCGAAGTAGCGGTTGTGATGTCGTTCTTGCCGTGGGGGAATACCCTCAAATGCTTGTTCCTCGAGATGTCGCTCTTGGCGTGGAGGAAGTCGATGATCCACTTGCTCTTATTGAACTTGAGGTTGAGGAGGAGCTTGACGAGCTTGTGGAGTAGCTTGAGGAACTTGACGTTGCACGCAGGGTTGGTAGTTCCGCTCGTGGATTTCTTCTCGAAGGGCTTCCTCTTGATTGTGCCGTTCGCGATTGCGGTGGGCGATGGCTCGACTTGATTCTTGAAGGGCATGTTGCGCCTCAAGAGCTTGCGCTGCTCGTTGTTGTTGTTGAAGACGTTGAGCTTCGACGTCTTGTTCTTCTTGGTGTAGACGTGCTCGTTCTTCCTCTTGGCGCCGTAGTCGTTGTCGTTCTTGAGCTTGAGCAAAAGCATCTTGGTTTGAACGGGGACGAGGAACTTTCTCATCGACTTGCTGTTGTGAATGCTTGGCGTGTAGCGGGTTTCGAGATGCATGACGGTCTTGACGCATGGCTCGTCGAAGAGTGTTCGATGACGGTGTACTTGAGCCGGAGAAGGTGTCGTCGGAGTGTCCACTTGAGTGGCTCCGTCTTGAGTAGGAAGAAGTTGAAGGAGGCCGGTTGACCAACAAAGCACGGATCTCGTCCATTCGTGCATCGTTCTCTTGCTTGTGCGCGTCGAGCTTGTTGTCGAAGTAGTCCTGTGTATGTTGCTCGAAGAGTCGCAAGTCGGTGGCGAGGTTGTCGATGTGGTCGTTCATTGTTTGTTGCTCTTGATGTAGCGCTCGTTGTGCACCAAAGAGGTGGCTCTTGGTGACGAATGATGACATGTCGTCGTCTTGCTCGATGAAGAGTGGGTTGGTAGAGGTACTTGGCCTATCCATCATATAAAAGTGGTGGTGAGTAGGAAAATGAGAGAACAAAACCAAATTTACCTTTTCCGAAGATTGTGGATGTAACAAGTACGATCCCACGTGATGTTACAATAGGGGAATTGGTACCGGGAATTGTTTCTCACACCTACAAGTAAATGGTCTATGGAGTAGCTCGGTTACGATGGTGGCAAAAATTTCAAGCAAATGTTAGTCAAGATATCGAAAAAGTTGAGAAGATTCACAAAAATGCAAGTAAAAACAAATAGATCAAACCCAATGATATCACTAGGAACACACACACGTAAGATAGATGGGATCCGCACAACCAAGGGGTGAGCTCAAATGTGCAACCACGGAAAATCCTCTTGTTGTGCGAATGCTAGAGAGACACTAGCTCGATTGCTGAAATGGGCTTGATACGCATGTGCACCAACCTATAAGAGAAACGTGTCGTCTTCAATCCCAACTATGCTACGTATGAGATATCGAAGATGATACGCAAAATGACTCGATGCTATTGCTTACAAGCTCTTTGTTTTTCCTCTTTTGCTTAAAAGTTTTTTTCCGATGCTTGAGTCAAGTATGATATGAGACAAAGTAAGATATGCACGGGAGAGACTTATGGCACTAAGATGGTAACACGATCACTACGGTGCACAAAGCGTGGCCCGGAAATTCTCAACTTGCTAGTCTCGATGGGTAAGCTACGCGAAATGGCTCGGGTTATTAATGCAAAAGCAAGGGTGAGATGTCGTCGAGGTTACCGTCCGATCTTACGGTAATAGTGAAGTTGTTGAAGTCGATGTGTTGTCCGAGTTGATGCTTGGTGGCGATGATGATGTCCAAATGCGCCTAAGTAGCCGCAACACCTTAGGACACAAAAGAAACCGCGGTCCGGAACTCGAACAAACACGTGGAATGGTGCGGAAGAACACAAGGGGTGGTGGGGAAACAAAAGGAAGAGAAAAGAAAATGGCCGAAACTCCCTGGATAGCCCGTGCGCACGGGGTAAGTGAGGCCCGTGTGCACGGGGTCCTCCGAGGGTGGAAGAACTGCTCTGGATCCGTGGGGATTTCCAAGTTTTTGGTCAAATTCGAGGATTTGGAGGGTGGGGAAGATGGTGGGGGGTAGATCCATTTGCCAAACTCCAAATTCGTGGATCAAAACAACCAAATCTCACAAGATCAAACAAATTGCAAGAAAAATTTTGGGGCTATTTTTGGTGGGGATTTTCGGATTAGGACGAAAAACAACGAAATCAAGCTAGAAAGTGGAAGGTAGGGACTCCAAGATGTGAATCAACGTGGCTCATGATACCAAGATGATGTAGGGTAGAACCCTAGGAGGGATCTTTTCACACTTGGAGGGGGGAAAGGAGAGAAACAACATGAACACAAAGAGGAAATCACTCCAACAATTCCCGATTACACATCCACTAGAGTAACAACACAAGATCCACAAGTCACAAACACAATCAAAGGAAATATACAATGGCAAAGTTCATCCCAAATCCAAAGGAGATGGGGTCTTGGAGATAGTCCTCTCCTTGCGGAGGTCTTGAAATCCACAAGGATTCTTCCCTAGGGGTCTTGATTCCACAAGGGAAGGTAGAAAGGAGCAAAGCTCACAAATATCTCATCTAATACTTTGCTAACCCTAAACATGGTCCTTGGTACGACTTATATAGGCTTGGGGTCGAAGGAGATGAAGAAGGAGCCGAAGAAGCAATCTCAGCCGGCCATCCTGGGAGGCCCGTGCGCACGGGGTAAGTTGGGCCCGCGCGCACGGGGTGCTCCAGCGCCAACTCCCTGAGTAGCCCGTGGGCACGGGGTCTTGGGGGCACGTGCGCACTGGGTCGCTTGGAGCTTCCTGTGCAGCTGCCGTTGCCCTTCTTCTTGGGTTGCGTGGCCTCGGGGTGGTCCTCCCACTCCTCGGTGATGCTCCTGAGCGTCTTGGTGATGTTCCTCTTCATACCTAAGGAGGCATAGCACATTTTGGTGAGGTAGTAAACATGTTCCATTCGTGTCCATATGCAAATCTAGTAGGAAGGAATTCACCTCGGTTTCCAAAGCACGTGCTCTTGCTCTTGTCATGGGTCCACGTGGGGCTTGATGTGTCGGTGTAGAGTCCATGGGGATGATGGAAGGATGCTCCGCATCAATTCTACAACGACACATCAAGCCCGTGGACCTATGACAAGAGCTAGAGCACGTGCTTTGGAAACCGAGGTGAATTCCTTCCTACTAGACTTGCATATGGACACGAATGGAACATGTTTAATACCTCACCAAAATAAGCTATGCCTCCTTAGGTATGAAGAGGAACATCACCAAGACGCTCAGGAGCATCACCAAGGAGAGGGAGGACCACCCCAAGGTCGTGCGAACCCAGAAGAAGGACAATGAAGAAGACAGAGGCTCCAGCGACTGCTGCAAGACAGCCCCAAGACCCCGTAACGTACTACTCAGGGAGTTAGCGCTGAGCACCTGCAAGACGGGCATGTACTGCCCACGGGACCCCAAGACGTGGGCCCAACTTACCCCATGCGCACGGGCCTCCCAGGATGGCCGGCTGAGATTGCGTCTTCGGCTCCTCTCCATCTCCTCCGACCCCTAGGCTATATATTCCGTACCAAGGACCATGTTTAGGGTTAGCAAAGTATTAGATCAGATATTTGTGAGCTTTGCTCATTCACCTTCCCTCTTGGAGGATCAAGACCCCTAGGGAAGAATCCTTGTGGATTTCAAGACCTCCGCAAGGAGAAGACTATCTTCAAGCCCCATCTCCTTTGGATTTGGGATGAACTTTGCCATTGTATCTTTCCTTTGATTGTGTTTGTGACTTGTGGATCTTGTGTTGTTACTCTAGTGGATGTGTAATCGGGAATTGTTGGAGTGATTTCCTCTTTGTGTTGTTGTTGTTTCTCTCCTTTTCCCCCTCCAAGTGTGAAAAGATCTGATGTAGGGCGGAGCCCTAGTCGGAAATATTTCACGTTTGGAGGGGATCCTACGAGGAGAACATGACGAACAAGTGGAAGAACACAAGGAAAAACACACAAGAGAAACACTAAACCGACAAGTATCGATCACACAAGGGCTAGATCACCGAACACGTAAGGTAGCACAAGATTCAAAATCAACAAAGGAAAGATACACGAGTAGCCGTTCTTCTCCGTGAGGAGGTCTTGATGGGGGTCCACCCTAGAAGGGGGTCTTGAATCCTCTTGGAAGGATCTTCTCCGAGGAGGCGCGATCTCCGAGGAGAAGGTAACCAAGTGGATGAGCAAAGCTCTCACACAAATATGAGCTAATCCTTTGCTAACCCTAATTAGGAGGAGGAGGAGGAGGTCTATTTATAGTCTTAGTGCAAATGGGGACGAAGTGAAGGGGTACAAGGGCTCCAGCCCGCGGGCGCGATCACTCAGGGGCCGGACGTCTGGAAGGCGTCGGACGTCCGTAGATTCGGCTCGGACTCGGGTGCGTCGGTCGTCCGGAGAGGGCCGGTCATCCGGGGCTTCGGGAAGGGCCGGACATCCGTGGATCGTCGGACGTCCGTAGATTCGGCTCTGGTACGGGTCGTCCGGTGGCTTCGGTCTTCCGTGAGTTTCCATTCGGGTGCCCAGCTGCCGGACGTCCGGAGGGCGTCGGTCGTCCGTGGCCTGGGGGTCGTCGGACGTCCGGACTTGGTCGGTCATCCGACGCCTATAGCTTCAGCAGCTTTTCTTCTTCTCCATCACGCTTGGGGTCTTTGTCGTCTTGGCTCTTGCAAGTAGCTGTTCCTTGGCTCGTTCCCAAGTACTTGAATACACATAAAGTTTTCGAATGAGGTAGTAGCCATGTCTCATGATTAGGAAGAGGGATTTCGGAGAGGAGCGAGTTCACCTTATCTTCAATAGCCTTAGCTCGGGCTCGAGTCATGGGTCCACGTGGTGTTGAGGAAGATGTAGGTGCGCCCATGGGGATGAGTGAGGATGCTCGCATCATCTCCCCCCTTGAGAGAGATCCGACCTCGGATCAAAAGCTTCATCTCCATGGTATGGTGCGAGGTCCTTGACGTTGAAGATGTCGCTCACATTGTACTTGTCTCGAGGTAGGTCGATCTTGTAGGCGTTGTCGTTGTAGCGTGCTAGCACCTTGAAAGGTCCATCGGCTCGAGGAAGAAGCTTGGACTTGCGTTCTTTGGGGAAGCGGTCCTTGCGAAGGTGTGGCCACACTAGATCACCAATGTTGAAGACCATGGGTTGCTTGTTGACGTTGAGCTTGGTCGCTAGTCGTTGTACTTGGCGCTCGATGGTTTGTCTTGTCGCCTCATGCATCTTCTTGATGTAGCTTGCCCATGCACTCGCATCCATGTTGGTGCACTCTTGTAGAGGAAGAGGTAGAATGTCCAATGGGGACAACGGGTTGAAGCCGTAGACGACCTCAAAGGGGGACTTGTCGGTAGTCGAATGTCTTGCACAGTTGTAGGCGTACTCGGCGATGGGTAGACATGCTTCCCACTACTTGATGTTCTTCTTGATCAAGACATGAAGTAGAGTGGATAGTGTGCGGTTCGTCACCTCCGTTTGGCCGTCGGTTTGAGGATGGTATGCGGGTGAGAACAAGAGCTTGATTCCGAGCTTGGCGCATAGGTTCTTCCAAAAGTAACTCAAGAACTTGACGTCACGATCGGAGACGATTGTCTTTGGTATTCCATGGAGTCGTAAGATTTCCCTACAAAAGAGATTTGCAATGTGTGAACCATCATCTATCTTGTTGCAAGGAATGAAATGTGCCATCTTAGAAAATATATCCACAACAACAAACACGAAATCGTTTCCATTTGGAGTTCTAGGCAAACCAAGTACAAAATCCATGCTAATGTATTCCCAAGGTTGACAAGGAATAGGAAGAGGCATGTAAAGACCATGAGATTGAGCTTTAGACTTAGCTTTGCGACATGTAGAGCATCGATTGGTGAAGCGTGAGACGTTGCGGAACATCTTGGGCCAAAAGTAGTTCTTGGAGAGCGTGGCGAATGTCTTGTCGCGTCCAAAGTGTCCCATGAGTCCGCCTCCATGAGCCTCTTGCAAAAGGAGCAAACGAAGAGAAGACTCGGGAATGCATAGTTTGTTAGCTCTCATAAGATAACCATCCTTGATGTAATATTGTTCCCAAGAAGTATGCATCAAACACTTAGCGTAAGGAATAGCAAAAGATGGGTCGTTAGCATACAAGTCTTTTATGTGCTCAAAACCAATAACATTCAACTCAAGTTTAGTGACAAGCGTGCATATGCGTGAAGGGGCATCAGCAACTACATTTTCCTTACCCTTAATGTACTTGATCACATAGGGAAAAGATTCAATAAATTCACTCCATTTGGCATGACGCTTGTTCAACTTAGTTTGACCTTTTAAGTACTTAAGCGTTTCATGATCGGTATGGATGACAAACTCATGCGGTCTGAGGTAATGTTCCCAAACATGTAGCACACGCACTAAAGCATACAATTCTTTGTCATAGATGGGATAGTTAAGTTGAGCACTGGAGAGTTTTTGACTAAAATATGCAATGGCTTGTTTTTCTTGCATCAAAACTCCGCCAACTCCGGTACCACTTGCATCACAATGAACCTCAAAAGTTTTGTCAAAATTGGGCAAAGCAAGAATCAGAGCATGAGTAAGCAAAGACTTGAGCTCATCAAAAGCGGTGGATTGCAAAGTTCCCCAAACAAAAGGAGTATTCTTCTTACTCAAAGCATGCAAAGGAGGGGCAATTGTGCTAAAATCTTTCACAAAGCGACGATAAAAACCCGCAAGACCAAGAAAGCTACGCACTTGTTTTAATTGCTTCAATTTTAGATTCATCCACATGGACACCCTTTGAGGATACAACAAAACCCAGGAAAACCACTTTGTCAATACCAAATGCGCATTTTCTCATGTTTGCATAAAGGCTTTCCTTGAGAAGGGCTTGCAAAACAGCCCTAACATGATCAAGATGCTCTTTCACGGTTTTGCTAAACACAAGAATATCGTCGAAGTAAACCACAACAAAGACTCCAATATAAGGCCGAAGGACATAATGCATGAGACGCACAAAAGTACCGGGAACTTCCGATAAACCCATAGGCATGGCTAACCACTCATATAAACCAAATTTGGTTTTGAAAGCAGTTTTCCATTCATCACCCTCTTGTATGCGGATTTGATAATAGCCACTTTTAATATCAACTTTTGAGAAAAAGTTGGCTCCACTAAGTTCATCAAGCATATCATCTAGGCGAGGAATAGGATGCCTATAGCGAACGGTAATAGCATTTATGGGTCTACAATCGGAACGCAAGCGGAAACTTCCATCGGGCTTAGGCACAAGTATAACGGGAATGGCACACGGGCTTAGGCTTTCACGTACATGACCGTTGTCGATGAGTTGTTGTACTTGCCGATGAATCTCCTTGGTTTCTTCAGGATTGACTTGATATGGAGCTTTGTTTGGGAGAGGTGCTCCGGGGATGAGGTCGATTCGATGCTCAATGCCTCGAAGAGGAGGTAGACCCGAAGGTAGCTCATCGGGGAAAACATCCAGGAATTCCTGCAAAAGAGATTGAAACACTAAAGGTAGCTCATGAGAGGTGTTAGTTGTTGGCTCTCCATCCTTGCACACAAGGACAAACTGCATCACATTAGATGAGTTCTCACACACTTCTCTCATCTCACTTTTGGTGGCAATTAGGATGAGGTTTTTCTCTCTAGGCGAAGAGGCGCTCAAGTTTGGCTTGTGGCTCTCACTCACTTTTTGGTGGATCACTTTCTCACTCTTGTCTCTATGATGGGTGGCTTGCTTGTCGGCTATCACTTGACTAGGAGACATAGGTCGTAGCACATATTCCTTCCCTTTCATCTTGAAGCTATAGTGAATGGTGCACCCGTTGTGGAAGACACCACGGTCGAATTGCCATGGTCAACCTAGAAGGAGGTGGCAAACCGTCATTGGGACCACATCACATTCCAAAGTGTCCTCATATGCACCAATTTTGAAGGAGACTTGGACCGTATGTTCAATTCGTATAGTGCCGGAGTCACTTAGCCATTGAACCTTGTAGGGGTTCGGGTGCTTCCTCTTGACCAATTGAAGCTTAGAGCATAGTTCTTCACTTGCCAAGTTGTGACAACTACCTCCATCGATGATGACCTTGACGGACCTTCCGTTGATGCCGGCCTTTGTGTGGAAGATGTGGCATCTTTGGTCGTCTTCTTGTTGATGTTGAAGAGTCAAGACGTTGGAGACAACGAGAGTGGGGCTTGAATCCTCATCACAAAAGACTTGGTCATCTTCATCTTCGTTCACTCGCCGGTGCATGGCCACTTGCTCAAGAGCTTCCATCTCCTCATCACTCATTGAGTCATATGTGCCGTCATCGTTGAGCATCATGGTGCGCTTGTTGGTGCATTCTTAGGACTTGTGGCCTCGGCCGCCGCAAGTGAAACACTTGAAGGAGCTTGTCTTGATGGTCTCATCTGTCGGAGTAGATGACGAAGCACGTGGCTTGAAGTTGCTTGTAGTAGGAGGAGGACGACTTGAACTTGTCAAATTTTTCTTGTAACTCGACTTGTCGTCGTTGTTTGTAGAAGGTTTGGTTGATGTAGATGTTGGAGGAGGTGTTGAAGCTTGGTTGTTGGAGAAGCCGTAGGTCTTGGACGAGTACTTGGCGTACTTGAAGTCATCTTGCACTTGACGTTCCGCCTTTGTAGCTTGATGCACGAGCTCAATTAGGGTGGAGTATGGTTGGAAGTCGGCGATCTTCTTGATGGGATGATTGAGTCCATTCAAGAAACGTGCCATAGTTTTCTCATCATCTTCCTTCACATTCGCTCGAATCATGGCTATCTCCATTTCCTTGTAGTATTCTTCAACACTCTTTGTTCCTTGCTTGAGGAGTTGGAGTTTCTTGAAGAGGTCGGGGTTGTAGTAGGTTGGCACAAAACGTGCTCTCATGACATCTTTCATTTGAGCCGAAGTGGTGATTGGAGGTTCACCTCTTGCTTGTCGCCTCTCAAGGATTTGTTCCCACCATATGAGCACATAGTCTTGGAACTCAAGTGATGCCACAGCGATCTTCTTCTCTTCCTCATAGTTGTGCAAACGAAAGATTTTGTTGACCTTCAATGCCCATGAAAGATATTCTTCGGGGTCATTGCTTCCATTGAACATGGGCATGGTGAATTTGAGCTTTCCATAGCGTTGCTCTTCATTGTGTTGTTGGCGATGGTGATGATGACGCCCTTGACGTGGATGGCAATCTTCTTCATGTTGCTCTTGGCGTGGAGGAAGACCATGATCAACTTGCTCTTGTCGAACTTGAGGTTGAGGTGGAGCTTGTCGAGCTTGTGGAGGAGCTTGAGGAACTTGAAGTTGCACATGCGGTTGGTAGTTCCTCTCTTGGATTTCTTCTCGAAGGGCTTCCTCTTGATTGCGCCGTTCGCGGTTGCGGTTGGCGATAACTCGACTTGATTTTTGAAGGGCACGTTGTGCCTCAAGAGCTTGCACTTCTCGTTGTTGTTGTTGAAGACGTTGCGCCTCGGCGTCTTGTTATTCTTGGTGTAGACGTGCTCATTCTTCCTCTTGGCGCTGTAGTCATTGTCGTTCTTGAGCTTGGGCAAAAGCGGCTTGGTTTGATTGAGGACGAGGTACTTGCTCATCGACTTGCTCTTGTGAATGCTTGTCATTTAGCGGGTTGCGAGATGCATGACGGTCTTGACGTGCGGCTCGTCGAAGAGTGTTTGATGACGGTGTACTTGAGTCGTAGAAGGTGTCGTCGGAGTGTCGAATCGAGCGGCTCCGTCTTGAGGATGAGGAAGTGGAATGATGCCGGTTCCTCATCAAGGCACGGATCTCGTCCATTCTTGCATCATTCTCTTGCTTGTGAGCGTCGAACTTGTTGTCGAAGTAGTCTCTTGTACGTTGCTCGGAGAGTCGCAAGTCGCTGGCGAGGTTGTCGATGCGGTCGGTCATTGCTTGTTGCTCTTGGTGCAACGCTCGTTGTGCACCAAAGAGGTGGCTCTTGGTGACGTATGAAGACATGTCGTTGTCTTGCTCAAGGAAGAGTGGGTTGGTAGAAGTACTTGGCCTATCCATCATTCCAAGCAAAATGTGTGAGTGGTAGAAGGAGAAGAACTTATACCAATGTACCTTTGACCGATGTTGATGATGAATCAAGTTCACTCAAATGCGGACAATGAAATAGCACTATTGGTACCAATCCTTGTCGGTTCTTACACCTACACAAATAAAAGCTTATGGTGGAGCTTGGTGAGGATGGTGGCTCAAAATTTGATGCAATTGTAAGTAAGTGTCAATAATGTTGGAAAAGGTTCACAAATTTGCAAATGCAACAAGTAGACCAAGAAAATAATGGTACACGGAAACACACACGCAAATAGATAAGTGGGATTGTGCAAACCAAAAATGAGCCAAAATGTGGAATCCACGAAAATGCTCTTGTTGCACAATACTAGAGAGACGCTAGCACGATTGCACAATAGGCGGATACGAAACTTGTGCACAACCTACTAGGCAAAATGCAACTATCTCTATCCCACGTATGCTATATGTATGGTATTTCGGTGCTATGATTCTTGCTCATAAGCTCTTTGCTTATCTTTCCTCTTTCCTTAAAAGCTTGGGTGGCTCTTTCACTTTTGATCTCTTTTCTCATGCAAAACTTCATGAACCAAGATAGCACTTGTGTATGGTATGAAAACTTTGTGACACACAAATGGATCCCAAGATATGCACCACGGTGGTATGGTATGTATGCTATGGAGTATGATCACTAATGTGCACAAGTCACGTTGCCGGCAATACTCAATGGCTAGTCTCGATGGGTAAGCTACGCAAAAGTAAGGCTATGTGGGTATCAACGCAATTGCAAGGTATGATAAAGATGTCGACGATGTTACCGTCCTTGGCGATGATGAGACCCTTGCGAAGATGAGCCGAGGTGATGATGATGTCGAACCGTACCTAGATAGCCGAAACACAATAGGACACCGGAATCACAACTCAAAATCTCAAGGACCAAAATGTGTCAACAATCGTCATAGGAGGTATCGGGGAGTATGGTGGTGTGTGTGGGTTTTGGATGATGTGGTGGAAGGTGGGGTGGTGGTGGTGGCTGCACTGAACAATTTCAGTTTCGTCAGGGTTTCACGGATGTCTGGTTCTTCCGGTCGTCCGGCCGTCGGACGTCCGGCAGGGTCCGGTCGTCCGTAAATTTGAATCGGGGCAGGGGCTCCGGTCGTCCGGAAAGGTCGGACGTCCGGTGGTCGGGGTCAACGCAGGTTGGGCCGTGGCGATTTTGAGGTCGAAGAAGATGGTGAGGTCAAAACTGAGCGGATTGATGGATGGAAAAGGGTGGGGAGGGTGGGCAAAGCTAGATCCACAAGTAGCAACTCAAATCCATGAACCAAATCCAACAAAATCTCAACTCACCAACAAATTACAAAAAAAATTGGGGCTATTTTTGGTGGGGAATTTTCGGATTTAGGACAAAACAACAAAATCAGGCTAGAAAACTCGGGGTAGGGGCTCCAAAAACGTGATCAACGTGGCTCATAATACCAAGATGATGTAGGGCGGAGCCTTAGTCGGAGATCTTTCATGTTTGGAGGGGATCCTACAAGGAAAACACGACGAACAAGCAGAAGAACACAAGGAAAAACACACAAGAGAAACACTAAACTGACAAGTATCGATCACACAAGGGCTAGATCACCGAACACATAAGGTAGCACAAGATTCAAAATCAACAAAGGAAAGATACACGAGTAGCCGTTCTTCTCCGTGAGGAGGTCTTGATGGGGTCCACCCTAGAAGGAGGTCTTGAATCCTCTTGGAAGGATCTTCTTCGAGGAGGCGCGATCTCCGAGGAGAAGGTAACCAAGTGGATGAGCAAAGCTCTCACACAAATATGAGCTAATCCTTTGCTAACCCTAACTAGGAGGAGGAGGAGGTCTATTTATAGTCTTAGTGCAAATGGGGGTGAAGTGAAGGGGTACAAGGGCTCCAGCCCGCGGGCGCGATCACTCAGGGGTGGGACGTCCGGAACGCGTCGGACGTCCGGAGGCTCGTGACAGTCTGGATATCCGGCCGGGCTAGGACGTCCGTAGATTCGGCTTGGACTCGGGTGCGTCGGTCGTCCGGGGCTTCGGGAAGGGTCGGACGTCCGTGGATCGTCGGACATCCGTAGATTCGGCTCTGGTACGGGTCGTCCGGTGGCTTCGGTCTTCCGTGAGTTTCCATTCGGGTGCCCAGCTGTCGGACGTCCGGAGGGCGTCGGTCGTCCGTGGCCTGGGTGATAGAGGCAAAGGTGTCCCGTCTTTCGATGAGATGTTGGTTTTCGCTTTGGAGGAAGTCGACTTTGACGATCCGACTACGAACGTGCGAGGACGTCGCGCCTTAGCAATCGCTAAACCAACTCCGAGAGGTTATTGACCACGCCGAGCACGATCAACTCGACCACGAGGGTCTGCTTTCCTGCGAGCAAACGAAGAACAAGCAAGAAACTGAGATTGCAATCTGGATATTGCGAATATAAGATGAAAGCTTTATCGATCAAGATGGGGTTCTGTGGACGCCTTTATGCAGTCGTTGAACACAAACGGCACGCGAAGTTGCAGCTATGGCGAACTTTTAATCTAAACAAAACCCGAAGTCTAAACGACGCCCTAAGGGCTGTATATATGGAGGAAGAGGAGGAATTTCGTGGCCCTTGAGGGAGGGGTCCAAACCATCCCTAACTCTTGTTTCCCACACATACGGACTCTAAAACAGCCTATACTTAAGTATTTCGAAATTACATGGGCCTGGCCCAATAATAAGGTGACGCAGCACCTAGATTAGCCTATGGACGAATATTATGAAGTGGCATCTTGTATATTTCGTCCAAGGCTTCATGCACCCATTATGGTGGCTTCAAAGTCCTGAAATCATCACTTGTAACTCCGTTCTTGTTCCCCTTAGCATGGCATTATCTCCATGCTTGTTCTTGCTCCAATGTCCATCCTTCTCCAAGTTAGGGCCTTCATTTGTAAGCAAAACAAATGTATCCAATTTAGGCAGCATCATATTCTCATGAACATTAGAATCATTACCAAGAAACGAAAGTACCTGATAATTAGGGGCTGTGGGTGTAACAATGGTATTGATGTCCTCATCATCCTCCCCTTCTTGAAATGAAGTCGTCCTCGACGGAAGCTCATATTCCTCACCCAAATAAGGCTTCAAATCTGCAATGTTAAAAGTGGGACTAACCCCAAAATCTGCAGGTAGCTCAAGTTTATATGCATTATCATTTATTTTCTCTAACACCTTAAATGGACCATCAACACGTGGCATTAGCTTTGATTTGCGCAAACTAGGAAACCTATCCTTACGCAAATGTAACCAAACAAGATCTCCAGGTGCAAAGACAACATGTTTTCTACCCTTATCTCCAGCACGTTTATATTTAGCATTCATACGCTCAATGTTTTCCTTAGTTATCTCATGCATTTTTAAAATCAATTCAGCACGTTCTTTAGCATCAAAATTAACCTTCTCCGAAGATGGAAGAGGCAACAAATCAATAGGTGCACGAGGTAGGAAGCCATACACAATTTCAAAAGGGCACATCTTAGTAGTAGAATGCAATGAACGATTATAAGCAAATTCAATATGAGGCAAGCATTCTTCCCACATTTTCTTATTATTCTTCAAAACAGCCCTAAGCATAGTAGACAATGTTCTATTGACTACTTCAGTTTGTCCATCAGTTTGGGGGTGACAAGTAGTACTTTAGTCCCCAACTTAGCCCATAAACATCTCCAAAAGTGGCTAAGAAATTTAGTATCACGATCTGAAACAATAGTATTTGGCACACCATGCAAGCGAATAATTTCATGAAAGAACAAATCAGCAACATTAACAAAGATCATCGCTTTTATGACATGGTATAAAGTGTGCCATTTTCGAGAATCTATCCACGACAACAAATATGCTATCCCTCCCTTCTTTGTTCGAGGTAAACCTAAAACAAAGTCCATAGATATATCCTCCCAAGGAACACTAGGCACTGGCAAAGGCATATATAAACCATGAGGATTGAGTCGTGACTTAGCTTTTTGACATGTAGTGCAGCGAGCAACAAAACGCTCAAAATCCCGTCTCATCTTTGGCCAAAAGAAATGTGTAGCAAGTATATCCTCCGTCTTCTTCACGCCAAAGTGTCCCATTAATCCTCCTCCATGCGCCTCCTGCAACAACAAAAGACGAACAGAGCTAGCAGGAATGCATAGCTTGTTAGCACGGAACACAAAACCATCATTAATAACGAACTTGTTCCATGTTCTTCCTTCTTTACAATTCTGCATTACATCTTTAAAATCAGCATCATGCACATATTGATCTTTGATGGTCTCCAAACCAAATATTTTGAAGTCAAGTTGTGAAAGCATAGTATATCGACGAGACAAAGCATCGGCAATAACATTTTCTTTACCCTTCTTGTGTTTAATGACATAAGGGAAAGTCTCAATGAATTCAACCCATTTAGCATGTCTACGATTCAGTTTAGCTTGACTTTTAATATGTTTCAAAGATTCATGATCAGAATGTATAACAAATTCTTTGGGCCATAAATAATGTTGCCATGTCTCTAAAGTCCTAACAAGAGCATATAATTCTTTGTCATAAGTAGAATAGTTCAGACTAGGCCCACTCAATTTTTCAGAAAAGTATGCAACAGGTTTGCCATCTTGTAATAACACACCTCCTAATCCAATTCCACTAGCATCACATTCAAGCTCAAAAGTCTTATTAAAGTCAGGAAGTTGGAGTAAAGGAGCATGTGTCAACTTATCTTTCAATACCGTGAAGGCTTCTTCATGCGGTACCCCAAACAAAAGGCACATCCTTCTTTGTAAGTTCATTGAGGGTGCAGCAATGGTGCTAAAGTCTCTCACAAAGCGCCTATAGAAACCAGCGAGTCCAAGAAAACTCCTCACTTGTGTGACCGTTTTGGGCTGCGGCCAACTCTCAATAGCTTCAATCTTGGCTTTATCAACTTCAATTCTCGTGGTGTAACAACATAGCCAAGAAAAGATACTCGGTCGGTGCAAAAGGTGCACTTCCCAAGGTTACCAAACAAGCGTGCATCACGAGAGCATTAAAAACAGCACGTAAATGTTCCAAATGTTCTTCCAAAGATTTGCTATAAATCAGTATATCATCAAAATAGACTACCACAAATCGTCCAATGAAAGCACGTAAAACTTCGTTCATTAGTCTCATGAAAGTACTAGGTGCATTAGTTAACCCAAAAGGCATGACTAACCACTCATATAAACCAAACTTAGTTTTAAATGCTGTTTTCCATTCATCTCCCAATTTCATACGAATTTGATGGTATCCACTACGAAATCAACTTTGGAGAATATTGTAGAGCCACTCAATTCATCAAGCATATCATCTAGCCTAGGAATAGGATGACGATAACGAATAGTAATATTATTAATGCCTCTACAATCAACACACATACGCCGACGTACCATCCTTTTAGGCACTAGTATAATAGGAACAGCACAAGGACTAAGGGATTCGTGTATACCACCTCTGCCGAGCAGCTCCTGGACGTGTCGCATAATCTCCTTCGTCTCCTCTGGATTGGTACGGTATGGTGCACGGTTGGGTAGCGATGCACCGGGAATTAAGTCAATTTGATGCTCAGTCCCTCGAATAGGTGGTAATCCTGGTGGCACGTCTTGTGGGAAGACGTCAGAGAACTCCTGCAAAATGTTAGTGACAACAGGGGCAAAGAGGAAGGCACGTCCTCGAATGAAAATAATGCCTCTTTGCACACAAAAGCATAGCAAACAGATTTGCTAGAATCTAGCTCCTCAATATCAGATTTGGTGGCAAGTAAACATGCACTTTTCAGTTTAATTTCAGACGCAACATTAGATGGTTTATTATTAGGCTTCATTTGTTGCTCAAATACTTTTGCCACAATCTGATTTTCACTCTTATTTTTCTCCTGTTTTGCTTTATTAGCTCTATTAATATCATCTTTCAAAATTGAATCAGGAGTCATAGGAAGCAAAGTAATATTTTTATCCTTGTGAACAAGAGTATACTGATTGTTTCTACCATGGTGTACAGAATTTTTATCAAATTGCCATGGTCTACCAAGTAATAAGGAACATGCTTGCATAGGTACCACATCACAATCAACATAATCAGCATATGTAGAGATACTAAAATACACACGAACAAAGACGTGTTACCTTAACCTTGCCGCTGTTGTTGAACCATTGGATGTAGTAAGGATGTGGATGTGGTCTTGTGGTGAGAGAAAGCTTCTCCACCATATCCATGCTAGCCAAGTTGTTGCAGCTCCCTCCATCTATGATGACGCGAATAGAACGTTCCTTCACAACTCCCTTTGTATGGAGTTATGCCTCTGATTTTGCTCAGCTTGTGTAACCTGCACACTCAAAACACGTTGAGCAACTAAACATTCATACCGCCAAGATCTTCAGCAGCCATGTATTGCGTCTCATGATCGTAATCCTCTCCACCGTGTTCTTCATGCGTAATAAGAGCCAAAGTCTCTTCATCATAGTCACTAGCGGACTCATACCCACCATCCTCGTGAGCAATCATCACACGCTGAGATTGGCATTCTCATAAAGTGTCCTCTTCCTTACAACGCATTTACAAATAATATCACTTGTGTGCCCTGTTGACGCCATGGAAGAAGAAGAGCTCTGTGTAGGCCCAGCAGGTGTGCTGTTGGCAGATAGTGGTGGTTGTGCCGTCTTTCTTGTATCACGGTTGGAGGTGGCAGCCGACGGAGGTGCCGGTGTAGTAGAACGTGTGGAAGTAGATGATGCACGTGGTGTCCCTGATGAAGGTCGACCTGCAGAAAAGTTAGTCCGCGCCAACGCCTGTCGATCCTGCACTTCACGTTCAGCTTTACAAGCAAGATGGAATAATCGAGTGATATTATTATAATCCTTGTAGTCTAGAATGGTCTGAATATCTTTATTTAATCCACCCGTAAAACGTGCAAGCATAGCTTCATTCTCCTCAACTACCACATCTAATCAAGCCAGTTTGTAATTCCCGATAATATTCTTCTACCGAATTTTTCCTTGTCTTAAACGCTGCAATTTTTGAAGTAATTCACGTTGATAATATGGTGGAACCCAACGAGGACGCATAGCAGTTTTCAAAGCAGCCCAAGTAGCTGGAACAGGATATAATCTACAATGTTCAGACCACCAAACACATGCAAAGCTAGTGAAAGCACAAACAGCAGCGGGAACACGTCTCTCCTCAGGATATTGTAAACATGTAAATCGTTGTTCAGTTTCTAACTCCCAAGTAAGATATATATCAAGAACATATCTACACTCAAATGGTGGAATATTCAACTTCAATTTGGGGAGATGGTCATGATCTCGCACTGAGGGGGAGCCCTAACATTGCCATTATTTGCATGTGGACGACCGGGTGGTTGTGGTGCTGGTGGTTGTGGTGCTGGTGGTTGCATGTAGTTCAAGTTGATCAACCTCATCCTCGTACTCTCTCACATAATCATCCTCCCCACATCGCCAGCAGGAGCCACAGAAGTATCAACAAAGAAGACCAGCAGCTTGGCCAGTGAAGAGGGACACGGCTCGCTTCGGCGGAGGGCTGCTTCAGCGATGTGGAGGTAGTCGTTGTTGTTGTTGTAGAGGTGCATTAGGTGCAGCAGGTGGTGGTGGTGGTAGACGCTTGAGCAATTCAAGAAACTTGTTATCGAGCTTTGTTTCAACGCCTACGAATGCCATCTATCTTCTCCATGGCCTCTTCAAATCTATTTAGAACATCTTCCACCTGCCCACTCATCATTTGTTGAAACTTATCATGTAACGCTTTGTTTGTCATGTTCTCCCAAATACCTGGCTCGGCTTGTGATCCTGCCATGGTTAGCAGCAATAGAAACACACAAGAATATGATTCGACAGGACTACTAGGAAGTGGTGGTGGTGGTGTGGTGGACAGTCACAAATCCGTCAAGCAAATCTCAAATTCTTACCAGTTCTTACCCAAAGAAGAAAGGTGATCGGCAACCGATGTAGTCAAAACTCTCAAAGCTTGGATAGAGCGATTACTGTGGAGAGTCAAACGACGATGTAGATGTATGTGGAGCTGGGAAGGCTTATAATATGGTAGCAAAAGGGTCAGCAATAATCAAGTCGAGAGATGCAAAGTTGAATAAACGCTCAACGACGGTCTTGTCTTTGGTCCTAGGCTAGACCGTGCTAGAGACGCGAGCCTAGAACACTAACAAAATCACGGCCGCACGGAAACAACGGAAAAGCACACGCTGGAAAAAAAAATTTCGCTCTTTTTTTTTTTGCGCAGCTCTTTTTGAAAAATCACTATAATGGCGAGTGTCTCAAAACTCTTCCTGTGTCAAATCGACAGGATGGGCACGAAATTTTTTCGACCAAATTTTTTTTTTCGACCGCCGGACCCAAAAGCTGAAACGGTTCAAAAAAAACTTTCTATAATGGCGACTGTCTCAATACGCTTAGAAACATCTAAAAATAGGATAGCCAGAAAATTTTTCGACAAGTGCGTTTTCGAATTTTTTTTTTCCGAAACCTACGCAGGCAAGGAAACACGAATCGGAAACTAGATGGATCTCGAAAACAAAGCTAATATGAGAAGAACTCGGATTGGTGGTGGATATATGGTGGTGGTATATGGCAGCGGTGGTGGTATATGTTAGCGGTGGTGGTATATGGATATGGATTCAGGCGGTGGCGGATAAGCAATGGTGGAAGATGGCAAGGCGATGATGATGGTGGCGGCGGCGTGACAACTTATGACCAGAACTCGAAACTCTAAAAGACTAGACTCTAAGACCGGCAACTCGACACGACGACGATGTACCAAAATTCAACAAAGCAAAACCCTAAAAAGATTATGCAAAGGCTCAGATTGGTTCGGATATGATGAACTAACCCTAATTTTTTTGTGGCTTTTTCGTGGACTATAGGTACGAAGAACAGACTCGATCTAAACTACGAAAAACTGTAAAATCTCACCGAGCAACCTGGAAATTTGATACCACTTGATAGAGGCAAAGGTGTCCCGTCTTTCGATGAGATGTTGGTTTTCGCTTTGGAGGAAGTCGACTTTGATGATCCGACCATTTAACGGCGAGGACGTCGCGCCTTAGCAATCGCTAAACCAACTCCGAGAGGTTATTGACCACGCCGAGCACGATCAACTCGACCACGAGGGTCTGCATTTCCTGCGAGCAAACGAAGAACAAGCAAGAAACTGAGATTGCAATCTGGATATTGCGAATATAAGATGAAAGCTTTATCGATCAAGGTGGGGTTCTGTGACGCCTTTGTCTGGTCGTTGAACACAAACGGCACGCGAAGTTGCAGCTATGGCGAACTTTTAATCTAAACAAAACCCGAAGTCTAAACGACGCCCTAAGGGCTGTATATATGGAGGAAGAGGAGGGAATTTCGTGGCCCTTGAGGGAGGGGTCCGAAACCATCCCTAACTCTTGTTTCCCCACACATACGGACTCTAAAAACAGCCTATACTTAAGTATTTCGAAATTACATGGGCCTGGCCCAATAATAAGGTGACGCAGCACCTAGATTAGCCTATGGACGAATATTATGAAGTGGCATCTTGTATATTTCGTCCAAGGCTTCATGCACCCATTATGGTGGCTTCAAAGTCCTGAAATCATCACTAGTAACACCGTTCATGTTCCCTGCGCATGGCATTATCTCCATGCTTGTTCTTGCTCCAATGTCCATCCTTCTCCAAGCTAGGGCCTTCATTTGTAAGCAAAACAAATGTATCCAATTTAGGCAGCATCATATTCTCATGAACATTAGAATCATTACCAAGAAACGAAAGTACCTGATAATTTAATTGGCGTGCGCGAGCTCTAGTAATTGGTCCAGTATATGTAGCAGTAGGGGCTGTGGGTGTAACAATGGTATTGATGTCCTCATCACTGGGGGTCGTCGGACGTCCGGACTTGGTCGGTCGTCCGACGCCTGTAGCTTCAGCAGCTTTTCTTCTCCATCACGCTTGGGGTCTTCGTCGTCTTGGCTCTTGCAAGTAGTTGTTCCTTGGCTCGTTCCCAAGTACCTGATTACACATGAAGTTTCCGAATGAGGTAGTAGCCATGTCTCATGATTAGGAAGAGGGATTTCAGAGAGGAGCGAGTTCACCTTATCTTCAATAGCCTTAGCTCGGGCTCGAGTCATGGGTCCACGTGGTGTTGAGAAAGATGTAGGTGCGTCTATGGGGATGAGTGAGGGATGCTCCGCATCAAGATCCCTCTTAGGGATCTTGGAGTCCCTACCTTCCACTTTCTAGCTTGATTTCGTTGTTTTTCGTCCTAATCCGAAAATCCCCACCAAAAATAGCCCCAAATTTATTTTTGCAATTTGTTTGATCTTGTGATATTTGGTTGATTTGATCCACGAATTTGGAGTTTGGCCAGTGGATCTACCCATCTACCATCTTCCCCACCCCCCAAATCCTCGAATTTGACCTCACCTTGGAAAATCCCCACGGATCCGGAGCTGTTCATCCGCTCCCAGAACACCCGTCTTGCAAGACGGGCCCCTCGAGACCCGTGCAAGCGGGACCCCGGCACACGGGCCTCACATACCCGTGCGCACGGACCATCCAGAACTTCGGCCATTTTTCTTTTGCACCATTTTGCTTCCGAATCAACACCCGTGTTCTTCCGCACTATTTCTCGTGGTTGTTTGAGTTTCGGACCGCGGTTTCTCTTGTGTCCTAAGGTGTTTCGGCTACTTAGGCGCATTTGGACATCATCATCACCGCCAAGCGATCATCAACTCGGACACCACACCGGCTTCAACAACTTCACTATTACCGTAAGATCGGACGGTAACCTCGACGACATCTCACCCTTGCTTTTGCATTGATAACCCAAGCCATTTCGTGTAGCTTACCCATCGAGACTAGCAAGTTGAGAATTGTCGGGCCACGCTTTTGTGCACCATAGTGATCGTGTTACCATCTTAGTGCCATAAGTCTCTCCCGTGCATATCTTACTTATTTGTCTCATATCATACTTGACTCAAGCATCGTAAAAAAACAAGAAAAAGTTTTAAGCAAAAGAGGGGAAACAAAGAGCTTGTAAGCAATAACATCGAGTCATTTCGCATATCATCTTCGATATCTCATACGTAGCATAGTTGGGATTGAAGACGGCACGTTTCTCTTATAGGTTGGTGCACACGCGTATCTAGCCCATTTGAGCAATCGAGCTAGTGTCTCTCTAGCATTCGCACAACAAGAGCATTTTCCGTGGTTGCACATTTGAGCTCACCCCTTGGTTGTGCGGATCCCATCTATCTTCCGTGTGTGTGTTCCTAGTGATATCATTGGGTTTGATCTATTTGTTTTTACTTGCATTTTTGTGAATCTTCTAAACCTTTTCGATATCTTGACTAACATTTGCTTGAAACTTTTGCCACCATCCTAACCGAGCTCCTCCATAGACCATTTACTTGTAGGTGTGAGAAACAATTCCCGGTACCAATTCCCCTATTGTAACATCACATGGGATCGTACTTGTTACATCCACAATCTTCGGAAAAGGTAACTTTGGTTTTGTTCTCTCATCTTCCTACTCACCGCCACTTTCATATGATGGATAGGCCAAGTGATGCGGAGCATCCCACGTTCATCCCCATGTACACTCCGACTACTCTCCAAACCCCAAGAGGACATATGACGAGACCTCGAACATACGACATTGGACACTAGGTGAACTCGCTCCTCTCCGAGTCGTCACTTTCCACATGTGAGACATGGCTACTACCTCAAACGTGTGTGCTATGCATGTCCAGGAACCAAGAGGAAGGCAATGGAACAGCTACGAGCATTGGACAAGACGGCGAGGACACCAAGCGCGAGGAACAAGAGGAAGAGCTGTTGGGAAGCTACAGCGGTCGGACGTCCGATAGCCACCGGACGACCAACGATCTTCAGACGTCCGACGCCTGGAGACTCCACCTGCCAGATTGACGGCAGCCGAGGAAACCTACAGCGCCCGGACGACCGCCAGACACCGGACGTCTGACACTCTCCAGCGCCCGGACGACCAACGCCGACCGGACGTCCGACGCCTCGCCCAGAAGAAACACGGACGTCCGACATGCACCGGACGGCCGGACCCTCACGAGCCACCAGACGTTCGGTACAGCTTGACGTCCGATGCTCGTAAGGCCGCCCGTGTGTTGGGCCGAAGCCACTTACCCTTTCATTCACCTAGACTATATATACTTCTCCACCTCCTCCTAGTTAGGGTTAGCAAAGGATTAGCTCATGTTTGTGTGAGAGCCTTGCTCATCCACTTGGTTACTTCTCCTCGGAGCTCAGGACCTCTTTGGAGAAGATCCCCCAAGCGGATTCAAGACCCCCTCTTGGGTGGCCCCCATCAAGACCTCCTCACGGAGAAGAACCCGGTTACCTCTTGTATCGTCCTTTGTTGATCGTGGATCGTGTATCTCTCTTTGTGTTCATTGATCTAGCGCATGTGTAATCGAATCTTGTTGGCTTGAGTGATTCTCTTGTGTTTACCCCTGTGATTTCCCTCATGCACTTCCGCTCGTTCTTCGTGTTCCTCGTAGGGATCCTCTCCAAACGTGAAAGATCGTCCACATAGGGTTCCTCCCTACATCATCTTGGTATCATGAGGCACGTTGATCACGTTTTTGGAGCCCCTACCCCGTGTTTTCTTGCTTGATTTAGTTGTGTTCTTCCCTAATTTCGAAAATCCCCACCAAAAATAGCCCCAAATTTTTTTGTGATTTGTTAGTGAGATGAAGTTTTGTTGATTTTGATACATGGATTTGCTTGGTTTCGAGTGGATCTAGCGTTTCCCCAAGTTTCTCCACTTTCCATCCACAAAATCTCCTCAATTTTGCTCCCAAAATCCCAAAATTCCGCCCAAAATCGCGTCCCGTAGCTTAAATCCCGCGTTGACCCCCGACCCCCGGACGTCCGACCTTTCCCGGACGACCGGAACCCCTAACCTGAACCAAATTTACGGATTTCTGACCTTCCCGGACATCCGACGACCGGACATCCGACCTTTCCCGGACGTCCGTAACCTGTAGTTTTAGATTTCGGCTAATTTTTGTTTTGTCCATAACTAATTCATCCGGACTCCGATTTTCGCGTTCTTTAGCTCGTTGAAAAGCTCTTGACATCCCCTTCCAACAAAAATACCACCAAAACCATTTGACTCCATAAAATGTTTGGAACTTTGGCATGTTTACCTAGGGCTTCCACCACATCCTCCGCTACTCCACCATCGACTTCCGCAACATAACCAATTTTGTTCCTCATGGTTGTTTGAGCTGTGATTCGAGTCTCCTAAGGTGTTTTGGCTACTTTAGGGACGGTTGCTTCTTCATCAACCACCACCATCACTTCCGCATAGGCTTACCCACCATACACTTCCACCAACCCAACTTAATCAAATTTTGTTTGTGTTGTGAGTTGTGTCTCCTAAGGTGTTTCAGCTACTTAGGGACCGTGCTTCCAACTCCGACACCGTGTATAGTTCACCACCTTACCCTCCACTTCCGCATTGCGTACTCCAAAACCACCATTGCATTTCCGCAATCCCATTAAGCTTCCGCAACCACCACCGCATTCCCGCTACCACCATTTGACATTTGTCATTTGAGATTTTGAGTTCGCGGTTTTTCCGTTTCCTAAGGTGTTTCGGCTACTTAGGAACGAGTCTCCATCATCTTGGTATCTACATCAAGAACACCGCCACTCATCATCGTGAAGGACGGTAACCTCGACGACACCATTGTATATTCCCCCTTGCCATTGCATTGTTAACCCCTAGCCCATTTTGCGTTACTTGCCTATCGAGACTAGCCATTTGAGTATTGCCGGCAACGTTACTCGTGCACATTAGTGATCTACACCTTCCATTACATACATACCATATCATATTGGTATCATCATATCATCTCTTGTGCCACAAGTTTGTTCCCGCATATACACAATTGCTATCTTGGTTTGTGCATTGTGCAAAAGTGGCCATATAAAAAAAAGAATAAGCTTTTAAGCAAAAGAAAGAGAGCAAAGAGCTTGTAAGCAATAGCCATAGCATCATACCACATTGCATATAAGATTGTCATATCCGATCATCTTGGATCATCTTGAGAAACACCGGGAACCATACATACATAGCATACTTGGGATAGAAACTTTATCCATTTTGCATCTTATAGGTTGTGCACAAGTGCCGTATCCGCCTATTGAGCAATCATGCTAGCATCTCTCTTGAGTTGTGCAACACGGTGGTTTGGTGGATTCCACATTTTGAGCTCATTCCTTGGTTGCACGGCCCCATTTATCTATCCGTGTGTGCGTTTTGGTGTGCCATTCATTGCTATTGGTAATCGCTCTATCCAAGCTTTGAGAGTTTTGACTACATTGGTTGCCGATCACCGCCTGCTGCTGGGTAAGAACTGGTAAGAATTTGAGATTTGCTTGACGGATTTGTGACTGTCCACCACACCACCACCACCACTTCCTAGTAGTCTGTCGAATCATATTCTTGTGTGTTTCTATTGCTTGCTAACCATGGCAGGATCACAAGCCATTTAGACCGACCGAGAACATGACAAACAAAGCGCCACGTGATAAGTTTCAACAAATGATGAGTGGGCAGGTGGAAGATGTTCTAAATAGATTTGAAGAGGCCATGGAGAAGATAGATGGCATTGAGAAGGCGTTGAAACAAAGCTCGATAACAAGTTTAATGAATTGCTCGCGTCTACCACCACCACCACCAGCTGCACCTAATGCACCTCTACAACAACAACAACGACTACTTCCACATCGTGAAGCAACCCTCCGCCGAAGCGAGCCGTGTCCCTCCTCGGCTGGCCAAGCTGCTTTGGTCTGCTTTGTTGATACTACTGTGGATCCTGCTGGCGATGTGGGGAGGATGATTATGTGAGAGAGTACGAGGATGAGGTTGATCAACTTCAGAACTACGTGCAACCACCAAAGCACCCCAACCACCCGGTCGTCCACATGCAAAGAATGGCAATGTTAGGGCTCCCCCTCAGGTACGAGAGCATGACCATCTCCCTAAATTGAAGTGGAATATTCCACCATTTGAGGGTAGATATGTTCTGATATATATCTTACTTGGGAGTTAGAAACTGAACAACGATTTACATGTTTACAATATCACGAGGAGAGACGTGTTCCGCTGCTGTTTGTGCTTTCACTAGCTTTGCATGTGTTTGGTGGTCTGAACATTGTAGATTATATCCTGTTCCAGCTACTTGGGCTGCTTTGAAAACTGCTATGCATACTCGTTGGGTTCCACCATATTATCAACGTGAATTACTTCAAAAATTGCAGCGCTTAAGACAAGGAAAAAATTCGGTAGAAGAATATTATCAGGAATTGCAAACTGGCTTGATTAGATGTGGTATTGTTGAGGAGAATGATTCTAGACTACAAGGATTATACTAATATCACTCGATTATTCCATCTTGCTTGTAAAGCTGAACGTGAAGTGCAGGATCGACAGGCGTTGGCGCGGACTAACTTTTCTGCAGGTCGACCTTCATCATGGACACCACGTGCATCATCTACTTCCACACGTTCTACTACACGGCACCTCCGTCGGCTGCCACCTCCAACCGTGATACAAGAAAGCGGGCACAACCACCACTATCTCGCCAAGAGCGCACTGCTGGGCCTACACAGAGCTCTTCTTCTTCCATGGCGTCAACAGGGCACACAAGTGATATTATTTGTCGTCGTTGTAAGGGAAGAGGACATTTTGCCGGAGAATGCCAATCTCAGCGTGTGATGATTGCTCACGAGGATGGTGGGTATGAGTCCGCTAGTGACTATGATGAAGAGACTTTGGCTCTTATTACACATGAAGAACATGGTGGAGATGATTACGATCATGAGGCGCAATACATGGCTCTTTGAAGATCTTGTGGTATGAATGTTTAGTTGCTCAACGTGTTTTGAGTGTGCAGGTTACACAAGCTGAGCAAAATCGGAGGCATAACTTGTTCCATACAAAGGGAGTTGTGAAGGAGCGTTCTATTAGCGTCATCATAGATGGAGGGAGCTGCAACAACTTGGCTAGCATGGATATGGTGGAGAAGCTTTCTCTCACCACAAGACCACATCCACATCCTTACTACATCCAATGGTTCAACAACAGCGGCAAGGTTAAGGTAACACGTACGGTTCGTGTGTATTTTAGTATCTCTACATATGCTGATTATGTTGATTGTGATGTGGTACCTATGCAAGCATGTTCCTTATTACTTGGTAGACCATGGCAATTTGATAAAAATTCATACACCATGGTAGAAACAATCAGTATACTCTTGTTCACAAGGATAAAAATATTACTTTGCTTCCTATGACTCTGATTCAATTTTGAAAGATGATATTAATAGAGCTAATAAAGCAAAACAGGAGAAAAATAAGAGTGAAAATCAGATTGTGGCAAAAGAATTTGAGCAACAAATGAAGCCTAATAATAAACCATCTAATGTTGCTACGAAATTAAACTGAAAAGTGCATGTTTACTTGCCACCAAATCTGATATTGAGGAGCTAGATTCTAGCAAATCTGTTTGCTATGCTTTTGTGTGCAAAGAGGCATTATTTTCATTCGAGGGCGTGCCTTCCTCTTTGCCCCTCTTTGTCACTAACATTTTGCAGAGTTCGCCGACGTCTTCCCACAAGGCGTACCACCGGATTACCACCTATTCGAGGGATTGAGCATCAAATTGACTTAATTCCGGTGCATCGCTACCAACCGTGCACCATACCGTACCAATCCGGAGGAGAGCGAAGGAGATTATCGTCAATCAGAGGAGCTGCTCGACAAAGGTTATATCTGCGAATCTCTTAGTCCTTGTCCGTTCCTATTATACTAGTGCCTAAAAAGGATGGTGCGTCGGCGTATGTGTGTTGATTGTAGAGGCATTAATAATATTACTATTCGTTATCGTCATCCTATTCCTAGGCTAGATGATATGCTTGATGAATTGAGTGGCTCTACAATATTCTCCAAAGTTGATTTGCGTAGTGGATACCATCAAATTCGTATGAAATTGGGAGATGAATGGAAAGCAGCATTTAAAACTAAGTTTGGTTTATATGAGTGGTTAGTCATGCCTTTTGGGTTAACTAATGCACCTAGTACTTTCATGAGACTAATGAACGAAGTTTTACGTGCTTTCATTGGACGATTTGTGGTAGTCTATTTTGATGATATACTGATTTATAGCAAATCTTTGGAAGAACATTTGGAACATTTACGTGTTGTTTTTAATGCTCTACGTGATGCACGTTTGTTTGGTAACCTTGGGAAGTGCACCTTTTGCACGGACCGAGTATCTTTCTTAGCTATGTTGTTACACCACAGGGAATTGAAGTTGATAAAGCCAAGATTGAAGCTATTGAGAGTTGGCGCAGCCCAAAGCAGTCACACAAGTGAGGAGTTTTCTTGGACTCATTGGTTTCTATAGGCGTTTTGTGAGAGACTTTAGCACCATTGCTGCACCTCTCAATGAACTTACAAAGAAGGATGTGCCTTTTGTTTGGGGTACCGCATACGGGAAGAAGCCTTCACGGTATTGAAAGATAAGTTGACACATGCTCCTTTACTCCAACTTCACGACTTTAATAAGACTTTTGAGCTTGAATGTGATGCTAGTGGAATTGGATTAGGAGGTGTGTTATTACAAGATGGCAAACCTGTTGCATACTTTTACGAAAATTTGAGTGGGCCTAGTCTGAACTATTCTACTTATGACAAAGAATTATATGCTCTTGTTAGGACTTTAGAGACATGGCAACATTATTTATGGCCCAAAGAATTTGTTATACATTACGATCATGAATCTTTGAAACATATTAAAAGTCAAGCTAAACTGAATCGTAGACATGCTAAATGGGTTGAATTCATTGAGACTTTCCCTTATGTCATTAAGCACAAGAAGGGTAAAGAAAATGTTATTGCTGATGCTTTGTCTCGTCGCTATACTATGCTTTCACAACTTGACTTCAAAATATTTGGTTTGGAGACCATCAAAGATCAATATGTGCATGATGCTGATTTTAAAGATGTAATGCAGAATTGTAAAGAAGGAAGAACATGGAACAAGTTCGTTATTAAGGATGGTTTTGTGTTCCGTGCTAACAAGCTATGCATTCCTGCTAGCTCTGTTCGTCTTTTGTTGTTGCAGGAGGCGCATGAAGGAGGATTAATGGGACACTTTGGGCGTGAAGAAGGCGGAGGATATACTTGCTACACATTTCTTTTGGCCAAAGATGAGGCGGGATGTTGAGCGTTTTGTTGCTCGCTGCACTACATGTCAAAAAGCTAAGTCACGACTCAATCCTCATGGTTTATATATGCCTTTACTGTACCTAGTGTGGGAGGATATATCTATGGACTTTGTTTTAGGTTTACCTCGAACAAAGAAGGGAGGGATAGCATATTTGTTGTCGTGGATAGATTCTCGAAAATGGCACACTTTATACCATGTCATAAAAGCGATGATCTTGTTAATGTTCTTGATTTGTTCTTTCGTGAAATTATTCGCTTGCATGGTGTGCCAAATACTATTGTTTCAGATCGTGATACTAAATTTCTTAGCCACTTTTGGAGATGTTTATGGGCTAAGTTGGGGACTAAACTGCTTTTAGTACTACTTGTCACCCCAAACTGATGGACAAACTGAAGTAGTCAATAGAACATTGTCTACTATGCTTAGGGCTGTTTTGAAGAATAATAAGAAAATGTGGGAAGAATGCTTGCCTCATATTGAATTTGCTTATAATCGTTCATTGCATTCTACTACTAAGATGTGCCCTTTTGAAATTGTGTATGGCTTCCTACCTCGTGCACCTATTGATTTGTTGCCTCTTCCATCTTCGGAGAAGGTTAATTTTGATGCTAAAGAACGTGCTGAATTGATTTTAAAAATGCATGAGTTAACTAAGGAAAACATTGAGCATATGAATGCTAAATATAAACTTCTTTGGAGATAAGGGTAGAAAACATGTTGTCTTTGCACTGGAGATCTTGTTTGGTTACATTTGCGTAAGGATAGGTTTCCTAATTTGCGCAAATCAAAGCTAATGCCACGTCTTGATGGTCCATTTAAGGTGTTAGAGAAAATAAATGATAATGCATATAAACTTGAGCTGCCTGCAGATTTTTGGGGTTAGTCCCACTTTTAACATTGCAGATTTGAAGCCTTATTTGGGTGAGGAAGATAAGTTTCCGTCGAGGCGACTTCATTTCAAGAAGGGAGGATGATGAGGACATCAATACCATTGTTACACCCACAGCCCCTATTTGCTATACATCTTGGACCAATTACTAGAGCTCGCATGACGCCAATTGAATTATCGGTACTTTCGTTTCTTGTACTTGATTCCAATGTTCATGAGAATATGATGCTGCCTAAATTGGATACATTTGTTTTGCTTACAAATGAAGGGCCTACCATGGACAAGAAAGATGAACCTTGGAGCAAGTTCAAGCATGGAGATGTTGGCATGCGCAAGGGGAACAAGAACGGAGTTACAAGTGATGATTCAGGACTTTGAAGCCACCCTAATGAGTGCATGAGGCCTTGGACGAAATATACAAGATGCCACTTCATAATATTCGTCCATAGGCTATTCTAGGTGCTGCGTCACCTTAATATTGGGCCAGGCCCATGTAATTTCGAAATACTTAAGTCTAGGCTGTTTTTAGAGTCCGTATGTGTGGGGAAACAAGAGTTAGGGTTGGTTTGGACCCCTCCCTCAAGGGCCACGAAATTCCCTCCTCTTTCTCCATATATACAGCCCTTAGGGCGTCGTTTAGACTTTGGGTTTTGTTTAGATCAAAAGTTCGCCATAGCTGCAACTTCACGTACTTCGTTTGTGTTCAACGACCAGACCAAGGCGTCACAGATGATAGAGGCTAAGGTGTCCCGATGTTTCGATGAGATGGTGGCTATCATTTCTGTGGGAGTCGACCTTGACGATCCGACTACGAACGTGCGAGACGTCGCGCCTTAGCAATCGCTAAACCAACTTCCGAGGGTTATTGACCACGCCGAGCACGATCAACTGACCACGAGGGCCTGTTTCCTGCGAGCAAGCGAAGAACAAGCAAGAAACTGAGATTGCAATCTGAATATTGCGACTATAAGATGAAAGCTTTATTGATCAAGGTGGGGTTACGTGGCGCCTTTATGCAGTCGTTGAACACAAGCGAAATGCAGAAGTTGCAGCTATGGCGAACTTTTAATCTAAACAAAACCCCAGGTCTAAACGGTGCCCTAAGGGCTGTATATATGGAGGAAGAGGGGGGGGGGAATTTTGTGGCCCTTGGTGGAGGGGTCTGAAACAAACCCTATCTCTTGTTTCCCCACACACGGACTCTAAAACAGCCTATACTTAAGTATTTCGAAATTACATGGGCCTGGCTCAATAATAAGGTGACGCAGCACCTAGAATAGCCTATGGACGCATATTATGAAGTGGCATCTTGTATATTTCTGTCCAAGGCCTCATGCACTCATTAGGGTGGCTTCAAAGTCCCGAATCATCACTTGTAACTCCGTTCTTGTTCCCCTTGCGCATGCCAACATCTCCATGCTTGAACTTGCTCCAAGGTTCATCTTTCTTGTCCATGGTAGGCCCTTCATTTGTAAGCAAAAACAAATGTATCCAATTTAGGCAGCATCATATTCTCATGAACATTGGAATCGTAACCAAGAAACGAAAGTACCTGATAATTCAATTGGCGTGCGCGAGCTCTAGTAATTGGTCCAGTATGTATAGCTGCAGGGCTGTGGGTGTAACAATGGTATTGATGTCCTCATCATCCTCCCCTTCTTGAAATGAAGTCGCCCTCGACGGAAGCTCATCTTCCTCACCCAAATAAGGCTTCAAATCTGCAATGTTAAAAGTGGGACTAACCCCAAAATCTGCAGTAGCTCAAGTTTATATGCATTATCATTTATTTTCTCTAACACCTTAAATGGACCATCAGACGTGGCATTAGCTTTGATTTGCAATTTAGGAAACCTATCTTACGCAAAATGTAACCAAACAAGATCTCCGGTACAAAGACAACATGTTTTCTACCCTTATCTCCGAAGTTTATATTTAGCATTCATACGCTCAATGTTTTCCTTAGTTAACTCATGCATTTTTAAAATCAATTCAGCACGTTCTTTAGCATCGAAATTAACCTTCTCCGAAGATGGAAGAGGCAACAAATCAATAGGTGCACGAGGTAGGAAGCCATACACAATTTCAAAAGGGCACATCTTAGTAGTAGAATGCAATGAACGATTATAAGCAAATTCAATATGAGGCAAGCATTCTTCCCACATTTTCTTATTATTCTTCAAAACAGCCCTAAGCATAGTAGACAATGTTCTATTGACTACTTCAGTTTGTCCATCAGCTTGGGGTGACAAGTAGTACTAAAAGCAGTTTAGTCCCCAACTTAGCCCATAAACATCTCCAAAAGTGGCTAAGAAATTTAGTATCACGATCTGAAACAATAGTATTTGGCACACCATGCAAGCGAATAATTTCACGAAAGAACAAATCAAGCAACATTAACAAAGATCATCGCTTTTATGACATGGTATAAAGTGTGCCATTTTCGAGAATCTATCCACGACAACAAATATGTTATCCCTCCCTTCTTTGTTCGAGGTAAACCTAAAACAAAGTCCATAGATATATCCTCCCAAGGAATACTAGGCATGTGCAAAGGCATATATAAACCATGAGGATTGAGTCGTGACTTAGCTTTTTGACAGTAGTGCAGCGAGCAACAAAACGCTCAACATCCCGCCTCATCTTTGGCCGAAAAGAAATGTGTAGCAAGTATATCCTCCGCCTTTTGACGCCAAAGTGTCCCATTAAGCCTCCTCCATGCGCCTCTGCAACAACAAAAGACGAACAGAGCTAGCAGGAATGCATAGCTTGTTAGCACGGAACACAAAACCATCATTAATAACGAACTTATTCCATGTTCTTCCTTCTTTACAATTCTGCATTACATCTTTAAAATCAGCATCATGCACATATTGATCTTTGATGGTCTCCAAACCAAATATTTTGAAGTCAAGTTGTGAAAGCATAGTATATCGACGAGACAAAGCATCAAGAATAACATTTTCTTTACCCTTCTTGTGTTTAGTGACATAAGGGAAAGTCTCAATGAATTCAACCCATTTAGCATGTCTACGATTCAGTTTAGCTTGACTTTTAATATGTTTCAAAGATTCATGATCAGAATGTATAACAAATTCTTTGGGCCATAAATAATGTTGCCATGTCTCTAAAGTCCTAACAAGAGCATATAATTCTTTCTCATAAGTAGAATAGTTCAGACTAGGCCCACTCAATTTTTCGAAAAGTATGCAACAGGTTTGCCATCTTGTAATAACACACCTCCTAATCCAATTCCACTAGCATCACATTCAAGCTCAAAAGTCTTATTAAAGTCGGGAAGTTGGAGTAAAGGAGCATGTGTCAACTTATCTTTCAATACCGTGGAAGGCTTCTTCCTGCGGTACCCCAAACAAAAGGCACATCCTTCTTTGTAAGCTCATTGAGAGGTGCAGCAATGGTGCTAAAGTCTCTCACAAAACGCCTTATAGAAACCAGCGAGTCCAAGAAAACTCCTCACTTCTGTGACCGTTTTGCTGGCTGCCAACTCTCAATAGCTTCAATCTTGGCTTTATCAACTTCAATTCCCTGTGGAGTAACAACATAGCCAAGAAAAGATACTCGGTCGGTGCAAAAGGTGCACTTCCCAAGGTTACCAAACAAACGTGCATCACGTAGAGCATTAAAAACAGCACGTAAATGTTCCAAATGTTCTTCCAAAGATTTGCTATAAATCAAGATATCATCAAAGTAAACTACCACAAATCGTCCAATGAAAGCACGAAAACTTCGCTTCATTAATCTCATGAAAGTACTAGGTGCATTAGTTAACCCAAAAGGCATGACTAACCACTCATATAATCCAAACTTAGTTTTAAATGCTGTTTTCCATTCATCTCCCAATTTCATACGAATTTGATGGTATCCACTACGCAAATCAACTTTGGAGAATATTGTAGAGCCACTCAATTCATCAAGCATATCATCTAGCCTAGGAATAGGATGACGATAACGAATAGTAATATTATTAATGCCTCTACAATCAACACACATACATGACGTACCATCCTTTTTAGGCACTAGTATAATAGGAACAGACAAGGACTAAGAGATTCGGCAGATATAACCTTTGTCGAGCAGCTCTGACTTGACGCATAATCTCCTTCGCTCCTCCGGATTGGTACGGTATGGTGCGCGGTTGGGTAGCGATGCACCGGGAATTAAGTCAATTTGATGCTCAATCCTCGAATAGGTGGTAATCCCGGTGGCACGCCTTGTGGGAAGACGCCAAATAACTCGCAAAATGTTAGTGACAGGGGCAAAGAGGAAGGCACGCCTCGAATGAAAATAATGCCTCTTTGCACACAAAAGCATAGCAAACAGATTTGCTAGAATCTAGCTCATCAATATCAGATTTGGTGGTAAATAAACATGCACTTTTCAGTTTAATTTCAGAAGCAACATTAGATGGTTTATTATTAGGCTTCATTTGTTGCTCAAATTCTTTTGCCACAATCTGATTTTCACTCTTATTTTTCTCCTGTTTTGCTTTATTAGCTCTATTAATATCATCTTTCAAAATGGAATCAGGAGTCATAGGAAGCAAAGTAATATTTTTATCCTTGTGAACAAGAGTATACTGATTGTTTCTACCATGGTGTACAGAATTTTTATCAAATTGCCATGGTCTACCAAGTAATAAGGAACATGCTTGCATAGGTACCACATCACAATCAACATAATCAGCATATGTAGAGATACTAAAATACACACGAAGCAGACGTGTTACCTTAACCTTGCCGCTGTTGTTGAACCATTGGATGTAGTAAGGATGTGGATGTGGTCTTGTGGTGAGAGAAAGCTTCTCCACCATATCCATGCTAGCCAAGTTGTTGCAGCTCCCTCCATCTATGATGACGCGAATAGAACGCGTTCCTTCACGACTCCTTTGTATGGAACAAGTTATGTCTCCGATTTTGCTCAGCTTGTGTAACCTGCACACTCAAAACACGTTGAGCAACTAAACATTCATACTGTCAAAGATCTTCAGCCATGTATTGCGTGTCATGATCGTAATCATCTCCACCGTGTTCTTCATGTGTAATAAGAGCCAAAGTCTCTTCATCATAGTCACTAGCGGACTCATACCCACCATCCTCGTGAGCAATCATCACACGCTGAGATTGGCATTCTCTCGCAAAATGTCCTCTTCCCTTACAACAACGACAAATAATATCACTTGTGTGCCTGTTGACGCCATGGAAGAAGAAGAGCTACTGTAGGCCCAAAGGTGTGCTCTTGGCAGATAGTGGTGGTTGTGCACGCTTTCTTGTATCACGGTTGGAGGTGGCGGCCGACGGAGGTGCCGTGTAGTAGAACGTGTGGAAGTAGATGATGCACGTGGCGTCCATGATGAAGGTCGACCTGCAGAAAAGTTAGTTCGCGCCAACGCACGCCGATCCTGCACTTCACGTTCAGCTTTACAAGCAAGATGGAATAATCGAGTGATATTATTATAATCCTTGTAGTCTAGAATGGTCTGAATCTCTCTATTTAATCCACCCGGAAAAGCGTGCAAGCATAGCTTCATTCTCCTCAACAATACCACATCTAATCAAGCCAGTTTGTAATTCACGATAATATTCTTCTACCGAATTTTTCCTTGTCTTAAGCGCTGCAATTTTTGAAGTAATTCACGTTGATAATATGGTGGAACCCAACGATGCACGCATAGCAGTTTTCAAAGCAGCCCAAGTAGCTGGAACAGGATATAATCTACAATGTTCAGACCACCAAACACATGCAAAGCTAGTGAAAGCACAAACAGCAGCGGGAACACGTCTCTCCTCAGGATATTGTAAACATGTAAATCGTTGTTCAGTTTCTAACTCCCAAGTAAGATATATATCAGGAACATATCTACCCTCAAATGGTGGAATATTCAATTTCAGTTTAGGGAGATGGTCAAGATCTCGTACTGAAGGGGAGCCCGAACATTGCCATTATTTGCATGTGGACGACACGGTGGTTGTGGTGCTGGTGGTTGCACGTAGTTACGATGTTGATCAACCTCATCCTCGTAATCTCTCACATAATCATCCTCCGCACATCGCCAGTGAGAGGAGCCACGGAAGTATCAACAGCAGACCAGCGGCTTGGCGGTGAAGAGGGACACGGCTCGCTTCGGCGAAGGGCTGCTTCAGCGATGTGGAGGTAGTCGTTGTTGTTGTTGTAGAGGTGCATGAGGTGCAGCCGGTGGTGGTGGTGGTAGGCAGCGAGCAATTCATTAAACTTGTTATCGAGCTTTGTTTCAACGCCTTCTCAATGCCATCTATCTTCTCCATGGCCTCTTCAAATCTATTTAGCACATCGTCCACCTGCCCACTCATCATTTGTTGAAACTTATCATGTAGCGCTTTGTTTGTCATGTTCTCCCGGTCGGTCTCGTCGGCTTGTGATCCTGCCATGGTTAGCGACAATAGAAACACACAAGAATATGATTGACGGACTACTAGGAAGTGGTGGTGGTTGTGTGGTGGGCGATCACAAATCCGTCAAGCAAATCTCAAATTCTTACCGGTTCTTACCCAAAGAAGAAAGCGGTGATCGGCAACCGATGTAGTCAAAACTCTCAAAGCTTGGATAGAGCGATTACGGGGAGAGTCAAGCATACGATGTAGATGTATGTGGAGATGGGAAGGCTTATAATATGGTAGCAAAAGGGTCGCAATAATCAATTCAGAGATGCAAAGTTGAATAAACGCTCATGACAGTCTTGTCTTTGGTCCTAGGCTAGACCGTGCTAGAGACGCGAGCCTAGAACACTAACAAAATCACGGCGCTGCGTAAACAAGAGAAAAGCACACTCTGGATTTTTTTCGCTCTTTTTTTTTTTGCTGCTTTTTTTGCTGCTCTTTTTTTTTTTTGCGAAAAAATCACTATAATGGCGAGTGTCTCAAAACTCTTCCGAGGTCAAACCGGCGGGATGGGCACGAAATTTTTTTCGACCAATATTTTTTTTTTCATTTGCGGGACCCAAAAAGCTGAAACGGGTCAAAAAAACTTGCTATAACTTGTTGTCTCAATACACTTAGAAACACTTAAAAACAGGATAGCGAGAAAATTTTTCGACAAGTGCGTTTCGGAAAATTTTGGGCCTAAACGGAGGTGGTTTAGAAACCTACTCCGGCTAGGAAACACGAATCGGAAACTAGATGGATCTCGAAAACAAACCTAATATGAGAAGAACTCGGATTGGTGGTGGATATATGGTGGTGGTATATGGCAGCGGTGGTGGTATATGGATACGGATTGGTGGTGGTATATGGATATGGATTAGTGGGAGATGGCAAGGCGATGATGATGGTGCGGCGGCGGCGTGACAACTTATGACCAGAACTCGAAACTATAAAAGACTAGACTCTAAGACCAGCAACTTGACACGACGATGCAACCGTAAATTCAACAAAGCAAAAACCCTAAAAAGATTATCACGAAGGCTCAGATTGGTTCGGATATGATGAACTAACCCTAATTTTTTTGTGGCTTTTTCGTGGACTTTAGGTATGAAGAGCAGACTCGATCTAATCTACGAAAAACTGTAAAATCTCACCGAGCAACCTGAAAATCTGATACCACTTGATAGAGGCAAAGGTGTCCCGATGTTTCGATGAGATGGTGGCTATCGTTTACGTGGGAGTCGACCTTGACGATCCGACTACGTGCGTGTAGGCGTCGGCGCCTTAGCAATCGCTAAACCGACTCCGAGAGGTTATTGACCACGCCGAGCACGATCAACCCGACCACGAGGGTCTGCATTTCCTGCGAGCAAACGAAGAACAAGCAAGAAACTGAGATTGCAATCTGGATATTGCGAATATAAGATGAAAGCTTTATTGATCAAGGTGGGGTTACGTGGCGCCTTTATGCAGTCGTTGAACACAAGCGAAATGCATAAAGTTGCAGCTATGGCGAACTTTTAATCTAAACAAAACCCCCACCGTCTAAACGACGCCCTAAGGGCTGTATATATGGAGGAAGAGGAGGAATTTCGTGGCCCTTGAGGGAGGGGTCCAAAACCATCCCTAACTCTTGTTTCCCCACACATACGGACTCTAAAAACAGCCTATACTTAAGTATTTCGAAATTACATGGGCCTGGCCCAATAATAAGGTGACGTGAGCACCTAGAATAGCCTATGGACGAATATTATGAAGTGGCATCTTGTATATTTCGTCCAAGGCTTCATGCACCCATTATGGTGGCTTCAAAGTCCTGAAATCATCACTTGTAACTCCGTTCTTGTTCTCCTTGCGCATGGCATTATCTCCATGATTGTTCTTGCTCAATGTCCATCCTTCTCCAAGCTAGGGCCTTCATTTGTAAGCAAAACAAATGTATCCAATTTAGGCAGCATCATATTCTCATGAACATTAGAATCATTACCAAGAAACGAAAGTACCTGATAATTTAATTGGCGTGCGCGAGCTCTAGTAATTGGTCCAGTATATGTAGCAGTAGGGGCTGTGGGTGTAACAATGGTATTGATGTCCTCATCAAACTTCCATCTGGCTTAGGCACAAGAATAACGGGAACGGCACAGGGGCTTAGGCTTTCACGTACATGGCCGTTGTCGATGAGTTGTTGTACTTGCCGTTGAATCTCCTTGGTTTCTTCAGGATTGACTCGGTATGGAGCTTTGTTTGGTAGAGGCGCTCCGGGGATGAGGTCGATTCGATGTTCTATGCCTCGAAGAGGAGGTAGGCCCGGAGGTAGCTCATGGGGGAAAACATCTTGAAATTCCTGCAAAAGAGATTGAAACACCAAAGGTAGCTCGTGAATGGTGTTAGTTTTTGGTTCTCCATCCTTGCACACAAGGACAAAGCGCATCACGGTAGATGGGTTCTCACACACTTCTCTCATCTCATTTTTTGGTGGCAAATAGGATGAGGTTTTTCTCTCTAGGCGAAGAGGCGCTCAAGTTTGGTTTGTGGCTTTCACTCACTTTTTGTTGTATCACTTTCTCACTCTTGTCTCTATGGTTGGTGGCTTGTTTGTCGGCTATCACTTGACTAGGAGACATAGGTCGTAGCTCATATTCTTTCCCTTTCATCTTGAAGCTATAGTGATTGGTGCGCCCATTGTGTATGACACCGGTCAATTTCCATGGTCGACCAAGAAGTAGGTGACAAACGGTCATTGGGACCACATCACACTCCAAAGTGTCTTCGTATGCACCAATTTTGAAAGAGACTAGGACCGTATGCTCAACTCGTATAGTGCCGGAGTCACTTAGCCATTGAACCTTGTAAGGGCGCGGGTGCTTCTTCTTTATTAATTGGAGCTTGGAGCATAGTTCTTCACTTGCCAAGTTGTGGCAACTACCTCCATCGATGATGACCTTGATGGACCGTCCATTGATGCCGGCTTTTGTGTGGAAGATGTGGCATCGTTGGTCTTCTTCTTGTTGATGTTGAAGAGTCAAGACCTTGGAGACAACGAGAGCGGGGCTCGAATCCTCATCACAAAAGACTTGATCATCTTCATCTTCGTTCACTTGCCGGTACATGGCCACTTGCTCAAGAGCTTCCATCTCCTCTTCACTCATGGAGTCATATGTGCCATCGTCGTTGAGGATCATGGTGCGCTTGTTGGTGCATTCATAGGACTTGTGGCCTCGGCCGCCACAAGTGAAACACTTGAAGGAGCTTGTCTTGATGGTCTCATCGGTCGGAGTAGAGGATGAAGCACGCGGCTTGAGGTTGCTTGTAGTAGGAGGAGGACGACTTGAACTTGCCAAAGTTTTCTTGTAACTTGACTTGTCGTCGTTTCTTGTGAAAGCTTGGTGAAGTAGATGTTGGAGTAGTCGTTGAAGCTTGGGTGTTGGAGAAGCCGTAGGTCTTGGATGAGTACTTAGCGTGCTTGAAGTCATCTTGCACTTGACGTTCGGCCTTGGTATCTTGTTGTTCGAGCTCAATGAGGTTGGAATATGGTTGGAAGTCGGTGATCTTCTTGATAGGATGATTAAGTCCATTCAAGAAACGTGCCATTGTTTGCTCATCATCTTCTTTGACATTGGCTCGAATCATGGCTATCTCCATTTCCTTGTAATATTCTTCAACACTCTTTGTTCCTTGCTTGAGTAGTTGGAGTTTCTTGAAGAGGTCGCGGTTGTAGTAGGTTGGCACAAAACGTGCGCGCATGACATCCTTCATTTGAGCCCAAGTGGTGATTGGAGGTTCACCTCTTGCTTGTCGTCGCTCAATGATTTGTTCCCACCATATGAGCACATAGTCTTGGAATTCAAGTGATGCCATAGCGATTTTCTTCGCTTCATCGTAGTTGTGCAACCGGAAGATTTTGTCAAACTTCAATGCCCATGAGAGGTAGTATTCGGGGTCATTGCTTCCATTGAACTTGGGCATGGTGAATTTTAGCTTGCCGTAGCGTTGCTCTTCATTGTGTTGTTCGCGATGTTGATGATGACGTCCTTGACGTGGATTATGTCGTCATCATGTTGCTCTTGGTGTGGAGGAAGACCATGATCAACTTGCCCTTGTTGAGCTTGAGGTTGGGGTGGAGCTTGACGAGCTTGTGGAGGGGCTTGAGGAACTTGACGTTGTACATGAGGTTGGTAGTTCCTCTCTTGGATTTCTTCTCGAAGGGCTTCCTCTTGATTGCGCCTTTCGCGATTACGGTTGGCGAAGGCTCTACTTGATTCTTGAAGGGCACGTTGCGCCTCAAGAGCTTGCGCTTCACGTTGTTGTTGTTGAAGATGTTGAGCCTTGGCGTCTTGCTCGTTTTGGTGAAGACGCGCTCGTTCTTCCTCTTGTTGGCGACGAAGACGTTGTCGTTCTTGAGCTTGAGCAAAAGCCTCTTGGTTTGATTGAGGACGAGGAACTTGATCATCAACTTGCTCTTGTGAATGCTTGTCATGTAGCAGGTTGCGAGATGCATGACGGTCTTGACGATGGCACGACGAAGAGTGTTCAAGTAGGTGTACTTGAGTCGTAGAAGGTGTCGTCGAGTGTCGACTCGGCGGCTCCGTCTTGATGATGAAGAAGTAGAATGATGTCGGCTTCTCATCAAGGCGCGTATCTCGTCCATTCTTGCATCATTCTCTTGCTTGTGAGCGTCGAACTTGTTGTCGAAGTAGTCCCTTATGCGTTGCTCGGAGAGTCGCAAGTCGGTGGCGAGGTTGGCGTCTGATCGCTCATTGCTTGTTGTTCTTGGCGCAACGCTCGTTGTGCACCAAAGAGGTGGCTCTTGGTGACATATGATGACATGTCGTCGTCTTGCTCGATGAAGAGTGGGTTGGTGGAGGTACTTGGCCTATCCATCATTCCAAGCGAAATGTGAGTGGTAGAACGGAAAAGAACTTATACCAATGTACCTTTGACCGATGTTGAAGATGAATCAAGTTCACTCAAATGCGGACAATGAAATAGCACTATTGGTACCAATCCTTGTCGGTTCTCGCGCCTACACAAATAAAAGCTTATGGTGGAGCTTGGTGAGGATGGTGGCACAAAATTTGATGCAATTGTAAGTGAGACACAATAATGTTGGAAATGATTCACAAATTTGCAAATGCAACAAGTAGACCAATAGCAAGATATGGTACACGGAAACACACACGCAAATAGATAATATGGGGTTATGAACCAAGGATGAGCCAAAATGTGGAATTCACCAAGATGCTCTTGTTGCACAACACTAGAGAGACGCTAGCACGATTGCACAATAGGCGGATCTGAACTTGTGCACAACCTACTAAGCAAAATGCAACGACTTCTATCCCAAGTATGCTATATGTATGGTGTTTCGATGTGTTGATCCAAGATGATCAAGTATGACAATCTTAATGTTGTATGATGCTATGGTTCTTGCTCATAAGCTCTTTGCTTATCTTTCTCTCTTTGCTTAAAAGTTTGATTGGCTCTTTCTCTTGTGAGCTCTTTTCTCATGCAAAACTTCACGAACCAAGATAGCAATTGTGTATGCTATGACAACCTTGTGACACACAAGTGGATCCCAAGATATGCACCACTATGGTACGGTATGTATGCTATGGAGTATGATCACTAAATGTGCACAAGTCACGTTGCCGGCAATACTCAATGGCTAGTCTCGATGGGTAAGCTACGCAAAATGAGGCAATGTGGGTTATCAATGCAAATGCAAGGTATGACAAAGATGTCGTAGGGGTTACCGTCCTTGCGATGATGACTAGTCGATGTAGATGAGCGGTGGTGATGATGACTTCGAACCGTACCTAGATAGCCGAAACACAATAGGATACGGGAAACCACAACTCAAAATCTCAAGGACCAAAATGTGTCAAAATCGTCATCGGAAGTATCATGGAAGATTTTAGTGTATGTGGGTTTGGGAGATGTGGTGGGAGGTGGGGTTGTGGTGGTGGCCGAACTGAAAATTCAGTTTCGTCAGAGTTGAACGGACGTCCGGTTTTAGCGGTCGTCCGGCCGTCGGACGTTCGGTACCTGCCGGTCGTCCGGTGCCTGGGTGATTTTCAGACGCAGGAAGAACTGCTTTCGGTTCGGGTAGGAGATGATGGTGAGGTCGAAATCGAGGGGTTTTGTGGATGTAAAAGGGTGGGGAGGGTGGGGAAAGCTAGATCCACACGTAGCAACACAAATCCATGGACCAAATCCAACAAAATCTCAACTCACAAACAAATCACAAAAAAAAATTTGGGGCTATTTTTGTGGGGAATTTTCGGAATTAGGACAAAAACAACAAAATCAAGCTAGAAAAAGAGGGGTAGGGGCTCCAAAAACGTGATCAACGTGGCTCATGATACCAAGATGATGTAGGGCGGAACCCTCGTGGATGATCTTTCACGTTGGAGCGGATCCTCACGGGAATCACGAAGAACACGCGGAAGAACAAGAGGGAAACACGGGGGAAACGAGAGAGAAATCACTAAACCGACAAGAGATCAATCACACAAGTGCTAGATCACCGATCACATAAGGTGTCCTAAGATTCAAGGTCAACAAAGGAAAGATACAAACGGTAGCCGTTCTTCTCCATGAGGAGGCCTTGATGGGGTCCACCCTAGAAGGGGGTCTTGAATCCGCTTGGGGGATCTTCTCCAGTAGGTCCCGATCTCCGAGGAGAAGTAGCCAAGTGGATGAGCAAAGGCCCTCACACAAAATATGAGCTAATCCAATGCTACCCTAGCTAGGAGGAGGAGGGGTTCTATTTATAGTCTTAGTGAAAAAGGAGGCGAAGTGAAGGGGTACATGGGCTTCGGCCCGAAACTGTGCGCAGACAGGTACCGGACGTCCGCTGGGGGCCGGTCGTCTGGCGGCTCAGGAGGGACCGGACGTCCGGTGTCGTCGGACGTCCGCTGGATCAGTTCTGTGAAGGAGGCGCCGGACGTCCGGTTTCTTCATACTTCCGCTGATTTGGCTCGGGTCCAGGGGCACCGGACGTCCGATGATTTCCGGTCGTCCGGTCGCCGGTCGTCTGTTGACACCGGTCTTCCGCAGATTCAACTCGGGTCTTCAGGGGCCGATCGTCCGCTGGAGGCCGGACGTCTGCTCGCTGTGAGAGTGTGGCCGGTCGTCCGCTGGAGGCCGAACGTCCGCTTGCTGGGGCTTCAGGCGCCGGACGTCCGGTCCGTACCGGCCGTCCGGTGGCTGGAGTTTTCTCTGGTAGCTCTTCTTCTTGTCCTTTGCGGTTGGTAGCTTCGTCTCCTTGTCCAATGGATGTAGATGCACCATGGTTGATGAGGACATGACTACCTTGGATAAGACCAAAAATATTGCATACATGCATATTTGTCAGGTGATTTCTAGTGCAAACTATTCAATAATCTATTTATGTTATCCAGAAAAAAATACATCACATACTTTTGTGTTTTGTCTAATTGTAGGTGTATGGGACATTTGTACAATACACATATGAAGATAAGGGAAAAGGAGAAGTTTAGGTGCTGTTCAAAAGTCCTCTCACGTCACTTTTGGACCAAGAGAAGATAGAGTCCAAGTCTCACGTTACGGACTCAGATTCGGACTGCAGACATACCTGACTCAAAACGTCAATAACCTTTTCATCCGGACTCCAAATTGGGTGATTCTTTTTTGTTGGAAAATAGATTTCGTGCACCTTCCAACCCAATTGGATTCACCTTCAAATTCGTCCGGAGCGTTGAGTTATGGACGAAACAATCTGATGCTGCAGCAGAATCCGAGTCAAACTACAAGTCCAAAGGTGTTACGTCACCTCCACTTGGGCCCATTGGTCTTGTACGACCTAGGGTTAGTTTTAGGCTGCCTTGGGACGTCCTCCCACCTCCTTGGCCGCCACCCCTTGCTCCTATATAAGTAGATCCATCTAGTAGCTTTTTCACGGGGATTTGTTTAGTTAAAGTTAGCCATTGCAACCGTGTACTTGCCGTTTGTGTCCAACGACCAGACCAAGACCGCTTACGGATCCCCACCATTATCAATACTTCATATATATTCGCAATATTCAGATTGCTTTATCATATTCTTGCTCGTTCTTCGATTGCTTGCAGGAATAGACCTTCGTGGTCGGCTGATCGTGCTTAGGCATCGTCGGTAACCTCGGGAGATTGGTTTAGCGATTGCTAAGGCATAGCGTCGTGCTGCGTTTGTAGTCGGATCGTCAAAGTCGACTCCACCAAATCGATAGTTATCATCTCATCGAAAGATCGGGACACCCTCGCCTCTATCAAGTGGTATCAATTTTCAGGTTGCTCGGTGAGAATTTCCAATTGTCCCTAGATTCGATTTAGTTTCTTACCTATTGTCCAAGAAAAGGCCACCAGAAAAGTTAGATCTATTCATCATTTGTCCTAGCCAGTCCAAGCCTTTGTAATTTTCTTTTCATTGTTTGCATTATTGAATTATCGGTTGCATCATCGTGTCGAGTTGCATGGTCTTAGTGTCTAGTTCCTTTAGAGTTTGAGTTCTGTTCACATTAGTCACGCCCGCTGCATCATTATCCCTTCCACTGTCCACCATACCATCCATCAATTTCCACCACGTGCTATGCACTATTCATTGTCATAATCATAGTTGAGGTCATTCACATCTTCGCTTGATCCAATCTGCATCTTATCTAGTTTGTTTTGGAAAAAGAGAAAAAAAAAGAGAGAAAAAAAAGTAAAAAAAAAGTCAGAGAAAAAAAAAGAGAAAGAAAAAGCAAAAAAAAGTGTGAGAAAAAAAAAGAAGAAAAAAAAACAAAGTTTGGATCTATCTAGACTCAATCTCGTAGCTGAATTTGGATTGGAATCTGTTTTGTGCACTGTTCAGTAAAACAGGCATAACTTCCTCATACGAAGTCCGTTTTGGCTCATGAGTACTCAAATTAAAGCTAGAGACGAGCCGCATCTAAATAGTTGCAGAAGCTAGTTCAATATTTGGCACCTCAAAATCGGCTCCTAAATAGGTCTGTTTGCCCTTCGAAGTTCGTGAACACAGCTTATTCCAGTTTTTCAAATCAGTTTTAGAATTTTTTGACTCCTCGTATCAACTCGGAATTGAGTGATTCTTTTTGCATTGGAAAGCTTGAGTTAGTAGCATTCTTTGAAAAAGGTTATCAGAAAATTGGCTCAAACTTTTCAAGAGGAAAACTGGAGAGAGAGTTGTTGTATATCACCTTGGCAGTTGTTTTTCATCATTATCTTTACCGCCGTTGTGCTCTTCACTTATATCTTGCTGTCTAGAGCTACTCATTATCCTTCATTGATGCTAGTTGTGCTACGCCGTGACCTCATTAGTGTTCTAGGCTCGCGTCTCTAGTCCGGTCTAGGCTAGGACCAGCACAGTACCGTCGTTGAGCGTTTATTCAACATTGCATCTTTGAATTGATTATTGCTAATCTTTTGCTACCATATATAGCCAACCCAGCTCCACATATTTCTACACCGTGTATCGTCGCTCCCCGGCAATCTCTTTACACAATCTTGAGAGTTACTTGACACTGGTTTACTGTCACCGCTTTCTTTGCATGGTAAGAACTTGTAAGACATTGATATTTGCTTTCTTGTGAGCGTTTTACCACCACATCCTAGTAGTTATAGAAACATTATTTTTGGATTTTGTTTCTTGTTCTACTAATCATGACAGGATCGAGAGTCAATTCATGGGCTTTGTCGATCGCGGAGACACGCCACCACCTATGCAAATACCACAACCGTCCACGAGAGGTGCACAAACATCCAAATGCACATGATCAGGTTCATGTTTCTATACCACCATTTAATGGCCGTTTTAGACCTCCTTTATATATTGAATGGGAGTTAGACATAAATAATATATTTGCTTCCCATAATTTTGATGAACGTAAAAAAGTTATGGTTGCGGTTGGTTCTTTCACTGGTTATGCTCTAGTTTGGTGGAGTGAATATTGTCGGTTACACCATGATTATGTACCTAATACTTGGGATGATTTAAAACATATCATGAGAGATAGATTAAATCGATGTTTATTATACTCGTGGCATGATTAAAAAACTGGAACATTTAAAACAAGGTAGTGACACCGTAACAAAATATTATGATGATTTACAAACTACCTTGTTGCACTCATTTTGGGAAGAAAGTGAAGAAGATTTTATGGATAGATTTTGGGGAGGATTAAACCATAATATTCAGGAGATACTAATTCATGAAGAGTGTTATCCTATGGACCATTTGTTTCGTCTTGCTTGCAAAGCTGAACAGGAAATAAAACGACGTGTTGCTCACAAGGAGAACAAGCGCGGTGCACATTCCAACTGTTGATACAGATGTTTATTCAACTACTAGGCGTACTATGACAACCACATCCGTTGTTGCGAGGACTACATCATCTCCACCATGTGACACATCATCATCGAGAGTGCTGCATCATCTGAGTTGACTATAAGAGGTAATGACAAAGGTACAGATTTTCCACTTTTACATGAGAATGATGCATGCCTAGTTAACTTGAATACATCATGTGTTGAGCTACCCACTACTTTGATCACACCACCTATTTTAGAGGATTATATTGATAATTTGACTTTGCCATGTGATCAAACAACTGAAATACCAACAATTTTGAGTGCACCCATTGAATTAATTGTTGATGCAAAAGAATCAATATTTAATCATTTCGATATGACCTCTAATCTTGGTGATGATTACGTGTCGAATGACTTATTGCATGTTTACTTATTTAAGCATGTTGTAGCATGTAAACTTGATGCAAGTAAGGTTTATTCACCAATGTTAGGATGGTTTAATGATGAACATTGTCAATCTTTTGAAATGAATAAGAGCTTCACTTATATGTGCAAACTGAGTTGCAATATTTTCATGCCTTCTACTTCTTGTGATAATGTTTTGGCTTTAGATTTTATGAACTATGCAAGTTACTCATCTATTTATGTGTCATATGTGCAAAAATCAAGGGAAATAAAAATGGATGACATATACATATACAACATGTACACCTTGTCTCTTTTGTTAGCCACATTTCAGACTAAGAACCTTGAGGGGCGGCTTTGTTTTCAAGAAGTGGAGGATGATGAGGACATGACTACCTTGGATAAGACCAAAAATATTGCATACATGCATATTTGTCGTGTGATTTCGTGCAAACTATTCAATAATCTATTTATGTTATCCGAACAAAAATACATCACATACTTTTGTGTTTTGTCTAATTGTAGGTGTATGGGACATTTGTACAATACACATATGAAGATAAGGGAAAAGGAGAAGTTTAGGTGCTGTTCAAAAAGTCCTCTCACGTCACTTTTGGACCAAGAGAAGATAGAGTCCAAGTCTCTCACGTTACGGACTCAGATTCGGACTACCTGCAGACATACCTGACTCAAAACGTCAATAACTTTTCATCCGGACTCCAAATTGGGTGATTCTTTTTTGTTGGAAAATAGATTTCGTGCACCTTCCAACCCAATTGGATTCACCTTCAAATTCGTCCGGAGCGTTGAGTTATGGACGAAACAATCTGATGCTGCAGCAGAATCCGAGTCAAACTACAAGTCCAAAGGTGTTACGTCACCTCCACTTGGGCCCATTGGTCTTGTACGACCTAGGGTTAGTTTTAGGCTGCCTTGGGACGTCCTCCCACCTCCTTGGCCGCCACCTTGCTCCTATATAAGTAGATCCATCTAGTAGCTTTTTCACGGGGATTTGTTTAGTTAAAGTTAGCCATTGCAACTTGTACTTGCCGTTTGTGTCCAACGACCAGACCAAGACCGCTTACGGATCCCCACCATTATCAATACTTCATATATATTCGCAATATTCAGATTGCTTTATCATATTCTTGCTCGTTCTTCGATTGCTTGCAGGAATAGACCTTCGTGGTCGGCTGATCGTGCTTCCGGCATCGTCAGTAACCTCAGGAGATTGGTTTAGCGATTGCTAAGGCGCCACGTCATGCACGTTTGTAGTCGGATCGTCAAAGTCGACTCCACCAAATCGATAGTTATCATCTCATCGAAAGATCGGGACACCCTCGCCTCTATCAACGGTTTTCCCCCAGGTACCTGATCACACACAAAGTGTCCATATGAGGTAGTAGGCAAGTTTCGTGAGTAGAGAGAGGAAGTTCGGAAAGGAGCGAGTTCACCTTATCTTCGATAGCCTTGGCTCTAGCTCTTGTCATGGGCCCAAGTGGTGTTGAGGAAGATGTAGACACGTCCATGGGGATGAGCGAGGGATGCTCCGCATCATCATGACATGAAGAAGTCACACTAGCATGAAGCATGGGAATAGGTGGGTCAACATCATGGGAGCAATCAATGTCAAGAGCGTCCACTAGTGGGACAAGAGAAGCACCATCACCTATGTTACCTTTGGAGCATCGCTCATGTGTTGTAGGTGAGGTGTTGAAGATCCAATCGTTGTCATCTTCATCTTGATGGAACCATGTGGGTGGTGCATCATCGTCCACCATGGCCATCGTCGTCTCCATTGGAGGTATGGACTTTGATAGAAGCTAAGGTGTCCCGATGTTTCGATGAGATGGTGGCTATCGTTTCTGTGGGAGTCGACCTTAACGATCCGACTACGAACGTGCGAGACGTCGCGCCTTAGCAATCGCTAAACCAACTTCCGAGGGTTATTGACCACGCCGAGCACGATCAACTCGACCACGAGGGCCTGTTTCCTGCGAGCAAGCGAAGAACAAGCAAGAAACTGAGATTGCAATCTGAATATTGCGAATATAAGATGAAAGCTTTATTGATCAAGGTGGGGTTCTGTGGCGCCTTTATGCGGTCGTTGAACACAAACGGCACGCTGAAGTTGCAGCTATGGCGAACTTTTAATCTAAACAAAACCCAAGGTCTAAACGGTGCCCTAAGGGCTGTATATATGGAGGAAGAGGGGGGAATTTCGTGGCCCTTGGTGGAGGGGTCCGAAATCAACCCTAACTCTTGTTTCCCCACACATACGGACTCTAAAAACAGCCTAATAATAAGGTGACGCAGCACCTAGAATAGCCTATGGACGCATATTATGAAGTGGCATCTTGTATATTTCGTCCAAGGCCTCATGCACTCATTAGGGTGGCTTCAAAGTCCTGGAATCATCACGTGTAACTCCGTTCTTGTTCTCCTTGCGCATGCCAACATCTCCATGCTTGAACTTGCTCCAAGGTTCATCTTTCTTGTCCATGGTAGGCCCTTCATTTGTAAGCAAAACAAATGTATCCAATTTAGGCAGCATCATATTCTCATGAACATTGGAATCGTTACCAAGAAACGAAAGTACACGATAATTCAATTGGCGTCTGTGAGCTCTAGTAATTGGTCCGATGTATATGGCATGAGGGCTGTGGGTGTAACAATGGTATTGATGTCCTCATCATCCTCCCCTTCTTGAAATGAAGTCGTCCTCGACGGAAGCTCATCTTCCTCACCCAAATAAGGCTTCAAATCTGCAATGTTAAAAGTGGGACTAACCCCAAAATCTGCAGGCAGCTCAAGTTTATATGCATTATCATTTATTTTCTCTAACACCTTAAATGGACCATCGGCACGTGGCATTAGCTTTGATTTGCGCAATTTAGGAAACCTATCCTTACGCAAATGTAACCAAACAAGATCTCCGGTGCAAAGACAACATGTTTTCTACCCTTATCTCCAAAGCAAGTTTATATTTAGCATTCATACGCTCAATGTTTTCCTTAGTTAACTCATGCATTTTTAAAATCAATTCAGCACGTTCTTTAGCATCAAAATTAACCTTCTCCGAAGATGGAAGAGGCAACAAATCAATAGGTGCACGAGGTAGGAAGCCATACACAATTTCAAAAGGGCACATCTTAGTAGTAGAATGCAATGAACGATTATATGCAAATTCAATATGAGGCAAGCATTCTTCCCACATTTTCTTATTATTCTTCAAAACAGCCCTAAGCATAGTAGACAATGTTCTATTTACTACTTCAGGTTGTCCATCAGTTTGGGGGTGACAAGTAGTACTAAAAAGCAGTTTAGTCCCCAACTTAGCCCATAAACATCTCCAAAAGTGGCTAAGAAATTTAGTATCACGATCTGAAACAATAGTATTTGGCACACCATGCAAGCGAATAATTTCACGAAAGAACAAATCAGCAACATTAACAAAGATCATCGCTTTTATGACATGGTATAAAGTGTGCCATTTTCGAGAATCTATCCACGACAACAAATATGCTATCCTCCCTTCTTTGTTCGAGGTAAACCTAAAACAAAGTCCATAGATATATCCTCCCAAGGAACACTAGGTACAGGCAAAGGCATATATAAACCATGAGGATTGAGTCGTGACTTAGCTTTTTGACATGTAGTGCAGCGAGCAACAAAACGCTCAACATCCCGTCTCATCTTTGGCCAAAAGAAATGTGTAGCAAGTATATCCTCCGTCTTCTTCACGCCAAAGTGTCCCATTAATCCTCCTCCATGCGCCTCCTGCAACAACAAAAAGGCAACAGAGCTAGCAGGAATGCATAGCTTGTTAGCACGGAACACAAAACCATCATTAATAACGAACTTGTTCCATGTTCTTCCTTCTTTACAATTCTGCATTACATCTTTAAAATCAGCATCATGCACATATTGATCTTTGATGGTCTCCAAACCAAATATTTTGAAGTCAAGTTGTGAAAGCATAGTATAGCGACGAGACAAAGCATCGACAATAACATTTTCTTTACCCTTCTTGTGTTTAATGACATAAGGGAAAGTCTCAATGAATTCAACCCATTTAGCATGTCTACGATTCAGTTTAGCTTGACTTTTAATATGTTTCAAAGATTCATGATCAGAATGTATAACAAATTCTTTGGGCCATAAATAATGTTGCCATGTCTCTCAAGTCCGAACAAGAGCATATAATTCTTTCTCATAAGTAGAATAGTTCAGACTAGGCCCACTCAATTTTTCGTAAAAGTATGCAACAGGTTTGCCATCTTGTAATAACACACCTCCTAATCCAATTCCACTAGCATCACATTCAAGCTCAAAAGTCTTATTAAAGTCAGGAAGTTGGAGTAAAGGAGCATGTGTCAACTTATCTTTCAATACCGTGAAGGCTTCTTCACATGCGGTACCCCAAACAAAAGGCACATCCTTCTTTGTAAGTTCATTGAGAGGTGCAGCAATGGTGCTAAAGTCTCTCACAAAACGCCTATAGAAACCAGCGAGTCCAAGAAAACTCCTCACTTGTGTGACCGTTTTGGGCTGCGGCCAACTCTCAATAGCTTCAATCTTGGCTTTATCAACTTCAATTCCTCGTGGTGTAACAACATAGCCAAGAAAAGATACTCGGTCGGTGCAAAAGGTGCACTTCCCAAGGTTACCAAACAAACGTGCATCACGTAGAGCATTAAAAACAGCACGTAAATGTTCCAAATGTTCTTCCAAAGATTTGCTATAAATCAGTATATCATCAAAATAGACTACCACAAATCGTCCAATGAAAGCACCTAAAACTTCGTTCATTAGTCTCATGAAAGTACTAGGTGCATTAGTTAACCCAAAAGGCATGACTAACCACTCATATAAACCAAACTTAGTTTTAAATGCAGTTTTCCATTCATCTCCCAATTTCATACGAATTTGATGGTATCCACTACGCAAATCAACTTTGGAGAATATTGTAGAGCCACTCAATTCATCAAGCATATCATCTAGCCTAGGAATAGGATGACGATAATGAATAGTAATATTATTAATGCCTCTACAATCAACACACATACGCGACGTACCATCCTTTTTAGGCATTAGTATAATAGGAACAGCACAAGGACTAAGAGATTCGCAGATATAACCTTTGTCGAGCAGCTCCTCGTATTTGACGCATAATCTCCTTCGTTTCCTCTGGATTGGTACGGTATGGTGCACGGTTGGGTAGCGATGCACCGGAATTAAGTCAATTTGATGCTCAATCCCTCGAATAGGTGGTAATCCGGTGGTACGTCTTGTGGGAAGACGTCGTGAACTCCTGCAAAATGTTAGTGACAGCAGGGGCAAAGAGGAAGGCACGTCCTCGAATGAAAATAATGCCTCTTTGCACACAAAAGCATAGCAAACAGATTTGCTAGAATCTAGCTCCTCAATATCAGATTTGGTGGCAAGTAAACATGCACTTTTCGGTTTAATTTAGAAGCAACATTAGATGGTTTATTATTAGGCTTCATTTGTTGCTCAAATTCTTTTGCCACAATCTGATTTTCACTCTTATTTTTCTCCTGTTTTGCTTTATTAGCTCTATTAATATCATCTTTCAAAATTGAATCAGGAGTCATAGGAAGCAAAGTAATATTTTTATCCTTGTGAACAAGAGTATACTGATTGTGTCTACCATGGTGTACAGAATTTTTATCAAATTGCCATGGTCTACCAAGTAATAAGGAACATGCTTGCATAGGTACCACATCACAATCAACATAATCAGCATATGTAGAGATACTAAAATACACACGAACAAAGACGTGTTACCTTAACTTTGCCGCTGTTGTTGAACCATTGGATGTAGTAAGGATGTGGATGTGGTCTTGTGGTGAGAGAAAGCTTCTCCACCATATCCATGCTAGCCAAGTTGTTGCAGCTCCCTCCATCTATGATGGCGCTTGAATAGAATGTTCCTTCACAACTCCCTTTGTATGGAACAAGTTATGCCTCTGATTTTGCTCAGCTTGTGTAACCTGCACACTCAAAACACGTTGAGCAACTAAACATTCATACACAAAGATCTCCAAAGCAGCCATGTATTGCGTCTCATGATCGTAATCATCTCCACCATGTTCTTCATGTGTAATAAGAGCCAAAGTCTCTTCATCATAGTCACTAGCGGACTCATACCCACCATCCTCAGTAGCAATCATCACACGCTGAGATTGGCATTCTCTGGCAAAATGTCCTCTTCCCTTACAACGACGACAAATAATATCACTTGTGTGCCCTGTTGAAATACTTAAGTATAGGCTGTTTTTAGAGTCCGTATGTGTGGGGAAACAAGAGTTAGGGTTGGTTTCGGACCCCTCCCTCAAGGGCCACGAAATTCCCTCCTCTTCCTCCATATATACAGCCCTTAGGGCGTCGTTTAGACTTTGGGTTTTGTTTAGATTAAAAGTTCGCCATAGCTGCAACTTCGCGTGCATTTCGTTTGTGTTCAACGACCGGACAAAGGCGTCACAGTAACGCCACCTTGATCAATAAAGATTTCATCTTATATTCGCAATATCCAGATTGCAATCTCAGTTTCTTGCTTGTTCTTCGTTTGCTCGCGAGAAATGCAGACCCTCGTGGTCAGGTTGATCGTGCTCGGCGTGGTCAATAACCTCTCGGATTTGGTTTAGCGATTGCTAAGGCGCGACGTCCTCAAGACGTTCGTAGTCGGATCGTCAAAGTCGACTTCCTCCAAAGCGAAAACCAACATCTCATCGAAAGACGGACACCTTTGCCTCTATCATATCCCAAGTATGCTATGTATGTAAGGTTCGGTGTTTCTCTCAAGATGATCCAAGATGATCGGATATGACAATCTTATATGCAATGTGGTATGATGCTATGGCACTTGCTTACAAGCTTCTTTGCTCTTTCTCTTTTGCTTAAAAGCTTATTCTCTTTTTTTTTTGTATGGCCACTTTTGCACAATGCACAAACCAAGATAGAAATTGTGTAATGCGGGAACAAACTTGTGACACAAGATATGATACCAAGATATGCACCACGATGATATGGTATGTATGCTATGGGAAGTATGATCACTAATGTGCACAAGTAACGCGTTAAGCAATACTCAAATGGCTAGTCTCGATAGGCAAGTAACGCAAAATGGGCTAGGGGTTAACAATGCAATGGCAAGGGAAATATACAATGGAGGGATACCACAATACCAAGATGATATGGAGCTTACCGTCCGGCGATGATGAGCGGCGGTGTTCTTGATGTAGAAACCAAGATGATGGAGTCTCGTCCCTAAGTAGCCGAAACACCTTAGGAAACGGAAAACCGCGAACTCAAAATCTCAAGGACAAAAGTCAAATGGTGGTAGCGGGAATGCGGTGGTGGTTGTGGAAGTATTGGTGGAAACCCGAGTAGCCGAAGTTGACCGGGTTATGGTGGTGGAAGCGTATGATGGGCTATACACGGAGTCAAAGTTGAAAGCACGTCCCTAAGTAGCCGAAACACCTTAGGAGACACAACTCTCAACACAACAAAATTGGGTTAAGTTGGTGTGGCGGAAGTGTATGGTGTGCAAGCCTATGCGGAAGTTATGGAGGTGGTTCATGAAGAAGCAACCATCCCTAAGTAGCCTAAACACCTTAGGAGACTCAAGTCACTACTCAAACAACCTCAAATGCTATGGGGAACCAAATGGGTTAGGTTATGAAGGCTATGGTGGTATTGCGGATGATGTGGTGGAAGCCCTAGGCAAAGATGCCAAAGTACCAAAACTTTGATGGTGTAAAAAGGTGGTGAAACCAAGGTGAGGACCTCGGGCACGTCGATAGCTTCAAAACGAGCCAAAGAACACTCAAATCGGAGTTCGGAGTGAAAAGTTATGATGAAAACGGTGAAGAAGGCTGATGCTGAAATCTCGGGGAAAGTTTCTGGTTAGGCCGGAAGTTCCGGGCTCCGGAAGTTCCGGGGGGTGGCCGGAAGTTCCGGGGGTCGCGGAAAAAGTCTCGGGGAAGCCGGGGGATTTTGGGTAAACTTTCTGTTTAGCCCGGAAGTTCCGGGGTAAGGACGGAAGTTCCGGGGGACGGAAGTTCCGGGGGAGGCCGGAAGTTCCGGGGATCGTGGAATTTCTTCCGGGACGAACCATAAATTCCAGATCTGAGAACGGGGGCGGAAAAACTCGATTTCCAGGGTCAAAATTGGGGAGATTTCGTGGATGGAAAGGGGGTAAATGATGGGGGAAAGCTAGATCCACTTGAAACACAATGAATCCCTGGATCAAAATCAACAAAACATCATCCAAATCAACAAAACATCTTAGCGTCTAGTCTTTTAGAGTTTCGAGTTCTGGTCATAAGTTGTCACGCCGCCACCGCACCATATCCATATACTACCACCGCTACCACCACCGCTGCCATATACCACCACCATATATCCACCACCAATCCGAGTTCCTTGCATATTAGGTTTGTTTTCGCGATCCATCTAGTTTCCGATTCGTGTTTCCTTGCCGGAGTAGGTATCGGAAATTTTTTTTTCTGGAAACCACCCTCCGTTTAGGCCCAAAATTTTCCGAAAACGCACTTGTCGAAAAATTTTCTGGCTATCCTATTTTTAGGTGTTTCTAAGCGTATTGAGACAGTCGCCGTTATAGAAAGTTTTTTTGACACGCTTCAGCTTTTTGGGTCCGGGCAGTCGAAAAAAAAAATTTGGTTGAAAAAATTTCGTGCCCATCCTGTCAGTTTGACCTGGGAAGAGTTTTGAGACACGCGCCATTATAGTGATTTTTCGCAAAAAAAAGGAGCAACGCAAAAAAAAAAGCAGCGCAAAAAAAATAAAAAAAGAGCGAAATTTTTATCCAGAGTGTGCTTTTCCGTTGTTTCCGTGCAGCGCCGTGATTTTGTTAGTGTTCTAGGCTCGCGTCTCTAGCACGGTCTAGCCTAGGACCAAAGACAAGATCCGTCGTTGATCGTTTATTAAAATTTGCATCTCTAAATTGATTATTTCTGACCAGTTTTTCTACCAAATTATAAGCCTTCCCAGCTACAAATACCTCTACATCGTATGCTTGACTCTCCCCGTAATCGCTCTATCCAAGCTTTGAGAGTTTTGACTACATCGGTTGCCGATCATCGCTTTCTTCTGGGTAAGAACTGGTAAGAATTTGAGATTTGCTTGATGGATTTGTATCGTCCACCACACCACCACCACCACTTCCTAGTAGTCTGTCGAATCATATTCTTGTGTGTTTCTATTGTCGCTAACCATGGCAGGATCACAAGCCGGTGAGACTGACTGGGAGAACATGACAAACAAAGCGCTACATGATAAGTTTCAACAAATGATGAGTGGGCAGGTGGAAGATGTGCTAAATAGATTTGAAGAGGCCATGGAGAAGATAGATGGCATTGAGAAGGCGTTCGAAACAAAGCTCGATAATAATTTTAATGAATTGCTCAAGGCGTCTACCACCACCACCACCGGCTGCACCTAACGCACCTCTACAACAACAACAACAACGATCGCCTCCACATTGCGAAACAGCCCTCCGCCGAAGCTTCCCGTGTCCCTCTTCATTTGGCCAAGCTGCTGGTCTTCTGTTGATACTTCGTGGCTCCTGCTGGCGATGTGGGGAGGATGATTATGTGGGAGATTACGAGGATGAGGTTGATCAACATCGAACTACGTGCAACCACCAGCACCACAACCACCGTGTCGTCCACATGCAAATAATGGCAATGTTAGGGCTCCCTCAGTGCGAGATCATGACCATCTCCCTAAACTGAAATTGAATATTCCACCATTTGAGGGTAGATATGTTCACGATATATATCTTACTTGGGAGTTAGAAACTGAACAACGATTTACATGTTTACAATATCACGAGGAGAGACATGTTCCTGCTTTGTTTTGTGCTTTCACTAGCTTTGCATGTGTTTGGTGGTACGAACATTGTAGATTATATCCTGTTCCAGGAACTTGGGCTGCTTTGAAAACTGCTATGCGTACTCGTTGGGTTCCACCATATTATCAGCGTGAATTACTTCAAAAATTGCAGCGCTTAAGACAAGGAAAAAATTCGGTAGAAGAATATTATCGTGAATTACAAACTGGCTTGATTAGATGTGGTATTGTTGAGGAGAATGAAGCTATGCTTGCACGTTTTACGGTGGATTAAATAGAGAGATTCAGACCATTCTAGGCTACAAGGATTATAATAATATCACTCGATTATTCCATCTTGCTTGTAAAGCTGAACGTGAAGTCTTGCAGGATCGGCAGAGCGTTGGCGGCGGACTAACTTTTTCGCAGGTCGACCTTCATCATGGACACCACGTGCATCATCTACTTCCACACGTTCTACTACACCGCACCTCCGCCGGCTGCCACCTCCAACCGTGATACAGAAAGCAGGAACAACCACCACTATCTCGCCAAGAGCACACTGCTTTGGGCCTACAGAGCTCTTCTTCTTCCATGGCGTCAACAGGCACACAAGTGATATTATTTGTCGTCGTTGTAAGGGAAGAGGACATTTTATGAGAGAATGCCAATCTCAGCGTGTGATGATTGCTACCGAGGATGGTGGGTATGAGTCCGCTTAGTGACTATGATGAAGAGACTTTGGCTCTTATTACACATGAAGGACACGGTGGAGTTGATTACGATCATGAGACGCAATACATGGCTGCTGAAGATCTTGTGGCAGGTATGAATGTTTAGTTGCTCAACGTGTTTTGAGTGTGCAGGTTACACAAGCTGAGCAAATCAGAGGCATAACTTGTTCCATACAAAGGGAGTTGTGAAGGAACATTCTATTCGCGTCATCATAGATGGAGGGAGCTGCAACAACTTGGCTAGCATGGATATGGTGGAGAAGCTTTCTCTCACCACAAGACCACATCCACATCCTTACTACATCCAATGGTTCAACAACAGCGTAAGGTTAAGGTAACACGTCGGCTCGTGTGTATTTTAGTATCTCTACATATGCTGATTATGTTGATTGTGATGTGGTACCTATGCAAGCATGTTCCTTATTACTTGGTAGACCATGGCAATTTGATAAAAATTCTGTACACCATGGTAGAAACAATCAGTATACTCTTGTTCACAAGGATAAAAATATTACTTTGCTTCCTATGACTCCTGATTCCATTTTGAAAGATGATATTAATAGAGCTAATAAAGCAAAACAGGAGAAAAATAAGAGCGAAAATCAGATTGTGGCAAAAGAATTTGAGCGACAAATGAAGCATAATAATAAACCATCTAATGTTGCTTCTGAAATTAAACTGAAAAGTCCATGTTTACTTGCCACCAAATCTGATATTGATGAGTTAGATTCTAGCAAATCTGTTTGCTATGCTTTTGTGTGCAAAGAGGCATTATTTTCAATCGAGGACGTGCCTTCCTCTTTGCCCCCTGCTGTCACTAACATTTTGTAGGAGTTCGCTGACGTCTTCCCACAAGACGTGCCACCGGGATTACCACCTATTCGAGGGATTGAGCATCAAATTGACTTAATTCACGGTGCATAGCTACCCAACCGTGCACCATACCGTACCAATCCAGAGGAGACGAAGGAGATTATGCGTCAAGTACAGGAGCTGCTCGAGAAAGGTTATATACGCGAATCTCTTAGTCCTTGTGCTGTTCCTATTATACTAGTGCCTAAAAAGGATGGTATGTCGCGTATGTGTGTTGATTGTAGAGGCATTAATAATATTACTATTCGTTATCGTCATCCTATTCCTAGGCTAGATGATATGCTTGATGAATTGAGTGGCTCTACAATATTCTCCAAAGTTGATTTATGTAGTGGATACCATCAAATTCGTATGAAATTGGGAGATGAATGGAAAACAGCATTTAAAACTAAGTTTGGTTTATATGAGTGGTTAGTCATGCCTTTTGGGTTAACTAATGCACCTAGTACTTTCATGAGACTAATGAACGAAGTTTTAGGTGCTTTCATTGGACGATTTGTGGTAGTCTATTTTGATGATATACTGATTTATAGCAAATCTTTGGAAGAACATTTGGAACATTTACGTGCTGTTTTAATGCTCTACGTGATGCACGTTTGTTTGGTTACCTTGGGAAGTGCACCTTTTGCACCGACCGAGTATCTTTTCTTGGCTATGTTGTTACTCCACAGGGAATTGAAGTTGATAAAGCCAAGATTGAAGCTATTGAGAGTTGGCCGCAGCCCAACACGGTCACACAAATGAGGAGTTTTCTTGGACTCGTTAGTTTCTATAGGCGTTTTGTGAGAGACTTTAGCACCATTGCTGCACCTCTCAATGAGCTTACAAAGAAGGATGTGCCTTTTGTTTGGGGTACCGCACAGGAAGAAGCCTTCACGGTATTGAAAGATAAGTTGACACATGCTCCTTTACTCCACTTCCTGACTTTAATAAGACTTTTGAGCTTGAATGTGATGCTAGTGGAATTGGATTAGGAGGTGTGTTATTACAAGATGGCAAACCTGTTGCATACTTTTCTGAAAAATTGAGTGGGCCTAGTCTGAACTATTCTACTTATGACAAAGAATTATATGCTCTTGTTAGGACTTTAGAGACATGGCAACATTATTTAGGGCCCAAAGAATTTGTTATACATTACGATCATGAATCTTTGAAACATATTAAAAGTCAAGCTAAACTGAATCGTAGACATGCTAAATGGGTTGAATTCATTGATACTTTCCCTTATGTCATTAAACACAAGAAGGGTAAAGAAAATGTTATTCTTGATGCTTTGTCTCGTCGCTATACTATGCTTTCACAACTTGACTTCAAAATATTTGGTTTGGAGACCATCAAAGATCAATATGTGCATGATGCTGATTTTAAAGATGTAATGCAGAATTGTAAAGAAGGAAGAACATGGAACAAGTTCGTTATTAATGATGGTTTTGTGTTCCGTGCTAACAAGCTATGCATTCTCGCTAGCTACATTCGTCTTTTGTTGTTGCAGAGGCGCATGGAGGAGGATTAATGGGACACTTTGGCGTGAAGAAGATGGAGGATATACTTGCTACACATTTCTTTTGGCCAAAGATGAGACGGATGTTGAGCGCTTTGTTGCTCGCTGCACTACATGTCAAAAAGCTAAGTCACGACTCAATCCTCATGGTTTATATATGCCTTTGCCTGTACCTAGTGTTCCTTGGGAGGATATATCTATGGACTTTGTTTTAGGTTTACCTCGAACAAAGAAGGGGAGGGATAGCATATTTGTTGTCGTGGATAGATTCTCGAAAATGGCACACTTTATACCATGTCATAAAAGCGATGACGCTGTTAATGTTGCCGATTTGTTCTTTCGTGAAATTATTCACTTGCATGGTATGCCAAATACTATTGTTTCAGATCGTGATACTAAATTTCTTAGCCACTTTTGGAGATGTTTATGGGCTAAGTTGGGGACTAAACTGCGTTTTAGTAGTACTTGTCACCCCCAAACTGATGGACAAACTGAAGTAGTCAATAGAACATTGTCTACTATGCTTAGGGCTGTTTTGAAGAATAATAAGAAAATGTGGGAAGAATGCTTGCCTCATATTGAATTTGCTTATAATCGTTCATTGCATTCTACTACTAAGATGTGCCCTTTTGAAATTGTGTATGGCTTCCTACCTCGTGCACCTATTGATTTGTTGCCTCTTCCATCTTCGGAGAAGGTTAATTTTGATGCTAAAGAACGTGCTGAATTGATTTTAAAAATGCATGAGTTAACTAAGGAAAACATTGAGCGTATGAATGCTAAATATAAACTTGCGGAGATAAGGGTAGAAAACATGTTGTCTTTGCACCGGAGATCTTGTTTGGTTACATTTATGTAAGGATAGGTTTCCTAATTTGCGCAAATCAAAGCTAATGCCACGTGCTGATGGTCCATTTAAGGTGTTAGAGAAAATAAATGATAATGCATATAAACTTGAGCTGCCTGCAGATTTTGGGGTTAGTCCCACTTTTAACATTGTAGATTTGAAGCCTTATTTGGGTGAGGAAGATGAACTTTCGTCGAGGACGACTTTATTTCAAGAAGGGGAGGATGATGAGGACATCAATACCATTGTTACACCCACAGCCCCTGCTGCTATACATACTGGACGAATTACTAGAGCTCGCGCACGCCAATGGAATTATCAGGTACTTTCGTTTCTTGGTAACGATTCCAACGTTCATGAGAATATGATGCTGCCTAAATTGGATACATTTGTTTTGCTTACAAATGAAGGGCCTTCCATGGACAAGAAAGATGAACCTTGGAGCAAGTTCAAGAATGGAGATGTTGGCATGCGCAAGGGGAACAAGAACGGAGTTACAAGTGATGATTGCAGGACTTTGAAGCCACCTTAATGAGTGCATGAGGCCTTGGACGAAATATACAAGATGCCACTTCATAATATTCGTCCATAGGCTATTCTAGGTGCTGCGTCACCTTATTATTGGGCCAGGCCCATGTAATTTAGAAATACTTAAGTATAGGCTGTTTTTAGAGTCCGTATGTGTGGGGGAAACAAGAGTTAGGGTTGGTTTGGACCCTCCCTCAAGGGCCACGAAATTCCCTCCTCTTCCTCCATATATACAGCCCTTAGGGCGTCGTTTAGACTTTGATTTTGTTTAGATTAAAAGTTCGCCATAGCTGCAACTTCGCGTACTTCGTTTGTTTTCAACGACCAGACAAAGGCGTCACAGAACCCCACCTTGATCAATAAAGCTTTCATCTTATATTCGCAATATCCAGATTGCAATCTCAGTTTCTTGCTTGTTCTTCGTTTGCTCGCAGGAAACAGACCCTCGTGGTCAGGTTGATCGTGCTCCGGCGTGGTCAATAACCTCTCGGAGTTGGTTTAGCAATTGCTAAGGCGCGACGTCCTCGCATGTTCGTAGTCGGATCGTCAAAGTCGACTTCCTCCAAAGCGAAAACCAACATCTCATCGAAAGTCGGGACACCTTTGCCTCTATCATATCCCAAGTATGCTATGTATGTAAGGTTCCCGGTGTTTCTCTCAAGATGATCCAAGATGATCGGATATGACAATCTTATATGCAATGTGGTATGATGCTATGGCACTTGCTTACAAGCTTCTTTGCTCTTTATCTTTTGCTTAAAAGCTTATTCTCTTTTTTTTGTATGGCCACTTTTACACAATGCACAAACCAAGATAGAAATTGTGTATATGCGGGAACAAACTTGTGACACAAGATATGATACCAAGATATGCACCACGATGATATGGTATGTATGCTATGGGAAGTATGATCACTAATGTGCACAAGTAACGTTGATGCGGAGCATCCCACGATCATCCCCATGCATCCACAACCATCTCATCAAGAGCCAAGAGGACCCATGACACGAGCTAGAGCTAGAGCTCTCGAGAACGAGGTGACCTCCTTCCTTATTGATATCGCATATTGATGAGGACATCAATACCATTGTTACACCCACAGCCCTCGCCGCTATACATACCGGACCAATTACTAGAGCTCACAAGACGCCAATTGAATTATCAGTACTTCCGCTTTCTTGGTAACGATTCCAATGTTCATGAGAATATGATGCTGCCTAAATTGGATACATTTGTTTTGCTTACAAATGAAGGGCCTACCATGGACAAGAAAGATGAACCTTGGAGCAAGTTCAAGCATGGAGCTGTTGGCATGCGCAAGGGGAACAAGAACGGAGTTACAAGTGATGATTCCAGGACTTTGAAGCCACCCTAATGGGAGCATGAGGCCTTGGACAAAATATACAAGATGCCACTTCATAATATTCGTCCATAGGCTATTCTAGGTGCTGCACCACCTTATTATTGGGCCAGGCCCATGTAATTTCGAAATACTTAAGTATAGGCTGTTTTTAGAGTCCGTATGTGTGGGGAAACAAGAGTTAGGGTTGGTTTCGGACCCCTCCCTCAAGGGCCACGAAATTCCCTCCTCTTCCTCCATATATACATCCCTTAGGGCGTCGTTTAGACTTTGGGGTTTTGTTTAGATAAAAAGTTCGCCGTAGCTGCAACTTCGCGTACTTCGTTTGTGTTCAACGACTGCACAAAGGCGTCCATGTAACCCCACCTTGATCAATAAAGCTTTCCTCTTATATTCGCAATATCCAAATTGCAATCTCAGTTTCTTGCTTGTTCTTCGTTTGCTCGCAGGAAACAGACCCTCGTGGTCAGGTTGATCGTGCTCCGACGTGGTCAATAATCCTCGGAAGTTGGTTTAGCGATTGCTAAGGCGCGACGTCTCGCACGTTCGTAGTCGGATCGTCAAAGTCGACTCCCACAGAAACGATAGCCACCATCTCATCGAAACATCGGGACACCTTTGCCTCTATCAAGTGGTATCAGATTTTCAGGTTGCTCGGTGAGATTTTACAGTTTTTCATAGATTAGATCGAGTCTGTTCTTCATACCTAAAGTCCACGAAAAAGCCACAAAAAATTAGGGTTAGTTCATCATATCCGAACCAATCTGAGCCTTCGCATAATCTTTTTAGGGTTTTTGCTTTGTTGAATTTGCGGTTGCATCGCCGTGTCAAGTTGCTGGTCTTAGAGTCTAGTCTTTTAGAGTTTCGAAGTTACGGTCATAAGTTGTCACGCCGCCGCCGCACCATCATCATCGCCTTGCCATCTACCACCCTTCTTATCCGCCACCGCTCAATCCGTATCCATATACCACCACCAATCCGTATCCATATACCACCACCAATCCGTATCCATATACCACCACCAATCCGTAGCCATATACCACCACCGCTACCATATACCACCACCGCCGCCATATACCAAAGACCATATATCCACCACCAATCCGAGTTCTTCTCATATTAGGTTTGTTTTCGAGATCCATCTAGATTCCGATTCGTGTTTCCTTGCTGCGTGAGGTTTCGGAAAAAAAGTCTGAAACCACCCTCCGTTTAGGCCCAAAATTTTCCGAAAACGCACTTGTCGAAAAATTTTCTGGCTATCCTATTTTTAGGTGTTTCTAAGCGTATTGAGGCAGTCGCCGTTATAGAAAGTTTTTTTGACCCGTTTCCAGTTTTTGGGTCCGGCAAATAAAAAAAAATTTTGGTCGAAAAATTTCGTGCCCATCCTGTCGGTTTGACACGGGAAGAGTTTTGAGACACTCGCCATTATAGTGATTTTTCGCAAAAAAAAGAACAAAGACAAACAAAAAGCAGCGCAAAAAAAGAGCGAATTTTTTTTTCCAGAGTGTGCTTTTCCGTTGTTTCCGGCAGCGCCCGTGATTTTGTTAGTGTTCTAGGCTCGCGTCTCTAGCACGGTCTAGCCTAAGACCAAAGACAAGATCGCTGCTGAGCGTTTATTCAACTTTGCATCTCTGAATTGATTATTGTTGACCCTTTTTGCTACCATATTATAAGCCTTCCCAGCTCCACGTACATCTACATCGTATGCTTGACTCTCCCCGTAATCACTCTATCCAAGCTTTGAGAGTTTTGACTACATCGGTTGCCGATCACCGCTTCTTCTTTGGGTAAGAACTGGTAAGAATTTGATATTTGCTTGACGGATTTGTGACTGTCCACCACACCACCACCACCACTTCCTAGTAGTCTGTCGAATCATATTCTTGTGTGTTTCTATTGCTGCTAACCATGGCAGGATCACAAGCCGGTGAGACTGACTGGGAGAACATGACAAACAAAGCGCTACATGATAAGTTTCAACAAATGATGAGTGGGCAGGTGGAAGATGTTCTAAATAGATTTGAAGAGGCCATGGAGAAGATAGATGGCATTGAGAAGGCGTCAAACAAAGCTCGATAACAAGTTTAATGAATTGCTCAAGGCGTCTACCACCACCACCACCGGCTGCACCTAATGCACCTCTACAACAACAACAACGACTACCTCCACATCACGGCAGCCCTCCGCCGAAGCGAGCCGTGTCCCTCTTCACCGGCCAAGCTGCCGGTGTCATTGTTGATACTACGTGGCTCCTGCTGATGTGGGGGAGGATGATTATGTGAGAGAGTACGAGGAAGAGGTTGATCAACTTCAGAACTACGTGCAACCACCAGCACCACAACCACTCGGTCGTCCACATGCAAATAATGGCAATGTTAGGGCTCCCCCTCAGGTACGAGATCATGACCATCTCCCTAAATTGAAGTTGAATATTCCACCATTTGAGGGTAGATATGTTCCTGATATATATCTTACTTGGGAGTTAGAAACTGAACAACGATTTACATGTTTACAATATCCCGAGGAGAGACGTGTTCCCGTCATTGCTGTTTGTGCTTTCACTAGCTTTGCATGTGTTTGGTGGTCTGAACATTGTAGATTATATCCTGTTCCAGCTACTTGGGCTGCTTTCAAAACTGCTATGCGTACTCGTTGGGTTCCACCATATTATCAACGTGAATTACTTCAAAAATTGCAGCGCTTAAGACAAGGAAAAAATTCGGTAGAAGAATATTATCAGGAATTACAAACAGGCTTGATTAGATGTGGTATTGTTGAGGAGAATGAAGCTATGCTTGCACGTTTTCTGGGTGGATTAAATAGAGATATTCAGACCATTCTAGACTACAAGGATTATACTAATATCACTCGATTATTCCATCTTGCTTGTAAAGCTGAACGTGAAGTGTAGGATCGACAGGCGTTGGTGCGGACTAACTTTTCTGCAGGCCGACCTTCATCATGGACACCACGTGCATCATCTACTTCCACACGTTCTACTACACCGGCACCTCCGTCGGCTGCCACCTCCAACTGTGATACAAGAAAGCAGGCACAACCACCACTATCTGCCAAGAGCGCATCTGCTGGGCCTACACAGAGCTCTTCTTCGTCCATGGCGTCAACAGGGCACACAAGTGATATTATTTGTCGTCGTTGTAAGGGAAGAGGACATTTTGCCAGAGAATGCCAATCTTAGCGTGTGATGATTGCTCACGAGGATGGTGGGTATGAGTCCGCTAGTGACTATGATGAAGAGACTTTGGCTCTTATTACACATGAAGAACACGGTGGAGATGATTACGATCATGAGACGCAATACATGGCTTGAAGATCTTGGCGGTATGAATGTTTAGTTGCTCAACGTGTTTTGAGTGTGCAGGTTACACAAGCTGAGCAAAATCAGAGGCATAACTTGTTCCATACAAAGGGAGTTGTGAAGGAACGTTCTATTCGCGTCATCATAGATGGAGGGAGCTGCAACAACTTGGCTAGCATGGATATGGTGGAGAAGCTTTCTCTCACCACAAGACCACATCCACATCCTTACTACATCCAATGGTTCAACAACAGCGGCAAGGTTAAGGTAACACGTACTGTTCGTGTGTATTTTAGTATCTCTACATATGCTAATTATGTTGATTGTGATGTGGTACCTATGCAAGCATGTTCCTTATTACTTGGTAGACCATGGCAATTTGATAAAAATTCTGTACACCATGGTAGAAACAATCAAGATACTCTTGTTCACAAGGATAAAAATATTACTTTGCTTCCTATGACTCGATTCAATTTTGAAAGATGATATTAATAGAGCTAATAAAGCAAAACAGGAGAAAAATAAGGGTGAAAATCAGATTGTGGCAAAAGAATTTGAGCAACAAATGAAGCCTAATAATGAACCATCTAATGTTGCTTCTGAAATTAAACTGAAAAGTGCATGTTTACTTGCCACCAAATCTGATATTGAGGAGCTAGATTCTAGCAAATCTGTTTGCTATGCTTTTGTGTGCAAAGAGGCATTATTTTCATTCAAGGACGTGCCTTCCTCTTTGCCCCCTGCTGTCACTAACATTTTGCAGGAGTTCGCTGACGTCTTCCCACAAGACGTACCACCGGGATTACCACCTATTCGAGGGATTGAGCATCAAATTGACTTAATTCCCGGTGCATCGCTACCCAACCATTCACCATACCGTACCAATCCAGAGGAGACGAAGGAGATTATGCGTCAAGTACAGGAGCTGCTCGACAAAGGTTATATACGCGAATCTCTTAGTCCTTGTGCTGTTCCTATTATACTAGTGCCTAAAAAGGATGGTACGTCGCGTATGTGTGTTGATGGTAGAGGCATTAATAATATTACTATTCGTTATCGTCATCCTATTCCTAGGCTAGATGATATGCTTGATGAATTGAGTGGCTCTACAATATTCTCCAAAGTTGATTTGTGTAGTGGATACCATCAAATTCGTATGAAATTGGGAGATGAATGAAAAACAGCATTTAAAACTAAGTTTGGTTTATATGAGTGGTTAGTCATGCCTTTTGGGTTAACTAGTGCACCTAGTACTTTCATGAGACTAATGAACGAAGTTTTACGTGCTTTCATTGGACGATTTGTGGTAGTCTATTTTGATGATATCTTGATTTATAGCAAATCTTTGGAAGAACATTTGGAACATTTACGCTGTTTTTTAATGCTCTACGTGATGCACGCTTGTTTGGTAACCTTGGGAAGTGCACCTTTTGCACCAATCGAGTATCTTTTCTTGGCTATGTTGTTACACCACGTGGAATTGAAGTTGATAAAGCCAAGATTGAAGCTATTGAGAGTTGGCCGCAGCCCAAAACGGTCACACAAGTGAGGAGTTTTCTTGGACTCGCTGGTTTCTATGGGCGCTTTGTGAGAGACTTTAGCACCATTGCTGCACCTCTCAATGAACTTACAAAGAAGGATGTGCCTTTTGTTTGGGGTACCGCACAGGAAGAAGCCTTCACGGTATTGAAAGATAAGTTGACACATGCTCCTTTACTCCAACTTCTGACTTTAATAAGACATTTGAGCTTGAATGTGATGCTAGTGGAATTGGATTCGAGGTGTGTTATTACAAGATGGCAAACCTGTTGCATACTTTTACGAAAAATTGAGTGGGCCTAGTCTGAACTATTCTACTTATGACAAAGAATTATATGCTCTTGTTCGGAATTTAGAGACATGGCAACATTATTTATGGCCCAAAGAATTTGTTATACATTCTGATCATGAATCTTTGAAACATATTAAAAGTCAAGCTAAACTGAATCGTAGACATGCTAAATGGGTTGAATTCATTGAGACTTTCCCTTATGTCATTAAACACAAGAAGGGTAAAGAAAATGTTATTGCCGATGCTTTGTCTCGTCGCTATACTATGCTTTCACAACTTGACTTCAAAATATTTGGTTTGGAGACCATCAAAGATCAATATGTGCATGATGCTGATTTTAAAGATGTAACGCAGAATTGTAAAGAAGGAAGAACATGGAAGAAGTTCGTTATTAAGGATGGTTTTGTGTTCCGTGCTAACAAGCTATGCATTCCTGCTAGCTCTGTTCGTCTTTTGTTGTTGCAGGAGGCGCATGGAGGAGGATTAATGGGACACTTTGGCGTGAAGAAGACGGAGGATATACTTGCTACACATTTCTTTTGGCCAAAGATGAGACGGGATGTTGAGCGCTTTTGTTGCTCATTGCACTACATGTCAAAAAGCTAAGTCACGACTCAATCCTCATGGTTTATATATGCCTTTGCTCGTACCTAGTGTTCCTTGGGAGGATATATCTATGGACTTTGTTTTAGGTTTACCTCGAACAAAGAAGGAGGGATAGCATATTTGTTGTCGTGGATAGATTCTCGAAAATGGCACACTTTATACCATGTCATAAAAGCGATGATCTTTGTTAATGTTGCTGATTTGTTCTTTCGTGAAATTATTCGCTTGCATGGTGTGCCAAATACTATTGTTTCAGATCGTGATACTAAATTTCTTAGCCACTTTTGGAGATGTTTATGGGCTAAGTTGGGGACTAAACTGCTTTTTAGTACTACTTGTCACCCCCAAACCGATGGATAAACTGAAGTAGTCAATAGAACATTGTCTACTATGCTTAGGGCTGTTTTGAAGAATAATAAGAAAATGTGGGAAGAATGCTTGCCTCATATTGAATTTGCTTATAATCGCTCATTGCATTCTACTACTAAGATGTGCCCTTTTGAAATTGTGTATGGCTTCCTACCTCGTGCACCTATTGATTTGTTGCCTCTTCCATCTTCGGAGAAGGTTAATTTTGATGCTAAAGAACGTGCTGAATTGATTTTAAAAATGCATGAGTTAACTAAGGAAAACATTGAGTATGAATGCTAAATATAAACTTGTCGGAGATAAGGGTAGAAAACATGTTGTCTTTGCACCGGAGATCTTGTTTGGTTACATTTATGTAAGGATAGGTTTCCTAATTTGGCGCAAATCAAAGCTAATGCCACGTCTTGATGGTCCATTTAAGGTGTTAGAGAAAATAAATGATAATGCATATAAACTTGAGCTGCTCGCAGATTTTGGGGTTAGTCCCACTTTTAACATTGCAGATTTGAAGCCTTATTTGGGTGAGGAAGATGAGTTTCACGAGGACGACTTCATTTCAAGAAGGGAGGATGATGAGGACATCAATACCATTGTTACACCCACAGCCCCTCGCCGCTATACATACCGGACGAATTACTAGAGCTCGCGACGCCAATTGAATTATCGGTACTTTCGCTTCTTGGTAACGATTCCAATGTTCATGAGAATATGATGCTGCCTAAATTGGATACATTTGTTTTGCTTACAAATGAAGGGCCTACCATGGACAAGAAAGATGAACCTTGGAGCAAGTTCAAGCATGGAGATGTTGGCATGCCAAGGGAAACAAGAACGGAGTTACAAGTGATGATTCCAGGACTTTGAAGCCACCCTAATGAGAGCATGAGGCCTTGGACGAGATATACAAGATGCCACTTCATAATATTCGTCCATAGGCTATTCTAGGTGCTGCGTCACCTTATTATTGGGCCAGGCCCATGTAATTTCGAAATACTTAAGTGTAGGCTGTTTTTAGAGTCCGTATGTGTGGGGAAACAAGAGTTAGGGTTGGTTTGGACCCTCCCTCAAGGGCCACGAAATTCCTCCTCTTTCTCCATATATACAGCCCTTAGGGCGTCGTTTAGACTTTGGGTTTTGTTTAGATCAAAAGTTCGCCATAGCAACTTCACAGATTTCGCTTGTGTTCAACGACTGCACCAAGGCGCCTCGTAACCCCACCTTCATTAATAAAGCTTTCCTCTTATATTCGCAATATCCAGATTGCAATCTTAGTTTCTTGCTTGTTCTTCGTTTGCTCGCAGGAAACAGTGCCCTCGTGGTCGTTGATCGTGCTCGGCGTGGTCAATAACCCTCGGAAGTTGGTTTAGCGATTGCTAAGGCGCGACGTCTCGCACGTACATAGTCGGATCGTCAAGGTCGACTCCCACAGAAACGATAGCCACCATCTCATCGAAACATCGGGACACCTTTCCCTCTATCAGCGGAGCATCCCACGATCATCCCCATGCATCCACAACCGTCTCATCAAGAGCCAAGAGGACCCATGACACGAGCTAGAGCTAGAACTCTCGAGAACGAGGTGACCTCCTTCCTTATTGATATCGCATATTGATGAGGACATCAATACCATTGTTACACCCACAGCCCCTGCTGCTATACATACTGGACCAATTACTAGAGCTTGCGCACGCCAATTGAATTATCGTGTACTTTCGCTTCTTGGTAACGATTCCAATGTTCATGAGAATATGATGCTGCCTAAATTGGATACATTTGTTTTGCTTACAAATGAAGGGCCTACCATGGACAAGAAAGATGAACCTTGGAGCAAGTTCAAGCATGGAGATGTTGGCATGCAAGGGAAACAAGAACGGAGTTACAAGTGATGATTCCAGGACTTTGAAGCCACCCTAATGAGAGCATGAGGCCTTGGACGAGATATACAAGATGCCACTTCATAATATTCGTCCATAGGCTATTCTAGGTGCTGCGTCACCTTATTATTGGGCCAGGCCCATGTAATTTCGAAATACTTAAGTGTAGGCTGTTTTAGAGTCCGTATGTGTGGGGAAACAAGAGTTAGGGTTGGTTTGGACCCCTCCCTCAAGGGCCACGAAATTCCCTCCTCTTTCTCCATATTTACAGCCCTTAGGGCGTCGCTTAGACTTTGGGTTTTGTTTAGATCAAAAGTTCGCCATAGCTGCAACTTCACAGACTTCGCTTTGTGTTCAACGACTGCACCAAGGCGCCTCGTAACCCCACCTTCATTAATAAAGCTTTCCTCTTATATTCGCAATATCCAGATTGCAATCTTAGTTTCTTGCTTGTTCTTCGTTTGCTCGCAGGAAACAGGCCCTCGTGGTCAGGTTGATCGTGCTCGGCGTGGTCAATAACCCTCGGAAGTTGGTTTAGCGATTGCTAAGGCGCGACGTCTCAAGACGTACATAGTCGGATCGTCAAGGTCGACTCCCACGTAAACGATAGCCACCATCTCATCGAAACATCGACACCTTTCCCTCTATCACGGAGCATCCCACGATCATCCCCATGCATCCACAACCGCCTCATCAAGAGCCAAGAGGACCCATGACACGAGCTAGAGCTAGAACTCTCGAGAACGAGGTGACCTCCTTCCTTATTGATATCGCATATTGATGAGGACATCAATACCATTGTTACACCCACAGCCCCTGCTGCTATACATACTGGACCAATTACTAGAGCTCGCGCACGCCAATTGAATTATCAGGTACTTTCGTTTCTTGGTAACGATTCCAATGTTCATGAGAATATGATGCTGCCTAAATTGGATACATTTGTTTTGCTTACAAATGAAGGGCCTACCATGGACAAGAAAGATGAACCTTGGAGCAAGTTCAAGCATGGAGATGTTGGCATGCGCAAGGGAAACAAGAACGGAGTTACAAGTGATGATTCCAGGACTTTGAAGCCACCCTAATGAGAGCATGAGGCCTTGGACGAGATATACAAGATGCCACTTCATAATATTCGTCCATAGGCTATTCTAGGTGCTGCGTCACCTTATTATTGGGCCAGGCCCATGTAATTTCGAAATACTTAAGTGTAGGCTGTTTTAGAGTCCGTATGTGTGGGAAACAAGAGTTAGGGTTGGTTTGGGACCCTCCCTCAAGGGCCACGAAATTCCTCCTCTTTCTCCATATTTACAGCCCTTAGGGCGTCGTTTAGACTTTGGGTTTTGTTTAGATCAAAAGTTCGCCATAGCTGCAACTTCGCGTGCCGCTTGTGTTCAACGACCAGACCAAGGCGCCTCGTAACCCCACCTTCATTAATAAAGCTTTCCTCTTATATTCGCAATATCCAGATTGCAATCTTAGTTTCTTGCTTGTTCTTCGTTTGCTCGCAGGAAACAGCCCTCGTGGTCGGTTGATCGTGCTCGGCGTGGTCAATAACCCTCGGAAGTTGGTTTAGCGATTGCTAAGGCGCGACGTCTCAGACGTACATAGTCGGATCGTCAAGGTCGACTCCCACGTAAACGATAGCCACCATCTCATCGAAACATCGGACACCTTTCCCTCTATCGGAGCATCCCACGATCATCCCCATGCATCCACAACCGCCTCATCAAGAGCCAAGAGGACCCATGACACGAGCTAGAGCTAGAGCTCTCGAGAACGAGGTGACCTCCTTCCTTATTGATATCGCATATTGATGAGGACATCAATACCATTGTTACACCCACAGCCCCTGCTGCTATACATACTGGACCAATTACTAGAGCTCGCGCACGCCAATTGAATTATCAGGTACTTTCGCTTCTTGGTAACGATTCCAATGTTCATGAGAATATGATGCTGCCTAAATTGGATACATTTGTTTTGCTTACAAATGAAGGGCCTACCATGGACAAGAAAGATGAACCTTGGAGCAAGTTCAAGCATGGAGATGTTGGCATGCGCAAGGGAAACAAGAACGGAGTTACAAGTGATGATTCCAGGACTTTGAAGCCACCCTAATGAGAGCATGAGGCCTTGGACGAGATATACAAGATGCCACTTTGATGTAGGGCGGAACCCTACGTGGGCGATCTTTCACGTTTGGAGAGAATCCCTACGAGGAACACGAGGAACGAGCGGAAGAACAAGGGGGAAACACGGGGAAAACGAGAGAGAACTCACTCAACCGACAAGAATACAATCACACAAGTGCTAGATCGATGAACACATAGAGTGGCACAAGGTTCAAGAACAATAAAGATAAAGATACACGAGTAGCCGATCTTCTCCTAAGGAGGTCTTGATGGGGTCCACCCTAGGAGGGGTCTTGAATCCGCTTGGGGATCTTTCTCCAAGAGGTCCTGATCTCGAAGGAGAAGTAGCCAAGTGGATGAGCAAAGGCTCTCTCACCTAAACATGAGCTAATCCAAAGCTAACCTAGAAAGGTGGGGAAGAAAGAGTATATATAGTCTAGGGGCGAAGGGGTACAAGGGCTACGGCCCCAAACAAAGTCAACACTCAGGCGTCGGACGTCCGGAGGTCACCGGTCGTCCGGAGGCTCGACATGGTCCGGACGTCCGGAGGTCTCGGACGTCCGTAGATTCGGTTCGAGCGTGCGTCGGCCGGACGTCAAGGCGGCCGTCGTCCGGGGGCTTCAGAGGGTCCGGACGTCCGGAGGTATCGATCGTCCGTAGCTTTGGCTCGGGTGATTGTCGTCCGGACGTCCGGGCAGCTCCAGCCGTCCGTAGATCTGGTTCGGTGTGACGGTTCCGGACGTCCGAGGGCGTCGGTCGTCCGTGTCTTTGGAGAGGTGTCGGACGTCCGAGTCTTCCGGCCGTCCGGCCGCCGGGGACTCCGCAGCTCCGTCCTTTTTCCGTCTTCTTCCAGGCTTCTCGCGGATGGTGTAGGTGTTCCTTGGCACTTGCACTCCTCCTCGTCATCCGTGAAGCTCCGGTCATACCTATGCATGCACCCGAGTGGAGTGTCAAGTAGTATACCATCCTCGAAGGGGTCAAGTGAACACGTGTAAAGGAGAAGATTCACCTTTATGTATGAGAAGTAGAGGTCGACGTGTCACTTGCCAAACGGACTCTTGACATGGTGATGATCAGGATGCTCCGCATCATCCCTCCCCTTGGAAAGGATCCGACCTCGGATCGAAAACCAAATCACCATGGGAAAGAGATGGCGGTGCCGTGTCAAAGTGGTCGATCACCAAGCTCTCGTCATCTTGAAGCTCGAAATGGGCACTCTCCAATGTCGCGCCATCTTGTGATTCCTTCAAAAGGAGTAAATAGAACAAACACTTGGAAAAACAAATGTGGTTAGCGTTAGTGCAAAACCAAGCATTCAAGAGGTGATGCACCAAACAAGTGTTGTCGCCAAGCATAGCATAGGGTGTGACAAAGGATTGTGACATGGCATGTAAGCATATGAATTGAGCAAAATCAAGGTCATCATGGAAACAAGCATGTAAACGTGAGGTAGAGATGCAAATATGTGTGACAAGAGCATATGCGGCCACCTCTGTGGTCATAGCAATCATGCATAAAGCGCTCGACAAATGGTCGATGGTAGGCATAGGAATCATTCACAACACCAAATAAGATGAGATGTCCAAACACATGGGTCAAGTGCAAGACAATCCAAGCATAATATGCATAGGGTGTAGTGAAGATAGTATGGCACTCAACACAATAGAAAGAGCAATTGTTCATCATGTGTGAGGCAATCAAGTCAAGCATGTAGCAATCAATGGGACATGGCATATGTGAAGTAATGACATTGTTGCAACCAAACATATGAGAGGAGCAAGTAATCCAAGTATTGGATGCAACACGCAAGGTACATATATCATGATGCATGGGAATGTGATAATGGCAAGTCAAGCAAGATCTCTACTAAGTGCGCAATCAAGTGGTCCAAGATGACCAATAAGTCGCACGTGTAAGCAACACAAGTAGTATGATCCGCAATATCCATGCTCAAGAAAGATGTCACCTTGAAGGCATGTCCTTGTGCATTCTTCACAATGCCGAAGCACAAACAAGTGCGATGTAGAATCGTCAGTGGTAGAAGGTGGTTCGCTCTCAAGAGCTCGAGTGGTCAACTCACGTGAAGTGGAAGTCGACACAAAGTCCAAGTATCCTACACATGCACAAAGCAAAACAAAGAAAGTATGCGCATGGTAGACAAACACATCATCCATCATGATGGTTCTCATCTTTGCACAAAACCATTAGAAGGACAAGTGCATGAATAATATGATGCAACAATGGCAATATTCATGGCACTAGGTATATGGTGCAAAGAAGTAAGACAAGCATGCTGCACAAGGGATATGTCAAAATCTCCAAACAAGTGTGAGAATGCTATGGGGGCAATCTCATGAGCAAGATTTCAATCATGGTTGCACTCAATACATGGAAGCATGAGAGAGGCAACATATGGAGATATGTGACAAGAAGCAATAACAATCATATGCAAAGCATTTAGATGGTTGTCATCAACCGCATGAAATGGTGATGCAACATAAGCAAGCATAGTAATCAAGTCGTGCAAACTAGTGGAGCGAAGATGCAACACACTAGAAGAAATCATGGCAATCATGTCATGTAAACAAATAATAGGCATAGAAAATGCACATGACATATCGCAAGCACGAGCACAAAGCAAGATGAATGTTTCATCATAGGAATGGGTCATGAATAGAACATGGCAATAGCAAGTCATATCTCCACCAAGCTTGCAAATACACATACAAGTATGAGAGTCAATCATCATGTGTAAAGCAAAGCATGGGTCACAAATGCATGGAAAAGGCATAGGAATGAGCATATCATGCAAAGTGAACATGGCAAGATGGGCATATGATATGTAATGAACAACAACCCATAACCAAGTGAGGGCCATGTAGAAGAAATGCGCCAAGTCTTTGCGAAGAGAGCGGTGGGAAAGACAATCCATGGGATCCCAAATCATCGTTGCTCTCTTGAGCTCGCTTTTGTCAACTCGTGGGATTGCGAAGTTGATAAGTATTCATGGGTACCTACACAAAAGAGACACAAACGAAAGAAATTGTGTGTGTGGTAAATGTACACATCATCCATCATGATGTGTATGTGCACGTGTGAGTTAGCACAAGATAAGCATCGCTCAAAGAAATTTGATGCATGGTATAAGAACATGTCATCCATCATGAAGGAATAATTATTATGTATGACACGATGGGGACACAAATTGAGAATGCAAGTATATGGCACATCAATATCATGTTTATTCATGGGGAGCATATGGTGCACACAAGTATTGGGATCATGCAATGAATGGGATGAATCAAAATCTCCTAAAATGTATGAGGAAACTATGGGGTCTCCTCATGAGCAATATCGGAAACATCACATGGAGAAAATGGACAACATCCAAAACAATGCATATCCGAAGCTAGGTGGTCATGGCATGGCATATGAGATAAATGATGCAAAGGAAGCATATCAATATCATCACAAGAAAAACAAATGCCAATAACCATGGGCTTGTCGTCTATGCCATATGTGCAAATTGGGTTTATTTTAATGGCATATGCATAGTCACTATGGAGAGATTGCAAATAAGACATATGGTTGATCTCATGCATAGCATATGACAAGTCAAGCGGATTAGCAAACATGATGTGACCTAAAGAATTGTCACAAGAAATCCTATGTAACATAGCATCGCAACTAATAGACTCCACATGAGAATCATCATATTCATCATAAATTGGCAAATCATCACATGGGGAAATCATACTAGCATGAAGCATGGTACTAGGTGGATCAACATCATGCAAGCAATCAATCGCAAGAATGTCCACTAGTGGGACTAGAGCATCACCTTCACCTATGTTACCGTTGTCATTCCACTCAAGTGGTGTAGGTGAGGTGGGAAAGACCAAATGGTGGTCATCATCATCTTGATGGAACCATGTGGGGTGCATCATATTCCACCATGGCCATCGTCTTGTCCAAAGGGAGGACGAAATCGCCGAGGATCGGTGGCGTCATCATAAATGGGACCTAGCACCAAATGAGAAGACACAATAGAGGTAGAGGTCAAGTTGTTAGAAATGGAAATGGCCTCACGAGACCTATCAACTATCTCACTCTCTCTATGTGGTGGTTCACTCACTCCCTCAAAATAGGAGCACTCAAACTCACGTATGGTGGAGTCACTCATCTCACTCAAGTGGTGGGGGTTGTGGCTCTCCTCACATGGGAATTGGGGAAACACATATATGGGGCTAGTGGTGAAGTCACTCTCACTCTCAATATGGTGGCTCAAGTCACTCAAGTCATCGGATGTCGCCGTGGTCGAAGGGAAAATTCCATGCTCAACCGTCTCGTAGTGGTAAATGCGTGGATGAAGGCCAAGATGGCACCTCATCGCCTCGTCGTGGATGAAGGCCGAAGATGGCACAACATCAATCTCGCCTCCTAAGATGGAAGCATCATCCTTGCTCGCCACTTTGTCGCTTGCCTCCAAAGCTTGGTCCTTGAAGGTCTCCGTAGTCGCATTTGTCGCCGCACCATCTTGAAAAAGAGTCAAGGTAGACTCGGCATCATCAATGCCACAAAGAGGGATGGCGGTGAAGTCACACTTGGGAGCATCGTCTTGGAGCTTGTCGGGCTTGGACATCATGGTGGTACTAGCCTCATGCTTGTCGAGAGCTTGGTCTCCACGAAGTTTGCTTGGGGTGGAGAAGCGTTGGCCTTCATGAGTTCTTGTTCCGCCTTGAGAGCACCAATGTAGTAGTCGTTGATGGACTTGTAGTTCTCGAGGAAGATGGTCTTGGAGATGTCGTTGTGCAATCCCATCATGAAGTGGAACTTCATTGACATGGGGTCGTCCACGCTGCTCGTCAGAAGGCAATCTTCATCTCCTTGAAGTACGCGTCGATGGACTTGGATCCTTGGATGGTGTTCTCCAATTGGCGTCGAAGTTGTTCCGTGTAGGTTGGAGGCACGAACTCTCGCCGCAAAGCTCTCTTCATCTTGGGCCAACTCATGTCATAGTGCTCCGAAGGTGTGTGAAGCCACCATGTCGAGGCGTAGTCGTGGAAGTTTCTTGTGGCGCACTTCACTTGATCTTCGGGAGGAACTTGATGTAGCTTGAGGTAGTCGTCCATCAAACGCTCCCACTCGAGGTACTCCTCGGGTTCTTGAGTCCCATAGAAAGGAATCTCGTGGTCGATGTCGAGGTCGTAGTAGCTCGTGGAAGTCGCGGACTTGAGCTTGGAGAGCTTCTCTTGAGTGTAGTCTTGGGGTACTTGTTGGCAAAGATGCCGAATATCCGAAGGCGAAGATGCCTTGAAGTCGCTTGGCGAAGATGCCAAGAGAGATGGTGAAGTCGTTGAGCGGTTGTTGATGTTGAGCTCTTGACCTTCACGTTCTTGTTGATGATGGTGTCGATGCCGATGTGATGTTGCCGGAGATGGTCGCTCGGAAGGATGTGCTCTTGAGCGTCTTCTCGAAGATGAGGAAGATCGCTTGTAGGACTTGATGATGGATTTGATCTCCTCCATTTTAGCTTGCATCTTGGCGTCAGTAGTTGTTTTCCATGGCATCGAACTTCGTCGTTGTTGTTGTAGACCGAAGGTGAAATGCCTTGCCTATCCATCACAAGACTCGAGTAAATATGAGTGGGAGAAAGAGAAGAACTTATACCAATGTACCTTGACCGATGTTGAAAATGAATCAAGTTCACTCAAATGCGGACAATGAAATAGCACTATTGGTACCAATCCTTGTCGGTTCTCACACCTACACAAGTAAATCTTATGGAGGAGCTCGGTGAGGATAGTGGCACAAAAATTTAATGCAAAATGTTAGCAAGAGTCAATAATGTTGAAAGAGATTCACAAAGTCGCAAGTGAAACAAATGGACCAATAGCAATATGTGGCACACGGAAACACACACACACGGATAGATAAATGGGGCCGTGCAACCAAGGAATGAGCTCAAAATGTGGAATCCACCAAAATGGTCGTGTTGCACAACTCAAGAGAGACGCTAGCACGATTGCTCAATAGGCGGATCGACACTTGTGCACAACCTATAAGATGCAAAATGGATAAACTCTCTATCCCAAGTATGCTATTTGTGTATGGTTCCCGGTGTTTCTCACGCAATGATCCAAGATGATCAAGTATGATATCATATGATATATTTGATGCTATGGCTATTGCTCACAAGCTCTCTGCTCACTCTTTTTCTTTGCTTAAAAGCTTATTCTCTTTTTTTTTGGCCACTTTGCACAATGCACAAACCAAGATAGCTTTTGTGTATATGCGGGAATGATATTGTGACACAATGGATGATATGATGATACCAAGATGATATGGTATGTATGCAATGGAAAGTATGATCACTAATGTGCACAAGTAACGTTGCCGGCAATACTCAAATGGCTAGTCTCGTTAGGCAAGTAACGCAAAATGGGCTAGGGGTTATCAATGCAATTTGCAAGGGGAATATACAATGGTGTCGTCGAGGTTACCGTCCTTTGCGATGATGAGTGGCGGTGTTCTTGATGTAGATACCAAGATGATGGAAACTCGTCCCTAAGTAGTCAAACACCTTAGGAAACGGAAAAACCGCGAACTCAAAATTTCAAATGACAAATGTCAAAATGGTGGTAGCGGGAATGCGGTGGTGGTTTGCACTTGGCAATGCGGAAGTGGAATGATAGGCTATACACGTGTCGGAGTTGAAGTTGCCATCCCTAAGTAGCCGAAACACCTTAGGAGACACAAGCCACAACTCGAAAAAACTCGAACACTATTGGGTTAAGTTGAGGGTGGTGGAAGTGTATGGTGGTCAAGCCTATGCGGAATTGGCGGTGGTGGTTGATGAAGAAGCAACCGTCCCTAAGTAGCCGAAACACCTTAGGAGACTCGAATCACTACTCAAGCAACCACTAATGCTATGGGGAAGAAAATTGGTTAGGTTGTCAAGTCGGTGGTGGTTATCACGGAGGATGTGGCGGAAGCCCTAGGCAAAGATGCCAAAGTTCACAAAATTTGATGGAGTCAAATGATTTTGGTGGTATTATTGTTGGAAGGGGGATGTCAAGAGCTTTTCAACGAGCTAAAGAACGTCAAAATCGGAGTTTGGATGAATTAGTTATGGACAAAACAAAAATCAGCCGAAGTCTGAAACTACAGGTTACGGACGTCCGGAAAAGGTCGGATGTCCGGGCGTCGGACGTCCGGAAAAGTCGGAATCCGTAAATTCGGTGCGGGTTAGGGGTTCCGGTCGTCCGGAAAAGGTCGGACGTCGATCGTTCTGGGGCTCCGGACGTCAGAAACGCCGGTCGTCCGGTGGGTCGGGGTCAACGCGAGATGCGAAGTTTCGGACGCGATTTTGGGCGGAATTTGGGGATTTTGGGGTCAAAATTGAGGAGATTTTGTGGATGGAAAGTGGGGAAACTTGGGGAGATGCTAGATCCACTCGAAACCAAGCAAATCCATGGATCAAAATCAACAAAACATCATCAAAACTAACAAATCACAAAAAAAAAATTGGGGCTATTTTTGGTGGGGATTTTCAGATTTAGGACGAAATCAACAAAATCAAGCTAGAAAAAGAGGGGTAGGGGCTCCAAAAACGTGATCAACCTAAGCTCTGATCCATAGATGATGTAGGGCGGAACCCTACGTGGGCGATCTTTCACGTTTGGAGAGAATCCCTACGAGGAACACGAGGAACGAGCGGAAGAACAAGGGGGAAACACGGGGAAAACGAGAGAGAACTCACTCAACCGACAAGAATACAATCACACAAGTGCTAGATCGATGAACACATAGAGTGGCACAAGGTTCAAGAACAATAAAGATAAAGATACACGAGTAGCCGATCTTCTCCGGAAGGAGGTCTTGATGGGGTCCACCCTAGGAGGGGGTCTTGAATCCGCTTGGGCGATCTTCTCCGAAGAGGTCCTGATCTCGAAGGAGAAGTAGCCAAGTGGATGAGCAAAGGCTCTCTCACCTAAACATGAGCTAATCCAAAGCTAACCTAGAAAGGTGGGGAAGAAAGAGTATATATAGTCTAGGGGCGAAGGGTACAAGGGCTACGGCCCCAAACAAAGTCAACATTTCAGGCGTCGGACGTCCGGAGGTCACCGGTCGTCCGGAGGTTCGACATGGTCCGGACGTCCGGAGGTCTTGGACGTCCGTAGATTCGTTGAAGGCGTCTCGTCGGTCGGACGTCCGCGGCCGTCGTCCGGGGGCTTCAGGAGGGTCCGGACGTCCGGAGGCTGTCGGTCGTCCGTAGCTTTGGCTCGGGTGATTGTCGCCGGACGTCCGGGCAGCTCCGATCGTCCGTAGATCTGGTTCGGTGTGACGGTTCCGGACGTCCGAGGGCGTCGGTCGTCCGTGTCTTTGGAGAGGTGTCGGACGTCCGAGTCTTCCGTCGTCCGCCGGCCGGGACTCCGCAGCTCCGTCTTTTTCCGTCTTCTCTTCCAGGCTTCTCGCGGATGGTGTAGGTGTTCCTTGGCGCTTGCACTCCTCCTCGTCATCCGTGAAGCTCCGGTCATACCTATGCATGCACCCGAGTGGAGTGTCAAGTAGTATACCATCCTCGAAGGGGTCAAGTGAACACGTGTAAAGGAGAAGATTCACCTTTATGTATGAGAAGTAGAGGTCGCACGTGTCACTTGCCAAACGGACTCTTGACATGGTGATGACCGTAGGATGCTCCGCATCACACTTCATAATATTCGTCCATAGGCTATTCTAGGTGCTGCGTCACCTTATTATTGGGCCAGGCCCATGTAATTTCGAAATACTTAAGTGTAGGCTGTTTTTAGAGTCCGTATGTGTGGGGAAACAAGAGTTAGGGTTGGTTTCGGACCCCTCCCTCAAGGGCCACGAAATTCCCTCCTCTTTCTCCACATATACAGCCCTTATAGGGCGTCGTTTAGACTTTGGGTTTTGTTTAGATCAAAAGTTCGCCATAGCTGCAACTTCGCATTTCGCTTTGTGTTCAATGAACAGACCAAGGCGCCTCGTAACCCCACCTTCATTAATAAAGCTTTCCTCTTATATTCGCAATATCCAGATTGCAATCTTAGATTCTTGCTTGTTCTTCGCTTTGCTCGCAGGAAACAGGCCCTCGTGATCAGGTTGATCGTGCTCCGGCGTGGTCAATAACCCTCGGAAGTTGGTTTAGCGATTGCTAAGGCGCGACGTCTCGCACGTACGTAGTCGGATCGTCAAGGTCGACTCCCACAGAAACGATAGCCACCATCTCATCGAAACATCGGGACACCTTTGCCTCTATCAGCGGAGCATCCCACGATCATCCCCATGCATCCACAACCGTCTCATCAAGAGCCAAGAGGACCCATGACACGAGCTAGAGCTAGAGCTCTCGAGAACGAGGTGACCTCCTTCCTTATTGATATCGCATATTGATGAGGACATCAATACCATTGTTACACCCACAGCCCCTGCTGCTATACATACTGGACCAATTACTAGAGCTCGCGCACGCCAATTGAATTATCGTGTACTTTCGTTTCTTGGTAACGATTCCAATCTTCATGAGAATATGATGCTGCCTAAATTGGATACATTTGTTTTGCTTACAAATGAAGGGCCTACCATGGACAAGAAAGATGAACCTTGGAGCAAGTTCAAGCATGGAGATGTTGCATGCGCAAGGGGAACAAGAACGGAGTTACAAGTGATGATTCCAGGACTTTGAAGCCACCCTAATGAGAGCATGAGGCCTTGGACGAAATATACAAGATGCCACTTCATAATATTCGTCCATAGGCTATTCTAGGTGCTGCGTCACCTTATTATTGGGCCAGCCCATGTAATTTCGAAATACTTAAGTATAGGCTGTTTTTAGAGTCCGTATGTGTGGGGAAACAAGAGTTAGGGTTGGTTTCGGACCCCTCCCTCAAGGGCCACGAAATTCCCTCCTCTTCCTCCATATATACAGCCCTTAGGGCGTAGTTTAGACTTTGGGGTTTTGTTTAGATTAAAAGTTCGCCATAGCTGCAACTTCGCGTGCCGCTTGTGTTCAACGACTGCACAAAGGCGTCCACGTAACCCCACCTTGATCAATAAAGCTTTCCTCTTATATTCGCAATATCCAGATTGCAATCTCAGTTTCTTGCTTGTTCTTCGTTTGCTCGCAGGAAATGCAGACCCTCGTGGTCAGTTGATTGTGCTCCGCGTGGTCAATAACCCTCGGAAGTTGGTTTAGCGATTGCTAAGGCGCTGACGTCTCAAGACGTTCGTAGTCGGATCGTCAAAGTCGACTCCCACGTAAACGATAGCCACCATCTCATCGAAACATCGGGACACCTTTGCCTCTATCAAGTGGTATCAGATTTTCAGGTTGCTCGGTGAGATTTTACAGTTTTTCGTAGATTAGATCGAGTATGTTCTTCATACCTAAAGTCCACGAAAAAGCCACAAAAAAAATTAGGGTTAGTTCATCATATCCGAACCAATCTGAGCCTTCGCATAATCTTTTTCGGGTTTTTGCTTTGTTGAATTTATGTTGCATCATCGTGTCAAGTTCTTGGTCTTAGAGTCTAGTCTTTAGAGTTTCGAGTTCGGTCATAAGTTGTCACGCCGCCGCACCATCATCATCGCCTTGCCATCTACCACCCTTCTTATACGCCACCGCTCAATCCGTATCCATATACCACCACCAATCCGTATCCATATACCACCACCAATCCGTATCCATATACCACCACCAATCCGTAGCCATATACCACCACTGCTACCATATACCACCACCGCTGCCATATACCAGCACCATATATCCACCACCAATCCAAGTTCTTCTCATATTAGGTTTGTTTTCGAGATCCATCTAAATTCCGATTCGTGTTTCCTTGCTGCGAGGTTTCGGAAAAAAAGTCTGAAACCACCCTCCGTTTAGGCCCAAAATTTTCCGAAACGCACTTGTCGAAAAATTTTCTGTCTATCCTATTTTAGGTGTTTCTAAGCGTATTGAGGCGATCGCCATTATAGAAAGTTTTTTGACCCGTTTCAGTTTTTGGGTCCGGGCAGTCGAAAAAAAAAATTGGTCGAAAAAATTCCGTGCCCATCCTGTCAGTTTGACCTGGGAAGAGTTTTGAGACACTCGCCATTATAGTGATTTTTCGCAAAAAAAAGAGCAGCGCAAAAAAAAGCAGCGCAAAAAAAGAGCGAAAAAATTCCAGAGTGTGCTTTTCCGTTGTTTCCGTGCAGCGCCTTGATTTTGTTAGTGTTCTAGGCTCGCGTCTCTAGCACGGTCTAGCCTAGGACCAAAGACAAGATACCGTCGTTGAGCGTTTATTCAACTTTGCATCTACTGAATTGATTATTGCTGACCCTTTTTGCTACCATATTATAAGCCTTCCCAGCTCCACATACATCTACATCGCGTTTGACTCTCCTGGTAATCGCTCTATCCAAGCTTTGAGAGTTTTGACTACATCGGTTGCCGATCACCGCTTTCTTTGGGTAAGAACTGGTAAGAATTTGAGATTTGCTTGACGGATTTGTGATACCACCACACCACCACCACCACTTCCTAGTAGTCTGTCGAATCATATTCTTGTGTGTTTCTATTGCTGCTAACCATGGCAGGATCACAAGCCGATTTAGACCGACCGGGAGAACATGACAAACAAAGCGCTACATGATAAGTTTCAACAAATGATGAGTGGGCAGGTGGAAGATGTTCTAAATAGATTTGAAGAGGCCATGGAGAAGATAGATGGCATTGAGAAGGCGTCAAAACAAAGCTCGATAACAAGTTTAATGAATTGCTCGCTGCGTCTACCACCACCACCACCGGCTGCACCTAATGCACCTCTACAACAACAACAACGACTACCTCCACATCGCTGAAGCAGCCCTCCGCCGAGAAGCGAGCCGTGTCCCTCTTCACTGGCCAAGCTGCTTTGGTCATTGTTGATATACGTGGCTCCTGCTGGCGATGTGGGGAGGATGATTATGTGAGAGAGTACGAGGATGAGGTTGATCAACTTCGAACTACGTGCAACCACCAGCACCACAACCACCAGCACCACAACCACCCGGTCGTCCACATGCAAATAATGGCAATGTTAGGGCTCCCCTTCCGGTACGAGATCATGACCATCTCCCTAAATTGAAGTTGAATAGTCCACCATTTGAGGGTAGATATGTTCTGATATATATCTTACTTGGGAGTTAGAAACTGAACAACGATTTACATGTTTACAATATCCCGAGGAGAGACGTGTTCCCGTCATTGTTTGTGCTTTCACTAGCTTTGCATGTGTTTGGTGGTCTGAACATTGTAGATTATATCCTGTTCCAGCTACTTGGGCTGCTTTCAAAACTGCTATGCGTACTCGTTGGGTTCCACCATATTATCAACGTGAATTACTTCAAAAATTGCAGCGCTTAAGACAAGGAAAAAATTCGGTAGAAGAATATTATCGAATTACAAACAGGCTTGATTAGATGTGGTATTGTTGAGGAGAATGAAGCTATGCTTGCACGTTTTCCGGGTGGATTAAATAGAGATATTCAGACCATTCTAGACTACAAGGATTATACTAATATCACTCGATTATTCCATCTTGCTTGTAAAGCTGAACGTGAAGTGCAGGATCGACAGCGTTGGTGCGGACTAACTTTTCTCGCAGCCGACCTTCATCATGGACACCACGTGCATCATCTACTTCCACACGTTCTACTACACCGGCACCTCCGCCGGCTGCCACCTCCAAGCGTGATACAAGAAAGCAGGCACAACCACCACTATCTCGCCAAGAGCGCATCTGCCGGGCCTACAGAGCTCTTCTTCGTCCATGGCGTCAACAGGGCACACAAGTGATATTATTTGTCGTCGTTGTAAGGGAAGAGGACATTTTGCAGAGAATGCCAATCTCAGCGTGTGATGATTGCTACCGAGGATGGTGGGTATGAGTCCGCTAGTGACTATGATGAAGAGACTTTGGCTCTTATTACACATGAAGAACATGGTGGAGATGATTACGATCATGAGACGCAATACATGGTCAGCCGAAGATCTCGACGGTATGAATGTTTAGTTGCTCAACGTGTTTTGAGTGTGCAGGTTACACAAGCTGAGCAAAATCAGAGGCATAACTTGTTCCATACAAAGGGAGTTGTGAAGGAACGTTCTATTCGCGTCATCATAGATGGAGGGCTAGCATGGATATGGTGGAGAAGCTTTCTCTCACCACAAGACCACATCCACATCCTTACTACATCCAATGGTTCAACAACAGCGGCAAGGTTAAGGTAACACGTACTGTTCGTGTGTATTTTAGTATCTCTACATATGCTGATTATGTTGATTGTGATGTGGTACCTATGCAAGCATGTTCCTTATTACTTGGTAGACCATGGCAATTTGATAAAAATTCTGTACACCATGGTAGAAACAATCAAGATACTCTTGTTCACAAGGATAAAAATATTACTTTGCTTCCTATGACTCTGATTCAATTTTGAAAGATGATATTAATAGAGCTAATAAAGCAAAACATGAGAAAAATAAGGGTGAAAATCAGATTGTGGCAAAAGAATTTGAGCAACAAATGAAGCCTAATAATAAACCATCTAATGTTGCTTACGAAATTAAACTGAAAAGTGCATGTTTACTTGCCACCAAATCTGATATTGAGGAGCTAGATTCTAGCAAATCTGTTTGCTATGCTTTTGTGTGCAAAGAGGCATTATTTTCATTCGAGGACGTGCCTTCCTCTTTGCCCCGCTGTCACTAACATTTTGCAGGAGTTCGCCGACGTCTTCCCACAAGGCGTACCACCGGATTACCACCTATTCGAGGGATTGAGCATCAAATTGACTTAATTCGGTGCATCGCTACCCAACCGTGCACCATACCGTACCAATCCGGAGGAGACGAAGGAGATTATGCGTCAAGCATGTGAGCTGCTCGACAAAGGTTATATACGCGAATCTCTTAGTCCTTGTGCTGTTCCTATTATACTAGTGCCTAAAAAGGATGGTGCGTCGGCGTATGTGTGTTGATTGTAGAGGCATTAATAATATTACTATTCGTTATCGTCATCCTATTCCTAGGCTAGATGATATGCTTGATGAATTGAGTGGCTCTACAATATTCTCCAAAGTTGATTTATGTAGTGGATACCATCAAATTCGTATGAAATTGGGAGATGAATGGAAAACAACATTTAAAACTAAGTTTGGTTTATATGAGTGGTTAGTCATGCCTTTTGGGTTAACTAATGCACCTAGTACTTTCATGAGACTAATGAACGAAGTTTTAGGTGCTTTCATTGGACGATTTGTGGTAGTCTATTTTGATGATATACTAATTTATAGCAAATCTTTGGAAGAACATTTGGAACATTTACGTGCTGTTTTAATGCTCTACGTGATGCACGTTTGTTTGGTAACCTTGGGAAGTGCACCTTTTGCACCGACCGAGTATCTTTTCTTGGCTACGTTGTTACTCCACAGGGAATTGAAGTTGATAAAGCCAAGATTGAAGCTATTGAGAGTTGGCCGCAGCCCAAAACGGTCACACAAGTGAGGAGTTTTCTTGGACTCGTTGGTTTCTATAGGCGTTTTGTGAGAGACTTTAGCACCATTGCTGCACCTCTCAATGAGCTTACACAGAAGGATGTGCCTTTTGTTTGGGGCACCGCATAGGAAGACGCCTTCACGGTATTGAAAGATAAGTTGACACATGCTCCTTTACTCCACTTCGACTTTAATAAGACTTTTGAGCTTGAATGTGATGCTAGTGGAATTGGATTAGGAGGTGTGTTATTACAAGATGGCAAACCTGTTGCATACTTTTACGAAAAATTGAGTGGGCCTAGTCTGAACTATTCTACTTATGACAAAGAATTATATGCTCTTGTTCGGACTTTAGAGACATGGCAACATTATTTATGGCCCAAAGAATTTGTTATACATTCTGATCATGAATCTTTGAAACATATTAAAAGTCAAGCTAAACTGAATCGTAGACATGCTAAATGGGTTGAATTCATTGATACTTTCCCTTATGTCATTAAACACAAGAAGGGTAAAGAAAATGTTATTTATTATGCTTTGTCTCGTCGCTATACTATGCTTTCACAACTTGACTTCAAAATATTTGGTTTGGAGACCATCAAAGATCAATATGTGCATGATGCTGATTTTAAAGATGTAATGCAGAATTGTAAAGAAGGAAGAACATGGAACAAGTTCGTTATTAATGATGGTTTTGTGTTCCGTGCTAACAAGCTATGCATTCCTGCTAGCTCTGTTCGTCTTTTGTTGTTGCAGGAGGCGCATGGAGGAGGATCAATGGGACACTTTGGCGTGAAGAAGACGGAGGATATACTTGCTACACATTTCTTTTGGCCAAAGATGAGACGGGATGTTGAGCGTTTTGTTGCTCGCTGCACTACATGTCAAAAAGCTAAGTCACGACTCAATCCTCATGGTTTATATATGCCTTTGCCTGTACCTAGTGTTCCTTGGGAGGATATATCTATGGACTTTGTTTTAGGTTTACCTCGAACAAAGAAGGGGAGGGATAGCATATTTGTTGTCGTGGATAGATTCTCGAAAATGGCACACTTTATATGATAGAGGCGGGGGTGTCCCGATCTTTCGATGAGATGATAACTATCGATTTGGTGGAGTCGACTTTGACGATCCGACTACAAGCGATGCTGCAGTTGCGCCTTAGCAATCGCTAAACCAATCTCTCGAGGTTCTTGGCGATGCCGAAAGCACGATCAGCGACCACGAAGGTCTATTCCTCGCAAGCAATCGAAGAACGAGCAAAAATATGATAAAGCAATCTGAATATTGCGAATATATATGAAGTATTTATAATGGTGGGGATCCGTAAGCGGTCTTGGTGCAGTCGTTGGACACAAACGAAGTACACGAAGTTGCAATGGCTAACTTTTAACTAAACAAATCCCAAAAGTCTAAACGACGCCTAAGGGCTGTATATATGGAGAAAGAGGAGGAATTTCGTGGCCCTTGAGGGAGGGTCGAAACCAACCCTAACTCTTGTTTCCCCACACATACGGACTCTAAAAACAGCCTACACTTAAGTATTTCGAAATTACATGGGCCTGGCCCAATAATAAGGTGACGCGGCACCTAGAATAGCCTATGGACGAATATTATGAAGTGGCATCTTGTATATTTCGTCCAAGGCCTCATGCTCTCATTAGGGTGGCTTCAAAGTCTGGAATCATCACTTGTAACTCCGTTCTTGTTTCCCTTAGCATGCCAACATCTCCATGCTTGAACTTGCTCCAAGGTTCATCTTTCTTGTCCATGGTAGGCCCTTCATTTGTAAGCAAAACAAATGTATCCAATTTAGGCAGCATCATATTCTCATGAACATTGGAATCGTTACCAAGAAACGAAAGTACACGATAATTCAATTGGCGGCGCATGAGCTCTAGTAATTGGTCCGGTATGTATAGCAGCAGGGGCTGTGGGTGTAACAATGGTATTGATGTCCTCATCATCCTCCCCTTCTTGAAATGAAGTCGTCCTCGACGGAAACTCATCTTCCTCACCCAAATAAGGCTTCAAATCTGCAATGTTAAAAGTGGGACTAACCCCAAAATCTGCAGGCAGCTCAAGTTTATATGCATTATCATTTATTTTCTCTAACACCTTAAATGGACCATCAAGACGCGTGGCATTAGCTTTGATTTGCGCAAATTAGGAAACCTATCCTTACGCAAATGTAACCAAACAAGATCTCCAGGTGCAAAGACAACATGTTTTCTACCCTTATCTCCAGCAAGTTTATATTTAGCATTCATACGCTCAATGTTTTCCTTAGTTAACTCATGCATTTTTAAAATCAATTCAGCACGTTCTTTAGCATCAAAATTAACCTTCTCCGAAGATGGAAGAGGCAACAAATCAATAGGTGCACGAGGTAGGAAGCCATACACAATTTCAAAAGGGCACATCTTAGTAGTAGAATGCAATGAACGATTATAAGCAAATTCAATATGAGGCAAGCATTCTTCCCACATTTTCTTATTATTCTTCAAAACAGCCCTAAGCATAGTAGACAATGTTCTATTGACTACTTGGTTTGTCCATCGGTTTGGGGTGACAAGTAGTACTAAAAGCAGTTTAGTCCCCAACTTAGCCCATAAACATCTCCAAAAGTGGCTAAGAAATTTAGTATCACGATCTGAAACAATAGTATTTGGCACACCATGCAAGCGAATAATTTCACGAAAGAACAAATCAGCAACATTAACAAAGATCATCGCTTTTATGACATGGTATAAAGTGTGCCATTTTCGAGAATCTATCCACGACAACAAATATGCTATCCCTCCCTTCTTTGTTCGAGGTAAACCTAAAACAAAGTCCATAGATATATCCTCCCAAGGAACACTAGGTACAGGCAAAGGCATATATAAACCATGCGGATTGAGTCGTGACTTAGCTTTTTGACATGTAGTGCAGCGATCAACAAAACGCTCAACATCCCGTCTCATCTTTGGCCAAAAGAAATGTGTAGCAAGTATATCCTCCGTCTTCTTCACGCCAAAGTGTCCCATTAATCCTCCTCCATGCGCCTCCTGCAACAACAAAAGATGAACAGAGCTAGCAGGAATGCATAGCTTGTTAGCACGGAACACAAAACCATCCTTAATAACGAACTTGTTCCATGTTCTTCCTTCTTTACAATTCTGCATTACATCTTTAAAATCAGCATCATGCACATATTGATCTTTGATGGTCTCCAAACCAAATATTTTGAACTCAAGTTGTGAAAGCATAGTATAGCGACGAGACAAAGCATCAGCAATAACATTTTCTTTACCCTTCTTGTGTTTAATGACATAAGGGAAAGTCTCAATGAATTCAACCCATTTAGCATGTCTACGATTCAGTTTAGCTTGACTTTTAATATGTTTCAAAGATTCATGATTAGAATGTATAACAAATTCTTTGGGCCATAAATAATGTTGCCATGTCTCTAAAGTCCGAACAAGAGCATATAATTCTTTGTCATAAGTAGAATAGTTCAGACTAGGCCCACTCAATTTTTTAGAAAAGTATGCAACAGGTTTGCCATCTTGTAATAACACACCTCCTAATCCAATTCCACTAGCATCACATTCAAGCTCAAAAGTCTTATTAAAGTCGGGAAGTTGGAGTAAAGGAGCATGTGTCAACTTATCTTTCAATACCGTGAAGGCTTCTTCTGCGGTACCCCAAACAAAAGGCACATCCTTCTTTGTAAGTTCATTGAGAGGTGCAGCAATGGTGCTAAAGTCTCTCACAAAGCGCCTATAGAAACCAGCGAGTCCAAGAAAACTCCTCACTTGTGTGACCGTTTTGGGCTGCGGCCAACTCTCAATAGCTTCAATCTTGGCTTTATCAACTTCAATTCCTGTGGTGTAACAACATAGCCAAGAAAAGATACTCGGTCGGTGCAAAAGGTGCACTTCCCAAGGTTACCAAACAAACGTGCATCACGTAGAGCATTAAAAACAGAACGTAAATGTTCCAAATGTTCTTCCAAAGATTTGCTATAAATCAGTATATCATCAAAATAGACTACCACAAATCGTCCAATGAAAGCACGTAAAACTTCGTTCATTAGTCTCATGAAAGTACTAGGTGCATTAGTTAACCCAAAAGGCATGACTAACCACTCATATAAACCAAACTTAGTTTTAAATGCTGTTTTCCATTCATCTCCCAATTTCATACGAATTTGATGGTATCCACTACGCAAATCAACTTTGGAGAATATTGTAGAGCCACTCAATTCATCAAGCATATCATCTAGCCTAGGAATAGGATGACGATAACGAATAGTAATATTATTAATGCCTCTACAATCAACACACATACGCCGACGTACCATCCTTTTTAGGCACTAGTATAACAGAACAGCACAAGGACTAAGAGATTCACAGATATAACCTTTGTCGAGCAGCTCTGTACTTGACGCATAATCTCCTTCGTCTCCTCCGGATTGGTACGGTATGGTGCACGGTTGGGTAGCGATGCACCGGAATTAAGTCAATTTGATGCTCAATCCCTCGAATAGGTGGTAATCCGGTGGCACGCCTTGTGGGAAGACGTCGGCGAACTCTGCAAAATGTTAGTGACAGTAGGGGCAAAGAGGAAGGCACGTCCTCGAATGAAAATAATGCCTCTTTGCACACAAAAGCATAGCAAACAGATTTGCTAGAATCTAGCTCCTCAATATCAGATTTGGTGGCAAGTAAACATGCACTTTTCAGGTTTAATTTCGCATTTAAACATTAGATGGTTTATTATTAGGCTTCATTTGTTGCTCAAATACTTTTGCCACAATCTGATTTTCACTCTTATTTTTCTCCTGTTTTGCTTTATTAGCTCTATTAATATCATCTTTCAAAATTGAATCAGAGTCATAGGAAGCAAAGTAATATTTTTATCCTTGTGAACAAGAGTATACTGATTGTTTCTACCATGGTGTACAGAATTTTATCAAATTGCCATGGTCTACCAAGTAATAAGGAACATGCTTGCATAGGTACCACATCACAATCAACATAATCGGCATATGTAGAGATACTAAAATACACACGTAACAAAGACGTGTTACCTTAACCTTGCCGCTGTTGTTGAACCATTGGATGTAGTAAGGATGTGGATGTGGTCTTGTGGTGAGAGAAAGCTTCTCCACCATATCCATGCTAGCCAAGTTGTTGCAGCTCCCTCCATCTATGATGACGCTTGAATAGAACGTTCCTTCACAACTCCCTTTGTATGGAACAAGTTATGCCTCTGATTTTGCTCGACTTGTGTAACTCGCACACTCAAAACACGTTGAGCAACTAAACATTCATACTGTCGGCATCTTCTGCCATGTATTGCGTCTCATGATCGTAATCCTCTCCACCGTGTTCTTCATGCGTAATAAGAGCCAAAGTCTCTTCATCATAGTCACTAGCGGACTCATACCCACCATCCTCAAGAGCAATCATCACACGCTGAGATTGGCATTCTCTCAAGAAAGTGTCCTCTTCCCTTACAACGACGACAAATAATATCACTTGTGTGTCCTGTTGACGCCATGGAAGAAGAAGAGCTACTGTAGGCCCGGCAGTGTGCTCTTGGCGAGATAGTGGTGGTTGTGCCTGCTTTCTTGTATCACGGTTGGAGGTGGCAGCCGACGGAGGTGCCGTGTAGTAGAACGTGGAAGTAGATGATGCACGTGGTGTCCATGATGAAGGTCGACCTGCAGAAAAGTTAGTCCGCGCCAACGCCTGGCCGATCCTGCACTTCACGTTCAGCTTTACAAGCAAGATGGAATAATCGAGTGATATTAGTATAATCCTTGTAGTCTAGAATGGTCTGAATATCTCTATTTAATCCACCCGTAAAACGTGCAAGCATAGCTTCATTCTCCTCAACAATACCACATCTAATCAAGCCGCTTTGTAATTCACGATAATATTCTTCTACCGAATTTTTTCCTTGTCTTAAGCGCTGCAATTTTTGAAGTAATTCACGTTGATAATATGGTGGAACCCAACGAGTACGCATAGCAGTTTTCAAAGCAGTCCAAGTAGCTGGAACAGGATATAATCTACAATGTTCGGACCACCAAACACATGCAAAGCTAGTGAAAGCACAAACAGCAGCGGAACACGTCTCTCCTCGGGATATTGTAAACATGTAAATCGTTGTTCAGCTTCTAACTCCCAAGTAAGATATATATCAGAACATATCTACCCTCAAATGGTGGAATATTCAACTTCAGTTTAGGGAGATGGTCATGATCTCGCACTGAGGGGAGCCCTAACATTGCCATTATTTGCATGTGGACGACCGGGTGGTTGTGGTGCTGGTGGTTGCACTTGCACGTAGTTCTGAAGTTGATCAACCTCATCCTCGTTTCTCTCACATAATCATCCTCCCCACATCGCCAGCAGGAGCCACGAAGTATCAACAAAGAAGACCAGCAGCTTGGCCAGGCTGAAGAGGGACACGGCTCGCTCGGCGGAGGGGTGCTTCGCGATGTGGAGGTAGTCGTTGTTGTTGTTGTAGAGGTGCATTAGGTGCAGCCGGTGGTGGTGGTGGTAGACGCGCGAGCAATTCATTAAACTTGTTATCGAGCTTTGTTTCGAACGCCTTCTCAATGCCATCTATCTTCTCCATGGCCTCTTCAAATCTATTTAGAACATCTTCCACCTGCCCACTCATCATTTGTTGAAACTTATCATGTAGCGCTTTGTTTGTCATGTTCTCCCGGTCGGTCTCGTCGGCTTGTGATCCTGCCATGGTTAGCAGCAATAGAAACACACAAGAATATGATTGACGGACTACTAGGAAGTGGTGGTGGTGGTGTGGTGGGCGGTCACAAATCCGTCAAGCAAATCTCAAATTCTTACCAGTTCTTACTCAAAGAATAAAGCGGTGATCGGCAACCGATGTAGTCAAAACTCTCAAAGCTTGGATAGAGCAATTACTGTGGAGAGTCAAACGACGATGTAGATGTATGTGGAGCTGGGAAGGCTTATAATATGGTGGCAAAAGGGTCAAGAATAATCAAATCAGAGATGCAAAGTTGAATAAACGCTCAACGACGCAGATCTTGTGGTCCTAGGCTAGACCGTGCTAGAGACGCGAGCCTAGAACACTAACAAAATCACGGCGCTGCACGGAAACAACGGAAAAGCACACTGGAAAAAAAAAAATTCGCTCTTTTTTGTTTTTTTTTGGGATGCTTTTTTTTTTGGGTTGCTTTTTTTTTTTTTTTTGCGAAAAATCACTATAATGGGGAGTGTCTCAAAACTCTTCCTGTGTCAAACCGACAGGATGGGCACGAAATTTTTTGACCAAATTTTTTTTTTCGATCGCCCGGACCCAAAAACCGGAAACGGGTCAAAAAACTTTCTATAATGGCATTGTCTCAATACGCTTAGAAACACCTAAAAATAGGATAGCCAGAAATTTTTTCGACAAGTGCGTTTTCGGAAAATTTTGGGCCTAAACGGAGGGTGGTTTCCAGACACTTTTTTTTTCGAAACCTACTCCGGCAAACATCGGGGAAAACATCTTGAAATTCCTGCAAAAGAGATTGAAACACCAAAGGTAGCTCGTGAATGGTGTTAGTTTTTGGTTCTCCATCCTTGCATACAAGGACAAAGTGCATCACACTCGATGGGTTCTCACACACTTCTCTCATCTCACTTTTGGTGGCCAATAGAATGAGGTTTTTCTCTCTAGGCGAAGAGTCGCTCAAATTTGGCTTGTGGCTCTCACTCACTTTTGGGTGGATCACTTTCTCACTCTTTTCTCTATGATGTGTGGCTTGCTTATCGGCTATCACTTGAGTAGGAGACATAGGTCGTAGCACATATTCCTTCCCTTTCATCTTGAAGCTATAGTGATTGGTACGCCCATTGTGGATGACACCACGGTCGAATTGCCATGGTCGACCTAGAAGTAGGTGGCAAACGGTCATTGGGACCACATCACATTCCAACGTGTCTTCATAAGCACCAATTTTGAAGGAGACTTGGACCGTATGCTCGACTTGTATAGTGCCGGAGTCACTTAGCCATTGAACCTTGTAGGGTGCGGGTGCTTCCTCTTGACCAATTGGAGCTTGGAGCATAGTTCTTCACTTGCCAAGTTGTGGCAACTACCTCCATCGATGATGACCTTGATGGACCGTCCATTGATGCCGGCTTTTGTGTGGAAGATGTGGCATCGTTGGTCTTCTTCTTGTTGATGTTGAAGAGTCAAAACCTTGGAGACAACGAGGACATCAATACCATTGTTACACCCACAGCCCCTGCTGCTATACATACTGGACGAATTACTAGAGCTCGCGCACGCCAATTGAATTATCAGGTACTTTCGTTTCTTGGTAACGATTCCAATGTTCATGAGAATATGATGCTGCCTAAATTGGATACATTTGTTTTGCTTACAAATGAAGGGCCTTCCATGGACAAGAAAGATGAACCTTGGAGCAAGTTCAAGAATGGAGATGTTGGCATGCGCAAGGTGATAGAGGCAAAGGTGTCCCGATGTTTCGATGAGATGGTGGCTATCGTTTCTGTGGGAGTCGACCTTGACGATCCGACTACGAACGTGCGAGACGTCGCGCCTTAGCAATCGCTAAACCAACTTCCGAGGGTTATTGACCACGGAGCACGATCAACGACCACGAGGGCTGTTTCCTGCGAGCAAGCGAAGAACAAGCAAGAAACTGAGATTGCAATCCGAATATTGCGAATATAAGATGAAAGCTTTATTGATCAAGGTGGGGTTACGTGGCGCCTTTATGCAGTCGTTGAACACAAGCGAAATGCTGTGAAGTTGCAGCTATGGCGAACTTTTAATCTAAACAAAACCCAAGGTCTAAGCGGTGCCTTAAGGGCTGTATATATGGAGGAAGAGAATTTCGTGGCCCTTGGTGGAGGGGTCCGAAATCAACCCTAACTCTTGTTCCCCACACATACGGACTCTAAAACAGCCTATACTTAAGTATTTCGAAATTACATGGGCTGGCCCAATAATAAGGTATTGCAGCACCTAGAATAGCCTATGGACGCATATTATGAAGTGGCATCTTGTATATTTCGTCCAAGGCCTCATGCACTCATTAGGGTGGCTTCAAAGTCCTGGAATCATCACTTGTAACTCCGTTCTTGTTCTCCTTGCATGCCAAAGCATCTCCATGCTTGAACTTGCTCCAAGGTTCATCTTTCTTGTCCATGGTAGGCCCTTCATTTGTAAGCAAAACAAATGTATCCAATTTAGGCAGCATCATATTCTCATGAACATTGGAATCGTTACCAAGAAACGAAAGTACCTGATAATTCAATTGGCGTGCGCGAGCTCTAGTAATTGGTCCAGTATGTATAGCCGCAGGGGCTGTGGGTGTAACAATGGTATTGATGTCCTCATCACAAGCGGAACAAGAACGGAGTTACAAGTGATGATTGCAGGACTTTGAAGCCACCTTAATGAGTGCATGAGGCCTTGGACGAAATATACAAGATGCCACTTCATAATATTCGTCCATAGGCTATTCTAGGTGCTGCGTCACCTTATTATTGGGCCAGGCCCATGTAATTTCGAAATACTTAAGTATAGGCTGTTTTAGAGTCCGTATGTGTGGGGAAACAAGAGTTAGGGTTGGTTTCGACCCTCCCTCAAGGGCCACGAAATTCCTCCTCTTCCTCCATATATACAGCCCTTAGGGCGCTGCTTAGACTTTGGGTTTTGTTTAGATTAAAAGTTCGCCATAGCTGCAACTTCGCTGCATTTCGCTTGTGTTCAACGACTGCATAAAGGCGCCATGTAACCCCACCTTGATCAATAAAGCTTTCATCTTATATTCGCAATATCCAGATTGCAATCTCAGCTTGCTTGTTCATCGCTTGCTCGCAGGAAATGCACTCGTGGTCAGGTTGATCGTGCTCCGGCGTGGTCAATAACCTCTCGGAGTTGGTTTAGCGATTGCTAAGGCGCGACGTCCTCGCACGTTCATAGTCGGATCGTCAAAGTCGACTTCCTCCAAAGCGAAAACCAACATCTCATCGAAAGTCGGGACACCTTTGCCTCTATCATATCCCAAATATGCTATGTATGTAAGGGCCACGAAATTCCCTCCTCTTTCTCCATATATACAGCCCTTAGGGCGTCGTTTAGACTTTGGGTTTTGTTTAGATCAAAAGTTCGCCATAGCTGCAACTTCACAGGCATTTCGCTTGTGTTCAACGACCAGACCAAGGCGTCTCGTAACCCCACCTTCATTAATAAAGCTTTCCTCTTATATTCGCAATATCCAGATTGCAATCTTAGTTTCTTGCTTGTTCTTCGTTTGCTCGCAGGAAACAGGCCCTCGTGGTCAGTTGATCGTGCTCGGCGTGGTCAATAACCCTCGGAAGTTGGTTTAGCGATTGCTAAGGCGCGACGTCTCGCACGTACGTAGTCGGATCGTCAAGGTCGACTCCCACAGAAACGATAGCCACCATCTCATCGAAACATCCGGACACCTTTGCCTCTATCACATATGATCCACTCGAGACATGGCTACTACCTAAGTCCGATATGCTATGCATGATTAGGTGTCAAGGGGAACCTCCCGAGGGTGCACGTGAAGACGGACGAGCCGCCAAGTCCATGGATGAAGAGAACCAACGGAAACGGGCAAAATCACCTTCCAGGCCCCGGACATCCGGCCATGACCCCGGACATCCGGCCCCTGGAGCATCTACCTCAGCCTCAGCCCAGCTGCCCAAGTCTACAGGCCCCGGACATCCGGCGTCCAAGCCCGGACATCCGGCCCCCAGCCCGGATATCCGGCCTGAAGCCCGGAAATCCGGCACCCGTCTCCCGATTCGGCAGAATCAGTCGCCACAGCCCGGACATCCTGCCGGGTAGCCCGGACATCCGGCGCCTCGCGAAGGCCCGGACATCAGGCCTCCCCTGCCTGCGTGCAGTGTATCCGGGACAAGTCCCATGTACCCCTTCGCCCCCGAGACTATATATACTTCATCCCCTTCCTCTTTCTAGGGTTAGCATTGGATTAGCTCATATTCTTGTGTGAGAGCCTTTGCTCATCCACTTGGCTACTTCTCCTGAGATCAGGACCTCTTGGGAGAAGATCCCCCAAGCGGATTCAAGACCCCCTTCTAGGGTGGGCCCCATCAAGACCTCCTCACGGAGAAGAACGGCTACCGTTTGTATCGTCCTTTGTTGACCTTGAATCATGTATCTCCCTTTGTGTTCATCGATCTAGCACTTGTGTGATTGATCTCTTGTCGCTGAGTGAATTCTCTCTCGCTTTCCCGTGTTTTCGATCTTGTTCTTCAGCTTGTTCTTAGTGATTCACCGTAGGTTACGCTCCAACGTGAAAGATAATCCACGTAGGGTTACCCCCTACATCATCTATTGTATAATTATCCACGTTGATCACGTTTTTTGAGCCCCTACCCCTCTTGTTCTAGCTTGATTTTGTTGTTTTTGTCCTAATTCCGAAAATTCCCCACAAAAATAGCCCCAAATTATTTTTGTGATTTGTTGGGTGTGATGAAGTTTTGTTGGATTTGATCCGCGGATTTCGTGTGTCGCAGGTAGATCTAGCATTCCCCCACCATTTCCACAATTTCCATCCACAAAATTGCCCAAATTTTGACCGGATTTGACCTCTCCACGCGGTGTTCATCGAGCCCGGACATCCGGCCCGAACAGCCCGGACATCCGGCATCCCGGACATCCGGCGCCCCGGACATCCGGCTTCCAGCCCGGAAATCCGGCTCCTGGTAGCAACAATCCCCATCCACCACCCCGTTCACCGCCTAACTTTCGCCAAATTTTGTCCCATCTATGACAAAGAATTGTATGCTTTAGTGCGTGCGCTACATGTTTGGGAACATTATCTTAGACCTCATGAGTTTGTCATCCATACCGATCATGAAACGCTTAAGTACTTAAAAGGACAAACTAAGTTGAACAAGCGTCATGCAAAATGGAGTGAATTCATTGAATCTTTTCCTTATGTGATCAAGTACATTAAGGGTAAAGAAAATGTAGTTGCCGACTCAACTTGAGTTGAATGTTATTGGTTTTGAGCATATAAAAGACTTGTATGAGCATGATCCATCTTTTGCTTCTCCTTATGCTAAGTGTTTGACGCATACTTCTTGGGAACAATATTACATCAAGGATGGTTATCTTATGAGAGCTAACAAACTTTGCATTCCCGAGTCTTCTCTTCGCTTTGCTCCTTTTGCAAGAGGCTCATGGAGGCGGACTCATGGGACACTTTGGACGCGACAAGACATTCGCCACGCTCTCCAACAACTACTTTTGGCCCAAGATGTTCCGCGACGTCTCACGCTTCACCACCCGATGCTATACATGTCGCAAAGATAAGTCAAAAGCTCAATCCCATGGTCTTTACATGCCTCTTCCTATTCCTTACCAACCATGGGAAGACATTAGTATGGATTTTGTACTTGGTTAGCCTAGGACTCAAAATGGCAAGGATTCCGTGTTTGTTGTTGTGGATAGATTTTCTTAGATGGCACATTTTATTCCTTGCAACAAGATAGACGATGCTTCACATGTTGCAAATCTCTTTTGTAGGGAAATCTTGCGACTACATGGCGTACCAAAGACAATCGTCTCCGATCGTGACGTCAAGTTCTTGAGTTACTTTTGGAAGACCCTATGCGCCAAGCTCGGAATCAAGCTCTTGTTCTCCTCGGCATACCATCCTCAAACCGACGGCCAAACGGAGGTGACGAACCGCACACTATCTACTCTACTTCGTCTCTTGATCAAGAAGAACATCAAAGAGTGGGAAGCATGTCTACCCATCGCCGAGTACGCCTACAACCGAGCAAGACATTCGACTACCGGCAAGTCCCCCTTCGAGGTCGTCTATGGTTTCAACCCGTTGTCCCCATTGGACATTCTACCACTTCCTCTCCAAGAGCGCACCAACATGGATGCAAGTGAACGAGCAAGCTACATCAAGAAGATGCACAAAGATGCAAGGCACACCATTGAGCGACAAGTACAACGTCAAGCAACCAAGCTCAACGCCAACAAGCAACCCATCGTCTTCAACATTGGTGATCTCGTAGGCTACACCTCCGCAAGGACCGCTTCCCCAAAGAACGCAAGTCCAAGCTTCTCCCTCGAGCCGATGGACCTTTCAAGGTGCTAGCACGCCACAACGACAACGCTTACAAGATCGACCTACCTCGAGACAAATACAACATGAGCGACATCTTCAACGTCCAAGGACCTCGCACCATTCCATGGAGATGAAGCTTTTGATCCGAGGTCGGATCTCTCCCAATGGGGAGATGATGCGGAGCATCCCACGATCATCCCCATGCATCCACAACCGTCTCATCAAGAGCCAAGAGGACCCATGACACGAGCTAGAGCTAGAGCTCTCGAGAACGAGGTGACCTCCTTCCTTATTGATATCGCATATGATCCACTCGAGACATGGCTACTACCTAAGTCCGATAAGCTATGCATGATTAGGTGTCAAGGGGAACCTCCCGAGGGTGCACGTGAAGACGGACAAGCCGCCAAGTCCATGGATGAAGAGAACCAACGGAAACGGGCAAAATCACCTTCCAGGCCCCGGACATCCGTCCATGACCCCGGACATCCGGCCCCTGGAGCATCTACCTCAGCCTCAGCCCATCTGCCCAAGTCTACAGGCCCCGGACATCCGACGTCCCAGCCCGGATATCCGGCCTGAAGCCCGGAAATCCGGCACCCGTCTCCCGATTCGGCAGAATCAGTCGCCACAGCCCGGACATCCGGCCGGGTAGCCCGGACATCCGGCACCTCGCGAAGGCCCAGACATCCGGCCCGATGCCCGGACGTCCGGCCTCCCCTGCCTGCGTGCAATGTATCCGGGATAAGTCCCATGTACCCCTTCGCCCCCGAGACTATATATACTTCATCCCCTTCCTCTTTCTAGGGTTAGCATTGGATTAGCTCATATTCTTGTGTGAGAGCCTTTGCTCATCCACTTGGCTACTTCTCCACGGAGATCAGGACCTCTACGGAGAAGATCCCCCAAGCGGATTCAAGACCCCCTTCTAGGGTGGACCCCCTCAAGGCCTCCTCGCGGAGAAGAACGGCTACCGTTTGTATCGTCCTTTGTTGACCTTGAATCTTGTGCCACTCTATGTGATCGGTGATCTAGCATTTGTGTGATTGATCCCTTGTCGGTTTAGTGATTTCTCTCTCGTTTCCTCCGTGTTTCCCTCTTGTTCTTCCGCGTGTTCTCCATGATTCCCCGTAGGATCCGCTCCAACGTGAAAGATCGTCCACGTAGGGTTCCGCCCTACATCATCTATGGTATCATGAGCCACGTTGATCACGCTATTGGAGCCCCTACCCCTCTTTTTCTAGCTTGATTTTGTTGTTTTTGTCCTAATTCCGAAAATTCCCCACAAAAAATAGCCCCAAATTTTTTTGTGATTTGTTCGTGTGATGAAGTTTTGTTGGATTTGATCCGTGGATTTCGTGTGTTGCAGGTAGATCTAGCTTTCTCCCACCATTTCAACAATTTCCATCCACAAAATCCCGCGAATTTTGCCCCGGTTCCCACCTTCTCCCGCGGTGTTCATCCAGCCCGGACATCCGGCCCGATCAGCCCGGACATCCGGCGCCCCGGACATCCGGCTTCCAGCCCGGATTTCCGGCCCCTGGTAACTACAATCCCTTCCACCACCCCGATCACAGCCTAACTTTCGCCAAATTTTGTCCCGTGCCCACATACACTTCCAATTACCTCCTCCACTTCCGCATAACACCACCTTAGCCTTTCCCACTTCCAATTCTGACAATGTTGCCAACTTTTGCCTTGAGAATTTGAGTTGAGGTTTTCCGTATCCTTTTGTGTTTCGGCTATCTAGGTACGGTTCAACATCAACATCACCACCGCTCATCTTCGTCAAGGACGGTAACATCATCGACGCCTTTGACATTACTTGCAATTGCATTGATAACCATCATAGCCCATCTTTCGCGTTGCTTACCCATCGAGACTAGACATTGAGTATTGCCGCAACGTGACTTGTGCACATTAGTGATCATACTCCATAGCATACATACCATACCAAAGTGGTGCATATCTTACCATCAACTTGTGTGTCGCAAAGTTGTCATCGCATACACAATTGCTATCTTGGTTCATGAAGTTTTGCATGAGAAAAGAGCTCAAAAGAGAAAGAGCCATTCAAGCTTTTAAGCAAAGAGAGGAAGATAAGCAAAGAGCTTATTAGCAAGAACCATAGCATCATACAACATTAAGATTGTCATACTTGATCATCTTGGATCAACACATCGAAACACCATACATATAGCATACTTGGGTAGAAGTCGTTGCATTTTGCTTAGTAGGTTGTGCACAAGTTCGTATCCGCCTATTGTGCAATCGTGCTAGCGTCTCTCTAGTGTTGTGCAACAAGAGCATCTTGGTGAATTCCACATTTTGGCTCATCCTTGGTTGCATAACCCCATATTATCTTTTATGCGTGTGTGTTTCCGTGTACCTTATCTTGCTATTGGTCTACTTGTTGCATTTGCAAATTTTTGAATCATTTCCAACTTTATTGAGTCTCACTTACAATTGCATCAAATTTTGTGCCACCATCCTAACCGAGCTCCACCATAAAGCTTTACTTGTGTAGGTGTGAGAACCGACAAGAATCGGTACCAAGAGTGCTATTTCATTGTCGCATTTGAGTGAACTTGATTCATCTTCAACATCGGTCAAAGGTACATTGGTATAAGTTCTTTTCAGTTCTACCACTCACATTTTGCTTGGAATGATGGATAGGCCAAGTTCTTCTACCAACCCACTCTTCAACGAGCAAGACGATGACATGTCTTCATAAGTCACCAAGAACCACCTATTTGGTGCACAACGAAGCGTTGCACCAAGAACAACAAGCAATGAGCGATCAGATCGACAACCTCGCCACCGACTTGCGAATCTTGAGCAACGACATAAGAGACTACTTCGACAACAAGTTCGAGGCTCACAAGCAAGAGAATGATGCAAGAATGGACGAGATCCGGCGTTGATGAGAAACCGCGTCATTCAACTACTTCATCATCAAGACGGAGCCGCCGAGTCGACATTCCGACGACACCTTCTACGACTCAAGCACACCGTCATCGAAACACTCTTCGACGAGCAGCAAGGCCAAGACCGTCATGCATCTCGCAACCCGCTACATGTCAAGCATTCACAAGAGCAAGTTGATGATCAAGTTCCTCGTCCTCAATCTAATAAAGAGGCTTTTGCTCAAGCTCAAGACGACAACGTCTTCGTCGTCAACAAGAGGAAGAACGAGCACGTCTTCACCAAGACGAACAAGACGCCAAGGCTCAACGTCTTCAACAACAACAACGTGAGGCGCAAGCTCTTGAGGCGCAACGTGCCCTTCAAGAATCAAGTAGAGCCTTCGCCAACCGCAATCGCGAACGACGCAATCAAGAGGAAGCCCTTCGAGAAGAAATCCAAGAGAGGAACTACCAACCTCATGCACAACAAGTTCCTCAAGCTCCTCCACAAGCTCGTCAAGCTCCACCTCAACCTCAAGTTCAACACGGGCAAGTTGATCATGGTCTTCCTCCGCGCCAAGAGCAACATGAAGATTTAATACAATCCACGCCAAGGACGTCATCATCAACATCGCCAACAACACAATGAAGAGCAACGCCACGGGCAAGCTAAAATTCACCATGCCCAAGTTCAATGGAAGCAATGACCCGAAGACTACCTCTCATGGGCATTGAAGGTTGACAAAATCTTCCGCTTGCACAACTACGATGAAGCGAAGAAAATCGCTATGGCATCACTTGAGTTCCAAGACTACGTGCTCATATGGTGGGAACAAATCATTGAGCGATGACAAGCAAGAGGTGAACCTCCAATCACCACTTGGGCTCAAATGAAGGATGTCATGCGAGCACGTTTTGTGCCAACCTACTACAACCGCGACCTCTTCAAGAAACTCCAACTACTCAAGCAAGGAACAAAGAGCGTTGAAGAATATTACAAGGAAATGGAGATAGCCATGATTCGAGCCAATGTCAAGGAAGATGATGAGCAAACTATGGCACGTTTCTTGAATGGACTCAATCATCCCATCAAGAAGATCGCCGACTTCCAACCATACTCATCCCTCATTGAGCTCGTGCATCAAGCTACAAAGGCGGAACGCCAAGTACAAGATGACTTCAAGTACGGCAAGTACTCATCCAAGACCTACGGCTTCTCCAACAACCAAGCGTCAACGACTCCTTCAACATCTACATCAACCAAACTTTCTCCAAGAAACGACGACAAGTCAAGTTACAAGAAGACTTCGACAAGCTCAAGTCGTCCTCCTCCTACTACAAGCAACATCAAGCCGCGTGCCTCATCCTCTACTCCGACCGATGAGACCATCAAGACAAGCTCCTTCAAGTGTTTCACTTGCGCGGCCGAGGCCACAAGTCATACGAATGCACCAACAAGCGCACCATGATCCTCAACGACGATGGCACATATGACTCCATGAGTGAAGAGGAGATGGAAGCTCTTGAGCAAGTGGCCATGCACCGCAAGTGAACGAAGAAGAAGATGATCAAGTCTTTTGTGATGAGGATTCGAGCCCCGCCCTCGTTGTCTCCAAGGTTTTGACTCTTCAACATCAACAAGAAGAAGACCAACGATGCCACATCTTCCACACAAAAGCCGGCATCAATGGACGGTCCATCAAGGTCATCATCGATGGAGGTAGTTGCCACAACTTGGCAAGTGAAGAACTATGCTCCAAGCTCCAATTGGTCAAGAGGAAGCACCCGCACCCCTACAAGGTTCAATGGCTAAGTGACTCCGGCACTATACGAGTCGAGCATACGGTCCAAGTCTCCTTCAAAATTGGTGCTTATGAAGACACGTTGGAATGTGATGTGGTCCCTATGTCTCCTACTCAAGTGATAGCCGATAAGCAAGCCACACATCATAGAGAAAAGAGTGAGAAAGTGATCCACCCAAAAGTGAGTGAGAGCCACAAGCCAAATTTGAGCGACTCTTCGCCTAGAGAGAAAAACCTCATTCTATTGGCCACCAAAAGTGAGATGAGAGAAGTGTGTGAGAGCCCATCGAGTGTGATGCACTTTGTCCTTGTATGCAAGGATGGAGAACCAAAAACTAACACCATTCACGAGCTACCTTTGGTGTTTCAATCTCTTTGCAGGAATTTCAAGATGTTTTCCCGATGTTTGCGGAGTAGGTTTCAAAAAAAAGTGTCCGGAAACCACCCTGCTTTAGGCCCAAAATTTTCCGAAAACGCTCTTGTCGAAAAAAATTTTCTGGCTATCCTATTTTTAGGTGTTTCTAAGCGTATTGAGACAGTCGCCATTATAGAAAGTTTTTTTTTGACCCGTTTCAGCTTTTTGGGTCCGGCAAATAAAAAAAAATTTTGGTCGAAATAATTTCGTGCCCATCCTGTTAGTTTGACCTGGGAAGAGTTTTGAGACACTCGCCATTATAGTGATTTTTCGCAAAAAAAAAGAGCAGCGCAAAAAAAAAAGAGCAAAAAAAAAATTCCAGAGTGTGCTTTTCCGTTGTTTCCGTGCAGCGCCGTGATTTTGTTAGTGTTCTAGGCTCGCGTCTCTAGCACGGTCTAGCCTAGGACCAAAGACAAGACCGTCGTTGAGCGTTTATTCAACTTTGCATCTCTGAATTGATTATTGCTGACCCTTTTTGCCACCATATTATAAGCCTTCCCAGTTCCACATACATCTACATCGTGCGTTTGACTCTCCCTGGTAATCGCTCTATCAAAGCTTTGAGAGTTTTCACTACATCGGTTGCCGATCACCGCCTGCTGCTGGGTAAGAACTGGTAAGAATTTGAGATTTGCTTGATGGATTTGTGATCGTCCACCACACCACCACCACCACTTCCTAGTAGTCCGTCGAATCATATTCTTGTGTGTTTCTATTGCTGCTAACCATGGCAGGATCATGTTTATTTAGACCGACCGGGAGAACATGACAAACAAAGCGCTACATGATAAGTTTCAACAAATGATGAGTGGGCAGGTGGAAGATGTTCTAAATAGATTTGAAGAGGCCATGGAGAAGATAGATGGCATTGAGAAGGCGTCAAACAAAGCTCGATAACAAGTTTAATGAATTGCTCGCTGCCTACCACCACCACCACCGGCTGCACCTAATGCACCTCTACAACAACAACAACGACTACCTCCACATCGCGAAACAGCCCTCCGCCGAGCGAGCCGTGTCCCTCTTCACTGGCCAAGCTGCTGGTGTCTTTGTTGATACTTCGTGGCTCCTGGCCGATGTGGGGAGGATGATTATGTGAGAGAGTACGAGGATGAGGTTGATCAACTTCGTAACTACGTGCAAGTGCAACCACCCGGCACCACAACCACCAGCACCACAACCACCCGGTCGTCCACATGCAAATAATGGCAATGTTAGGGCTCCCCCTCAGGTACGAGATCATGACCATCTCCCTAAACTGAAGTTGAATATTCCACCATTTGAGGGTAGATATGTTCCTGATATATATCTTACTTGGGAGTTAGAAACTGAACAACGATTTACATGTTTACAATATCCTGAGGAGAGACGTGTTCCCGCTGTTTGTGCTTTCACTAGCTTTGCATGTGTTTGGTGGTCCGAACATTGTAGATTATATCCTGTTCCAAATTTACTTGGGCTGCTTTGAAAACTGCTATGCGTACTCGTTGGGTTCCACCATATTATCAACGTGAATTACTTCAAAAATTACAGCGCTTAAGACAAGGAAAAAATTCGGTAGAAGAATATTATCAGGAATTACAAACTGGCTTGATTAGATGTGGTATTGTTGAGGAGAATGAAGCTATGCTTGCACGTTTTCTGGGTGGATTAAATAGAGATATTCAGACCATTCTAGACTACAAGGATTATACTAATATCACTCGATTATTCCATCTTGCTTGTAAAGCTGAACGTGAAGTGCAGGATCGACACGCGTTGGCGCGGACTAACTTTTCTGCAGGTCGACCTTCATCATGGACACCACGTGCATCATCTACTTCCACACGTTCTACTACACCGGCACCTCCGTCGGCTGCCACCTCCAACCGTGATACAAGAAAGCAGGCACAACCACCACTATCCGCCAAGAGCACACCTGCTGGGCCTACGAGCTCTTCTTCTTCCATGGCGTCAACAGGGCACACAAGTGATATTATTTGTCGTCATTGTAAGGGAAGAGGACATTTTACAGAGAATGCCAATCTCAGCGTGTGATGATTGCTAACGAGGATGGTGGGTATGAGTCCGCTTAGTGACTATGATGAAGAGACTTTGGCTCTTATTACACATGAAGAACACGGTGGAGATGATTACGATCATGAGACGCAATACATGGCTGTCAAGATCTTTGACAGGTATGAATGTTTAGTTGCTCAACGTGTTTTGAGTGTGCAGGTTACACAAGTCGAGCAAAATCGAGGCATAACTTGTTCCATACAAAGGGAGTTGTGAAGGAACGTTCTATTCAAGGCCATCATAGATGGAGGGAGCTGCAACAACTTGGCTAGCATGGATATGGTGGAGAATCTTTCTCTCACCACAAGACCACATCCACATCCTTACTACATCCAATGGTTCAACAACATGGCAAGGTTAAGGTAACACGTCTGTTCGTGTGTATTTTATTTTCTCTACATATGCTGATTATGTTGATTGTGATGTGGTACCTATGCAAGCATGTTCCTTATTACTTGGTATACCATGTCAATTTGATAAAAATTCTGTACACCATGGTAGAAACAATCAGTATACTCTTGTTCACATGGATAAAAATATTACTTTGCTTCCTATGACTCCTGATTCAATTTTGAAAGATGATATTAATAGAGCTAATAAAGCAAAACGGGAGAAAAATAAGAGTGAAAATCAGATTGTGGCAAAAGAATTTGAGCAACAAATGAAGCCTAATAATAAACCATCTAATGTTGCTTCGAAATTAAACTGAAAAGTGCATGTTTACTTGCCACCAAATCTGATATTGAGGAGCTAGATTCTAGCAAATCTGTTTGCTATGCTTTTGTGTGCAAAGAGGCATTATTTTCATTCGAGGACGTGCCTTCCTCTTTGCCCCTCGCTGTCACTAACATTTTGCAGAGTTTGCCGACGTCTTCCCACAAGACGTGCCACCGGATTACCTCCTATTCGAGGGATTGAGCAGCAAATTGACTTAATTCCCGGTGCATCGCTACCCAACCGTGCACCATACCGCATCAATCCAGAGGAGACGAAGGAGATTATGCGTCAAGCATGTGAGCTGCTCGACAAAGGTTATATACGCGAATCTCTTAGTCCTTGTGCTGTTCCTATTATACTAGTGCCTAAAAAGGATGGTACGTCGGCGTATGTGTGTTGATTGTAGAGGCATTAATAATATTACTATTCGTTATCGTCATCCTATTCCTAGGCTAGATGATATGCTTGATGAATTGAGTGGCTCTACAATATTCTCCAAAGTTGATTTGCGTAGTGGATACCATCAAATTCGTATGAAATTGGGAGATGAATGGAAAACAACATTTAAAACTAAGTTTGGTTTATATGAGTGGTTAGTCATGCCTTTTGGGTTAACTAATGCACCTAGTACTTTCATGAGACTAATGAACGAAGTTTTACGTGCTTTCATTGGACGATTTGTGGTAGTCTATTTTGATGATATACTGATTTATAGCAAATCTTTGGAAGAACATTTGGAACATTTATGCGTTGTTTTTAATGCTCTACGTGATGCACGCTTGTTTGGTAACCTTGGGAAGTGCACCTTTTGCACCGACCGAGTATCTTTTCTTCGCTATGTTGTTACACCACAGTGGAATTGAAGTTGATAAAGCCAAGATTGAAGCTATTGAGAGTTGGCCGCAGCCCAAAACGGTCACACAAGTGAGGAGTTTTCTTGGACTCGCTGGTTTCTATAGGCGTTTGTTAGAGACTTTAGCACCATTGCTGCACCTCTCAATGAACTTACAAAGAAGGATGTGCCTTTTGTTTGGGGTACCGCACGGAAGAAGCCTTCACGGTATTGAAAGATAAGTTGACACATGCTCCTTTACTCCAACTTCCCGACTTTAATAAGACTTTTGAGCTTGAATGTGATGCTAGTGGAATTGGATTAGGAGGTGTGTTATTACAAGATGGCAAACCTGTTGCATACTTTTACGAAAAATTGAGTGGGCCTAGTCTGAACTATTCTACTTATGACAAAGAATTATATGCTCTTGTTCGGACTTTAGAGACATGGCAACATTATTTATGGCCCAAAGAATTTGTTATACATTCTGATCATGAATCTTTGAAACATATTAAAAGTCAAGCTAAACTGAATCGTAGACATGCTAAATGGGTTGAATTCATTGAGACTTTCCCTTATGTCATTAAACACAAGAAGGGTAAAGAAAATGTTATTCTTGATGCTTTGTCTCGTCGCTATACTATGCTTTCACAACTTGACTTCAAAATATTTGGTTTGGAGACCATCAAAGATCAATATGTGCATGATGCTGATTTTAAAGATGTAATGCAGAATTCTAAAGAAGGAAGAACATGGAACAAGTTCTTTATTAAGGATGTTTTTGTGTTCAGTGATAACAAGCTTTTCATTCCTCGCTAGCTCTGTCGTCTTTTGTTGTTGCAGGAGGCGCATGGAGGAGGATTAATGGGACACTTTGGCGTGAAGAAGACGGAGGATATACTTGCTACACATTTCTTTTGGCCAAAGATGAGACGGGATGTTGAGCGTTTTGTTGCTCGCTGCACTACATGTCAAAAAGCTAAGTCACGACTCAATCCTCATGGTTTATATATGCCTTTGCCTGTACCTAGTGTTCCTTGGGAGGATATATCTATGGACTTTGTTTTAGGTTTACCTCGAACAAAGAAGGGAGGGATAGCATATTTGTTGTCGTGGATAGATTCTCGAAAATGGCACACTTTATACCATGTCATAAAAGCGATGATCTTTGTTAATGTTGCTGATTTGTTCTTTCGTGAAATTATTCGCTTGCATGGTGTGCCAAATACTATTGTTTCAGATCGTGATACTAAATTTCTTAGCCACTTTTGGAGATGTTTATGGGCTAAGTTGGGGACTAAACTGCTTTTAGTACTACTTGTCACCCCCAAACTGATGGATAAACTGAAGTAGTCAATAGAACATTGTCTACTATGCTTAGGGCTGTTTTGAAGAATAATAAGAAAATGTGGGAAGAATGCTTGCCTCATATTGAATTTGCTTATAATCGCTCATTGCATTCTACTACTAAGATGTGCCCTTTTGAAATTGTGTATGGCTTCCTACCTCGTGCACCTATTGATTTGTTGCCTCTTCCATCTTCGGAGAAGGTTAATTTTGATGCTAAAGAACGTGCTGAAATGATTTTAAAAATGCATGAGTTAACTAAGGAAAACATTGAGCGTATGAATGCTAAATATAAACTTGCTTTGGAGATAAGGGTAGAAAACATGTTGTCTTTGCACTGGAGATCTTGTTTGGTTACATTTGCGTAAGGATAGGTTTCCTAATTTGCGCAAATCAAAGCTAATGCCACGTCTTGATGGTCCATTTAAGGTGTTAGAGAAAATAAATGATAATGCATATAAACTTGAGCTGCCTGCAGATTTTGGGGTTAGTCCCACTTTTAACATTGCAGATTTGAAGCCTTATTTGGGTGAGGAAGATGAGTTTCCGTCGAGGACGACTTCATTTCAAGAAGGGGAGGATGATGAGGACATCAATACCATTGTTACACCCACAGCCCTGCTGCTATACATCTTGGACCAATTACTAGAGCTCACGACGCCAATTGAATTATCAGGTACTTTCGTTTCTTGGTAACGATTCCAATGTTCATGAGAATATGATGCTGCCTAAATTGGATACATTTGTTTTGCTTACAAATGAAGGGCCTACCATGGACAAGAAAGATGAACATTGGAGCAAGTTCAAGCATGGAGATGTTGGCATGCGCAAGGGAAACAAGAACGGAGTTACAAGTGATGATTCCAGGACTTTGAAGCCACCCTAATGAGAGCATGAGGCCTTGGACGAAATATACAAGATGCACTTCATAATATTCGTCCATAGGCTATTCTAGGTGCTGCGTCACCTTATTATTGGGCCAGGCCCATGTAATTTCGAAATACTTAAGTGTAGGCTGTTTTTAGAGTCCGTATGTGTGGGGAAACAAGAGTTAGGGTTGGTTTCGGACCCCTCCCTCAAGGGCCACGAAATTCTCCTCTTTCTCCATATATACAGCCCTTAGGGCGTCGTTTAGACTTTGGGTTTTGTTTAGATTAAAAGTTCGCCATAGCTGCAACTTCGCATACTTCGTTTGTGTTCAACGACCAGACAAAGGCGTCACAGAACCCCACCTTGATCAATAAAGCTTTCATCTTATATTCACAATATCCAGATTGCAATCTTAGTTTCTTGCTTGTTCTTCGTTTGCTCGCAGGAAACAGACCCTCGTGGTCAGGTTGATCGTGCTCCGGCGTGGTCAATAACCTCTCGGAGTTGGTTTAGCGATTGCTAAGGCGCCGACGTCCTCAAGACGCTCGTAGTCGGATCGTCAAAGTCGACTTCCTCCAAAGCGAAAACCAACATCTCATCGAAAGACGGGACACCTTTGCCTCTATCACTAAGCCCGATGGAAGTTTCCGCTTGTGCTCCGATTGTCGACCTATCAATGCTATTACCGTCCGATATAGGCATCCCATTCCTCGCTTAGATGACATGCTTGATGAACTTAGTGGAGCCAACTTTTTCTCAAAAATTGATCTTAAAAGTGGCTATTATCAAATCCGCAAAGAAGAGGGTGATGAATGGAAAACTGCTTTCAAAACCAAATTTGGTTTATATGAATGGTTAGTGATGCCTATGGGTCTTTCGAAGCTCCGGTACTTTTGTACGCCTTATGCATCATGTGCTTCGTCCTTATATTGGAGTCTTTGTTGTGGTTTACTTTGATGATATTCTTGTGTTTAGCAAAACCATGAAAGAGCACATCAATCATGTAAAATCTGTGTTGCATACTCTTCAAGAAGGAAATCCTTTATGCAAACTTGAAAATATGCACTTTTGGAGTTGACAAAGTGGTTTTCTTGGGTTTTGTAGTTTCCTCAAAGGGTGTCCATGTTGATGAATCTAAAATTGAAGCAATTAAAACTTGGCCCCAACCCACCAATTTGCAACAAGTGCGAAGTTTTCTTGGTCTTATGGGTTTCTATCGTCGCTTTGTGAAATTTTTTAGCACAATTGCCGCTCCTTTGCATGCTTTGAGCAAGAAGAATACTCCCTTTGTTTGGGGAACTTTGCAATCAACCGCTTTTGATGAGCTCAAGTCTTTGCTTACTCATGCTCCGATTCTTGCTTTGCCCAATTTTGACAAAACTTTTGAGGTTCATTGTGATGCAAGTGGTACCGAATTGGCGGAGTTTTGATGCAAGAAAAACGAGCCATTGCTTATTTTAGCGAAAAACTCTCCGGTGCTCAACTTAATTATCCCATCTATGACAAAGAATTGTATGCTTTAGTACGTGTGCTACATGTTTGGGAACATTACCTTAGACCTCATGAGTTTGTCATCCATACAGATCATGAAACGCTTAAGTACCTCAAAGGTCAAACTAAATTAAACAATCTCCATGCAAAATGGAGTGAATTCATTGAATCTTTTCCTTATGTGATCAAGTACATTAAGGGTAAAGAAAATGTAGTTGCCGACGCGCTTTCACGCATATGCATGCTTGTCACTCAACTTGAGTTGAATGTTATTGGTTTTGAGCATATAAAAGACTTGTATGAGCATGATCCATCTTTTGCTTCTCCTTATGCTAAGTGTTTGACGACACGCCTTGGGAACAATATTACATCAAGGATGGTTATCTTATGAGAGCTAACAAACTTTGCATTCCCGAGTCTTCTCTTCGTTTGCTCCTTTTGCAAGAGGCTCATGGAGGCGGACTCATGGGACACTTTGGACGCGACAAGACATTCGCCACGCTCTCCAACAACTACTTTTGGCCCAAGATGTTCATGACGTCTCACGCTTCACCAACCGATGCTATACATGTCGCAAAGCTAAGTCTAAAGTTCAATCTCATGGTCTTTACATGCCCCTTCCAATTCCATATCAACCATGGGAAGACATTAGTATGGATTTTATACTTGGTTTGCCTAGGACTCAAAATGGCAAGGATTCCGTCTTTGCTGTTGTGGATAGATTTTCTAAGATGGCACATTTCATACCTTGCAACAAGATAGACGATGCTCCACATGTTGCCAATCTCTTTTGTAGGGAAATCTTGCGACTCCATGGCGTACCAAAGACAATCGTCTCCGATCGTGACGTCAAGTTCTTGAGTTACTTTTGGAAGACCCTATGCGCCAAGCTCGGCATCAAGCTCTTGTTCTCCTCGGCATACCATCCTCAAACCGATGGCCAAACGAAGGTGACGAACCGCACACTATCCACTCTACTCCGTGTCTTGATAAAGAAGAACATCAAGGAATGGGAAGCATGTCTACCCATCGCCGAGTACGCCTACAATCGTGCAAGACATTCAACTACCGGCAAGTCCCCCTTCGAGGTCGTCTACGGTTTCAACCCATTGTCCCCATTGGACATTCTACCACTCCCTCTCCTTGAGCGCACCAACATGGACGCAAGTGAACGAGCAAGCTACATCAAGAAGATGCACGAAGACACAAGGCACACCATTGAGCGCCAAGTACAGCGTCAAGCAAACAAGCTCAACGCAAACAAGCAACCCATCGTCTTCAACATTGGTGATCTCGTGTGGCTACACCTTCGCAAGGACCGCTTCCCCAAAGAACGCAAGTCCAAGCTTCTCCCTCGAGCCGATGGACCTTTCAAGGTGCTAGCACGCCACAACGACAACGCCTACAAGATCGACCTACCTCGAGACAAATATAACGTGAGCGACATCTTCAACGCCAAGGACCTCACACCATTCCATGGAGATGAAGCTTTTGATCCGAGGTCGGATCTCTCCCAAGGGGGAAGATGATGCGGAGCATCCCACGATCATCCCCATGGACTTACAACCGTCTCATCAAGAGCCAAGAGGACCCATGACACGGGCTAGAGCTAGAGCTCTCGAGAACGAGGTGACCTCTTTCCTTATTGATATCACATATGATCCACTCGAGACATGGCTACTACCTAAGTCCGATATGCTATGCATGATTAGGTGTCAAGGGGAACCTCCCGAGGACGCACGTGAAGATGGACAAGCCACCAAGTCTGCGGATGAAGAGAACCATCGGAGAAGGCCAAGAGCACCTTCCAGGCCCCGGACATCCGGCCCCTGGAGCTTCTACCTCAACAGGATCCAATCTGGCCAAGTCTCCAGGACCCGGACATCCGTCGTCCAAGCCCGGACATCCGGCCCCCAGCCCGGATCTCCGGACCCTAACCGAAATCCGGCGCCCCTTTCCCGATTCGGCTGAACGGTCGCCCGGCCGGACATCCGCCCTTGGCGGACATCCGCTCTTCCGAAGCCCCGGATATCCGCCTCGCCGGAAATCCGCCCCCATCACCGATGCGTTTGAAGACCCGCCAGCCCGGACATCCGCCCCTAGTCCGGACATCCGGCGTCTCGAAAGCCGGACATCCGCCCAACGCCCGGACGTCCGGCCTCCCGTCACAAGAAGGCTCGTGGCCTTGTCCCTTGTACCCCTTCGCCCGAGACTATATATACTTATTCCCTTTCCTCTTTCTAGGGTTAGCATTGGATTAGCTCATATTCTTGTGTGAGAGCCTTTGCTCATCCACTTGGCTACTTCTCCATCGAGATCGGGACCTCTCCGGAGAAGATCCCCAAGCGGATTCAAGACCCCCTTCTAGGGTGGACCCCTCAAGGCCTCCTCATGGAGAAGAATGGTTACCGCTTGTATCTTACCTTTGTTGATCTTGAATCTTGTGCCACTCTATGTGATCGGTGATCTAGCATTTGTGTGATTGATCCCTTGTCGGTTTAGTGATTTCTCTCTCGCTTCCTCCGTGTTTCCCTCTTGTTCTTCCGCGTGTTCTCCGTGATTCCCGTGAGGATCCGCTCCAACGTGAAAGATCGTCCACGAGGGGTTCCGCTTACATCATTCCGGCAGGCGGAAGGTCCAGGGCCCGCAGCTCGGGCAGGCCGGAAGGTCCGGCTTTCCGTAAGCTTGTCCTCCTTCTTCTTCCTTCTCCTCTTCCATGCTTGGCCTTGGTCCTTGGATCCTCCATGGTCGTCTCGGTTGTACCTGAGTGTATGCAAGGTCCATGCATGAGGTAGTAGCCATGTCTCACATGTGGAAAGTGAAGGTTCGAAGAGGAGTGAGTTCACCTTGTTCACCTTGTGCCCAATGGTGTATGGTTGAGGTCTCGTCATATGTCCATTTGGGGTTTGGAGAGTAGTCGGAGTGTACATGGGGATGAACGTGGGATGCTGCGCATCACCTACCCTTCTTCCCTTCTAATTCCTTCTTTTTCTCCTCAGAATTTGGGTCTTTCCCCCAATATTTCCGCCCAAAACACAGATCCCGAAGTCCCTGTTCTTGGCAGAATCCCGACCACCAGAACTTCCAGCCTAGCCTGGAACTTCCGGACCCCGGACCTTCCGTCTTGCCCGGAACTTCCGGCCTAGACAGAAAGGTCGCGCATCTTCGGTGACACCCGCTTCTTCGGTGACACCCGCTTCTTCGGCAACTTCGACCATGGTGCAGCGGCATCTTCGCCAACGTACTGAAGACCGTGCATCACATCATCGTCCACATTCGCATCCGTTTGGAACCTCTACCGTAAGCAAGGACGATAATCTCGACGACATCTTTGTCCAAACCTTGCCATTGCATTGATAAACATCATAGCCATCTTTTGCGTTGCTTACCCATCGAGACTAGCCGTTGAGTATTGCAGGCAACGTGACTTGTGCACATTAATGATCATACTCCATAGCATACATACCATACCACCGTGGTGCATATCTTGGGATCCATTTGTGTGTCACAAAGTTGTCATAGCATACACAATTGCCATCTTGGTTCGTGAAGTTTTGCATGAGAAAAGAGCTCAAATGTGAAAGAGCCACCAAAGCTTTTAAGCAAAGAGAAAAGATAAGCAAAGAGCTTATGAGCAAGAACCATAACATCATACTACATTAAGATTGTCACATTGGATCATCTTGGATCATAGCACCGAAATACCATACATATAGCATACGTGGGATAGAGATAGTTGCATTTTTGCCTAGTAGGTTGTGCACAAGTTCCGTATCCGCCTATTGTGCAATCGTGCTAGCGTCTCTCTAGTATTGTGCGACAAGAGCATTTTCGTGGATTCCACATTTTGGCTCACTTTTGGTTTGCACAATCCCACTTATCTGTTTGCGTGTGTGTTTCCGTGTACCATTATTTGCTTGGTCTACTTGTTGCATTTGCAAATTTGTGTACCTTTTCCAACATTATTGAAGCTCACTTACAATTGCATCAAATTTTGTGCCACCATCCTCACCAAGCTCCACCATAAGCTTTTATTTGTATAGGTGTGAGAACCGACAAGGATTGGTACCAATAGTGCTATTTCATTGTCCGCATTTGAGTGAACTTGATTCATCATCAACACCGGTCAAAGGTACATTGGTATAAGTTCTTCTCCTTCTACCACTCACATATTTTTGCTTCGAATGATGGATAGGCCAAGTACTTCTACAAACCCACTCTTCCTCGAGCAAGACGACGACATGTCCACATATGATGAGGACATCAATACCATTGTTACACCCACAGCCCCTGCTGCTATACATACTGGACCAATTACTAGAGCTCGCGCACGCCAATTGAATTATCAGGTACTTTCATTTCTTGGTAACGATTCCAATGTTCATGAGAATATGATGCTGCCTAAATTGGATACATTTGTTTTGCTTACAAATGAAGGGCCTACCATGGACAAGAAAGATGAACCTTGGAGCAAGTTCAAGCATGGAGATGTTGGCATGCAAGGGAAACAAGAACGGAGTTACAAGTGATGATTCCAGGACTTTGAAGCCACCCTAATGAGAGCATGAGGCCTTGGACGAAATATACAAGATGCCACTTCATAATATTCGTCCATAGGCTATTCTAGGTGCTGCGTCACCTTATTATTGGGCCAGGCCCATGTAATTTCGAAATACTTAAGTGTAGGCTGTTTTTAGAGTCCAGATGTGTGGGGAAACAAGAGTTAGGGTTGGTTTCGGATCCCTCCCTCAAGGGCCACGAAATTCCTCCTCTTTCTCCATATATACAGCCCTTAGGGCGTCGTTAGAACTTTGGGTTTTGTTTAGATCAAAAGTTCGCCATAGCTGCAACTTCACAGCATTTCGCTTTGTGTTCAACGACCGGACCAAGGCGTCTCGTAACCCCACCTTCATTAATAAAGCTTTCCTCTTATATTCGCAATATCCAGATTGCAATCTTAGTTTCTTGCTTGTTCTTCGCTTGCTCGCAGGAAACAGGCCCTCGTGGTCGGAGTTGATCGTGTTCGGCGTGGTCAATAACCCTCGGAAGTGGGTTTAGCGATTGCTAAGGCGCGACGTCTCGCACGTACGTAGTCGGATCGTCAAGGTCGACTCCCACAGAAACGATAGCCACCATCTCATCGAAACATCGGGACACCTTTGCCTCTATCAACATACGTCACCAAGAGCCACCTCTTTGGTGCACAACGAGCGTTGCACCAAGAGCAACAAGCAATGAGCGACCGCATCGACAACCTCGCCACCGACTTGCGACTCTCCGAGCAACGTACAAGAGACTACTTCGACAACAAATTCGATGCTCACAAGCAAGAGAATAATGCAAGAATGGATGAGATCCGCGCCTTGGTGAGAAACCGGCATCATTCCACTTCTTCATCCTCAAGACGGAGCCGCTCGAGTCGACACTCCGACGACACCTTCTACGACTCAAGTACACCTACTTCGAGCACTCTTCGACGAGCCGCGCGTCAAGACCGTCATGCATCTCGCAACCCGCTACATGAAAAGCATTCACAAGAGAAAGTCGATGAGCAAGTCCCTCGTCCTCAATCAAACCAAACCGCTTTTGCCCAAGCTCAAGAACGACAACGACTACGGCGCCAAGAGGAAGAACGAGCACGTCTACACCAAGACGAACAAGACGCCAAGGCTCAACGTCTTCAACAACAACAACGAGAAGCGCAAGCTCTTGAGGCGCAACGTGCCCTTCAAGAATCAAGTCGAGCCTTCGCCAACCGCAATCGCGAACGGCGCAATCAAGAGGAAGCCCTTCGAGAAGAAATCGAAGAAAGGAACTACCAACCCCATGTACAACGTCAAGTCCCTCAAGCTCCTCCACAAGCTTGTCAAGTTCCACCTCAACCTCAAGTTCAACAAGAGCAAGTTGATCATGGTCTTCCTCCACGCCAAGAGCAACATGAAGACGATGGCAATCAACGTCAAGGGCGTCATCATCACCATCGCCAACAACACAATGAAGAGCAACGATATGGAAAGCTCAAATTCACCATGCCCAAGTTCAATGGAAGCAATGACCCCGAAGAGTACCTCTCGTGGGCATTGAAGGTCGACAAAATCTTTCGTTTGCACAATTACGATGAAGAGAAGAAAATCGCTATGGCATCACTTGAGTTCCAAGACTATGTGCTCATATGGTGGGAACAAATCCTTGAAAGGCGACAAGCAAGAGGTGAACCTCCAATCACCACTTGTGTACCGATTGTAGACCTATAAATGCTATTACCGTTTGCTATAGGCATCCCATTCCTCGTTTAGATGATATGCTTGATGAACTTAGTGGAGCCAACTTTTTCTCAAAAATTGATCTTAAAAGTGGCTATTATCAAATCCGCATACAAGAAGGTGATGAATGGAAAACTGCTTTCAAAACCAAATTCGGTTTATATGAGTGGTTAGTGATGCCTATGGGTCTATCGGAGGCTCCCGGTACTTTCGTGCGTCTTATGCATCATGTGCTTCGCCCTTACATTGGAGTCTTTGTTGTGGTTTACTTCGACGATATTCTTGTGTTTAGCAAAACCATAATAGAACATCTTGATCATGTTAGGGCTGTTTTGCAAACCCTTCACAAGGAAAGTCTTTATGCCAACATGAAAAAATGCACATTTGGTGTTGACAAAGTTGTTTTCTTGGGTTTTGTTGTATCCTCAAAGGGTGTCCATGTTGATGAATCAAAAATTGAAGCAATTAAAACTTGGCCCCAACCAACCAATTTGCAACAAGTGCGTAGCTTTCTTGGTCTTGCGGGTTTCTATCGTCGCTTTGTGAAAAACTTTAGCACAATTGCCGCTCCTTTGCATGCCTTGAGTAAGAAGAATACTCCTTTTGTTTGGGGATCTTTGCAATCCACCGCTTTTGAAGAGCTCATGTCTTTGCTTAGTCATGCTCCGATTCTTGCTTTGCCCAATTTTGACAAAACTTTTGAGGTTCATTGTGATGCAAGTGGTACCGGAATTGGAGGAGTTTTGATGCAAGAAAAACAAGCCATTGCTTACTTTAGTGAAAAACTCGCCGGTGCTCAACTTAACTATCCCATCTATGACAAGGAATTATATGCTCTAGTGCGTGTGCTACATATTTGGGAACATTACCTTAGACCTCATGAGTTTGTCATCCATACCGATCACGAAATGCTTAAGTACTTAAAAGGCCAAACTAAGTTGAACAAGCGTCATGCCAAATGGAGTGAATTTATTGAATCTTTTCCTTATGTCATCAAGTACATTAAGGGTAAGGAAAATGTCGTTGCTGATGCACTTTCACGCATATGCACGCTTGTCACTAAACTTGAGTTGAATGTTATAGGTTTGAGCACATAAAAGACTTGTATGCTAACGACCCATCTTTTGCTATTCCTTATGCTAAGTGTTCGACGCATACTTCTTGGGAACAATATTATATCAAGGATGGTTATCTTATGAGGGCTAACAAATATGCATTCCCGAGTCTTCTCTTCGTTTGCTCCTTTTGCAAGAGGCTCATGGTGGCGGACTCATGGGACACTTTGGATGCGACAAGACATTCGCCACGCTCTCCAAGAACTACTTTTGGCCCAAGATGTTCATGACGTCTCACGCTTCACCAACCGATGCTCTACATGTCGCAAAGCTAAGTCTAAAGCTCAATCTCATGGTCTTTACATGCCTCTTCCTATTCCTTATCAACCTTGGGAAGACATTAGCATGGATTTTGTACTTGGTTTGCCTAGAACTCAAAATGGAAAGGATTCCGTGTTTTTTGTTGTGGATAGATTTTCTAAGATGGCACATTTCATTCCTTGCAACAAGATAGACGATGCTTCACATATTGCACATCTCTTTTGTTGGGAAATATTGCGACTCCATGGAGTACCAAAGACAATCGTCTCCGATTGCGACGCCATGTTCTTGAGTTACTTTTGGAAGACCCTATGCCCCAAGCTCGGAATCAAGCTCTTGTTCTCATCTGCATACCATCCGCAAACCGACGGCCAAACGGAGGTGACGAACCGCACACTCTCCACTCTACTTCGCGTCTTGATCAAGAAGAACATCAATGAGTGGGAGGCATGTCTACCCATCGCTGAGTACGCCTACAATCGCGCAAGACACTCGAGTACCGGCAAGTCCCCCTTCGAGGTCGTCTACGGCTTCAACCCGTGGCCACCATTGGACATTTTACCACTTCCTCTACAAGAGCGCACCAACATGGATGCGAGTGCACGGGCAAGCTACATCAAGAAGATGCATGAGGATACAAGACACACAATCGAGCGCCAAGTACAACGACTAGCGACCAAGCTCAACGTCAACAAGCAACCCATGGTCTTCAACATCGGTGATCTAGTGTGGCTACACCTTCGCAAGGACCGCTTCCCCCACGAGCGCAAGTCCAAGCTTCTCCCTAGAGCCGACCCAGAGCTTCCGGCCGGCCCGGAGCTTCCGGCCGGCCCGGAGCTTCCGGCCCCCGACGACATTGACCAGCCCGGGCGTGCCAACATTCTGGTTAGCCCGGAACCAGCCCGGAACCCGGCCCGGACCTTCCGGCCCCTAGAACTTCCGCCCGGACCTTCCGCCTTTAAGCCAGCCCAGCTCCACCAAGGCCAACTCTCGGCTTAGGCCGGACTGTCGGATTTTCCGGCGCCGAACTTCCTACTAGCCTAAAACTTCTCCGCCGTGCTCATGAAAGCAGCCCTCGGCCGAGGCCCGTGTACCCTTTCGTCTCCGTAAACTATAAATACTCTCCCTCCTCCTCCTGGTTAGGGTTAGCATTGGTTTAGCTCATGTTTGTGTGAGAGCCTTGCTCATCTACTTGGTTACTTCTCCTCGGAGCTCAGGACCTCTTCGGAGAAGATCCCCCAAGCGGATTCAAGACCCCCTTCTAGGGTGGACCCCATCAAGACCTCCTCACGGAGAAGAACGGCTACTCGTGTATCTTTCTTTTGTTGATTTTGAATCTTGTGCTACCTTATGTGTTCGGTGATCTAGCCCTTGTGTAATCGAAACTTGTCGGTTTAGTGTTCCTCTTGAGTGTTTGTTCTTGTGTTCTTCCGCTTGTTCGTCGTGTTCTCCTCGTAGGATCGCCTCCAAACGTGAAAGATCTCCGATTAGGGTTCCGCCCTACATCAATTATTGGTACCAATCCTTGTCGGTTCTCACACCTACACAAATAAAAGCTTATGGTGGAGCGTGGTGAGGATGGTGGCACAAAATTTGATGCAATTGTAAGTGAGCGTCTATAATGTTGGAAAAGGTACACAAATTTGCAAATGCAACAAGTAGACCAAGCAAATAATGGTACACGGAAACACACACGCGCAAATAGATACGTGGGATTGTGCAAACCAAAAGTGAGCCAAAATGTGGAATCCACGAAAATGCTCTTGTTGCACAATACTAGAGAGAGGCTAGCACGATTGCACAATAGGTGGATACGAAACTTGTGCACAACCTACTAGGCAAAAATGCAACTATCTCTGATAGAGGCAAAGGTGTCCTGTCTTTCGATGAGATGTTGGTTTTTGCTTTGGAGGAAGTCGACTTTGACGATCCGACCATTTAACGCGGCGAGGACGCCGCCTTTAGCAATCGCTAAACCAACACCGAGAGGTTATTGACCACGCCGAGCACGATCAACTCGACCACGAGGGTCTGTTTCCTGCGAGCAAACGAAGAACAAGCAAGAAACTGATATTGCAATCTGGATATTGCGAATATAAGATGAAAGCTTTATTGATCAAGGAGGGGTTCTGTGACGCCTTTGTCTGGTCGTTGAACACAAACGAAGTACGCGAAGTTGTAGCTATGGCGAACTATTAATCTAAACAAAAGCCCAAAGTCTAAACGGTGCCCTAAGGGCTGTATATATGGAGGAAGAGGGGGGGAATTTCGTGGCCCTTGGTGGAGGGGTCCGGAATCAACCCTATCTCTTGTTTCCCCACACATACGGACTCTAAAAATAGCCTGTGCAATCGTGCCCTTTGCATGTGTTTGGTGGTCCTTAGGGTACTTGCTTGTGTTGGGCAAACAAATGATGAGTGGGCAGGTGGAAGATGTGCTAAATAGATTTGAAGAGGCCATGGAGAAGATAGATGGCATTGAGAAGGCGTTCGAAACAAAGCTCGATAACAAGTTTAATGAATTGCTCGCGCGTCTACCACCACCACCACCGGCTGCACCTAACGCACCTCTACAACAACAACAACGACTACCTCCACATCGTGAAACAGCCCTCCGCCGAGCGACCCGTGTCCCTCTTCAGCCTGGCCAAGCTGCTGGTCTTCTGTTGATACTTCGTGGCTCCTGCTGGCGATGTGGGGAGGATGATTATGTGGGAGATTACGAGGATGAGGTTGATCAACATCAGAACCACGTGCAACCACCAAAGACCACAACCACCAGGTCGTCCACATGCAAATAATGGCTATGTTAGGGCTCCCCCTCAGGTAGTAGATCATGACCATCTCCCTAAACTGAAATTGAATATTCCACCATTTGAGGGTAGATATGTTCCTGATATATATCTTACTTGGGAGCTAGAAACTGAACAACGATTTACATGTTTACAATATCCTCGAGGAGAGACGTGTTCCTGCTCATTGTTTGTGCTTTCACTAGCTTTGCATGTGTTTGGTGGTCTAAACATTGTAGATTATATCCTGTTCCAACTACTTGGGCTGCTTTGAAAACTGCTATGCGTACTCGTTGGGTTCCACCATATTATCAACGTGAATTACTTCAAAAATTGCAGCGCTTAAGACAAGGAAAAAATTCGTAGAAGAATATTATCGGGAATTACAAACTGGCTTGATTAGATGTGGTATTGTTGAGGAGAATGAAGCTATGCTTGCACGTTTTCTGGGTGGATTAAATAGAGAGATTCAGACCATTCTAGACTACAAGGATTATAATAATATCACTCGATTATTCCATCTTGCTTGTGAAGCTAAACGTGAAGTGCAGGATCGACAGGCGTTGGCGCGGACTAACTTTTCTGCAGGTCGACCTTCATCATGGACACCACGTGCATCATCTACTTCCACACGTTCTACTACACCGGCACCTCCGTCGGCTGACACCTCCAAACTTGATACAAGAAAGGTGCACAACCACCACTATCTGCCAAGAGCACACCTGCTGGGCCTACACAGAGCTCTTCTTCTTCCATGGCGTCAACAGGGCATACAAGTTATATTATTTGTCGACGTTGTAAGGGAAGAGGACATTTTACGAGAGAATGCCAATCTCAGCGTGTGATGATTGCTACTGAGGATGGTGGGTATGAGTCCGCTTAGTGACTATGATGAAGAGACTTTGGCTCTTATTACACATGAAGAAAATGGTGGAGATGATTCTGATCATGAGACGCAATACATGGCTGGAAGATCTTGACAGGTATGAATGTTTAGTTGCTCAACGTGTTTTGAGTGTGCAGGTTACACAAGTCGAGCAAAATCAGAGGCATAACTTGTTCCATACAAAGGAGTTGTGAAGGAACGTTCTATTCAAGCGTCATCATAGATGGAGGGAGCTGCAACAACTTGGCTAGCATGGATATGGTGGAGAAGCTTTCTCTCACCACAAGACCACATCCACATCCTTACTACATCCAATGGTTCAACAACAGCGGCAAGGTTAAGGTAACACGCATCGCTCGTGTGTATTTTAGTATCTCTACATATGCTGATTATGTTGATTGTGATGTGGTACCTATGCAAGCATGTTCCTTATTACTTGGTAGACCATGGCAATTTGATAAAAATTCTGTACACCATGGTAGAAACAATCAGTATACTCTTGTTCACAAGGATAAAAATATTACTTTGCTTCCTATGACTCCTGATTCCATTTTGAAAGATGATATTAATAGAGCTAATAAAGCAAAACAGGAGAAAAATAAGAGTGAAAATCAGATTGTGGCAAAAGAATTTGAGCAACAAATGAAGCCTAATAATAAACCATCTAATGTTGCTTCTGAAATTAAACTGAAAAGTGCATGTTTACTTGCCACCAAATCTGATATTGATGAGCTAGATTCTAGCAAATCTGTTTGCTATGCTTTTGTGTGCAAAGAGGCATTATTTTCATTCGAGGACGTGACTTCCTCTTTGCCCCTCTTGTCACTAACATTTTGCAGAGTTCGGACGTCTTCCCACAAGACGATGCCACCGGATTACCACCTATTCGAGGGATTGAGCATCAAATTGACTTAATTCCCGATGCATCGCTACCCAACCGTGCACCATACCGTACCAATCCGGAGGAGACGAAGGAGATTATGCGTCAAGTACAGGAGCTGCTCGACAAAGGTTATATACGCGAATCTCTTAGTCCTTGTGATGTTCCTATTATACTAGTGCCTAAAAAGGATGGTACGTCGCGTATGTGTGTTGATTGTAGAGGCATTAATAATATTACTATTCGTTATCGTCATCCTATTCCTAGGCTAGATGATATGCTTGATGAATTGAGTGGCTCTACAATATTCTCCAAAGTTGATTTGCGTAGTGGATACCATCAAATTCGTATGAAATTGGGAGATGAATGGAAAACAGCATTTAAAACTAAGTTTGGTTTATATGAGTGGTTAGTCATGCCTTTTGGGTTAACTAATGCACCTAGTACTTTCATGAGACTAATGAACGAAGTTTTACGTGCTTTCATTGGACGATTTGTGGTAGTCTATTTTGATGATATACTGATTTATAGCAAATCTTTGGAAGAACATTTGGAACATTTACGTGCTATTTTTAATGCTCTACGTGATGCACGCTTGTTTGGTAACCTTGGGAAGTGCACCTTTTGCACCGACCGAGTATCTTTTCTTGGCTATGTTGTTACTCCACAGGAATTGAAGTTGATAAAGCCAAGATTGAAGCTATTGAGAGTTGGCCGCAGCCCAAAACGGTCACACAAGTGAGGAGTTTTCTTGGACTCGCTGGTTTCTATAGGCGTTTTGTGAGAGACTTTAGCACCATTGTTGCACCTCTCAATGAGCTTACAAAGAAGGATGTGCCTTTTGTTTGGGGTACCACATGTGAAGAAGCCTTCACGGTATTGAAAGATAAGTTGACACATGCTCCTTTACTCCAACTTCCTGATTTTAATAAGACTTTTGAGCTTGAATGTGATGCTAGTGGAATTGGATTAGGAGGTGTGTTATTACAAGATGGCAAACCTGTTGCATACTTTTACGAAAAAATTGAGTGGGCCTAGTCTGAATTATTCTACTTATGATAAAGAATTATATGCTCTTGTTCGGACTTTAGAAACATGGCAACATTATTTATGGCCCAAAGAATTTGTTATACATTACGATCATGAATCTTTGAAACATATTAAAAGTCAAGCTAAGCTGAATCGTAGACATGCTAAATGGGTTGAATTCATTGAGACTTTCCCTTATGTCATTAAACACAAGAAGGGTAAAGAAAATGTTATTGCTGATGCATTGTCTCGTCGCTATACTATGCTTTTCACAACTTGACTTCAAAATATTTGGTTTGGAGACCATCAAAGATCAATATGTGCATGATGCTGATTTTAAAGATGTAATGCAGAATTGTAAAGAAGGAAGAACATGGAACAAGTTCGTCGTTAACGATGGATTTGTGTTCCGTGCTAACAAGCTATGCATTCCAGCTAGCTCCGTTCGTCTTTTGTTGTTGCAGGAGGCGCATGGAGGAGGACTAATGAGACACTTTGGCGTGAAGAAGACGGAGGATGTACTTGCTACACATTTCTTTTGGCCAAAGATGAGACGGGATGTTGAGCGTTTTGTTGCTCGCTGCACTACATGTCAAAAAGCTAAGTCACGACTCAATCCTCATGGTTTATATATGCCTTTGCCTGTACCTAGTGTTCCTTGGGAGGATATATCTATGGACTTTGTTTTAGGTTTACCTCGAACAAAGAAGCGGAGGGATAGCATATTTGTTGTCGTGGATAGATTCTCGAAAATGGCACACTTTATACCATGTCATAAAAGCGATGATGCTGTTAATGTTGCTGATTTGTTCTTTCGTGAAATTATTCGCTTGCATGGTGTGCCAAATACTGATCGTGATACTAAATTTCTTAGCCACTTTTGGAGATGTTTATGGGCTAAGTTGGGGACTAAACTGCTTTTTAGTACTACTTGTCACCCCCAAACTGATGGACATACTGAAGTAGTCAATAGAACATTGTCTACTATGCTTAGGGCTGTTTTGAAGAATAATAAGAAAATGTGGGAAGAAAGCTTGCCTCATATTGAATTTGCTTATAATCGTTCATTGCATTCTACTACTAAGATGTGCCCTTTTGAAATTGTGTATGGTTTCCTACCTCGTGCACCTATTGATTTGTTGCCTCTTCCATCTTCGGAGAAGGTTAATTTTGATGCTAAAGAACGTGCTGAATTGATTTTAAAAATGCATGAGTTAACTAAGGAAAACATTGAGCGTATGAATGCTAAATATAAACTTGTCGGAGATAAGGGTAGAAAACATGTTGTCTTTTGCACCGGAGATCTTGTTTGGTTACATTTGCGTAAGGATAGGTTTCCTAATTTGCATAAATCAAAGCTAATGCCACGTGCTGATGGTCCATTTAAGGTGTTAGAGAAAATAAATGATAATGCATATAAACTTGAGCTGCCTGCAGATTTTGGGGTTAATCCCACTTTTAACATTGCAGATTTGAAGCCTTATTTGGGTGAGGAAGATGAGCTTCCGTCGAGGACGACTTCATTTCAAGAAGGGAGGATGATGAGGACATCAATACCATTGTTACACCCACAGCCCCCGCTGCTATACATACCTTGGACCAATTACTAGAGCTCACAAGACGCCAATTGAATTATCAGGTACTTTCGTTTCTTGGTAACGATTCAAATGTTCATGAGAATATGATGCTGCCTAAATTGGATACATTTGTTTTTCTTACAAATGAAGGGCCTACCATGGACAAGAAAGATGAACCTTGGAGCAAGTTCAAGCATGGAGATGTTGGCATGCCCAAGGGGAACAAGAACGGAGTTACAAGTGATGATTCCAGGACTTTGAAGCCACCTTAATGAGTGCATGAGGCCTTGGACGAAATATACAAGATGCCACTTCATAATATTCGTCCATAGGCTATTCTAGGTGCTGCGTCACCTTATTATTGGGCTAGGCCCATGTAATTTCGAAATACTTAAGTATAGGCTGTTTTTAGAGTCCGTATGTGTGGGGAAACAAGAGTTAGGGTTGGTTTCGGACCCCTCCCTCAAGGGCCACGAAATTGCCTCCTCTTCCTCCATATATACAGCCCTTAGGGCGTCGTTTAGAATTTGGGTTTTGTTTAGAGTAAAAGTTAGACATAGCTGCAACTTCACAGCATTTCGCTTTGTGTTCAACGACCGGACAAAGGCGCCACAGTAACCCCACCTTCATTAATAAAGCTTTCCTCTTATATTCGCAATATCCAGATTGCAATCTTAGTTTCTTGCTTGTTCTTCGTTTGCTCGCAGGAAACAGGCCCTCGTGGTCAGGTTGATCGTGCTCCGGCGTGGTCAATAACCCTCAGAAGTTGGTTTAGCGATTGCTAAGGCGCGACGTCTCGCACGTACGTAGTCGGATCGTCAAGGTCGACACCCACAGAAATGATAGCCACCATCTCATCGAAACATCGGGACACCTTCGCCTCTATCAGCTAAACACAAGAATATCATCAAAGTAAACCACAACAAAGACTCCAATGTAAGGACGAAGCACATGATGCATAAGACGCACGAAAGTACCGACAGCCTCCGAAAGACCCATAGGCATCACTAACCACTCATATAAACCAAATTTGGTTTTGAAAGCAGTTTTCCATTCATCACCCTCTTGTATGCGGATTTGATAATAGCCACTTTTAAGGTCAATTTTTGAGAAAAAGTTGGATCCACTAAGTTCATCAAGCATATCATCTAAGCGAGGAATGGGATGCCTATAGCGAACGGTAATAGCATTTATAGGTCTACAATCGGAACACAAGCGAAAACTTCCATCGGGCTTAGGCACAAGTATAACGGAACGGCACAAGGGCTTAAGCTTTCACGCATACATGACCGTTGTCGATTAGTTGTTGTACTTGCCGTTGAATCTCCTTGGTTTCTTGGGATTGACTCGGTATAGAGCTTTGTTTGGTAGAGGCGCTCCAGGGATGAGGTCGATTCTATGCTCAATGCCTCGAAGAGGAGGTAGACCCGGAGGTAGCTCATCGGAGAAAACATCTTGAAATTCCTGCAAAAGAGATTGAAACACCAAAGGTAGCTCGTGAATGGTGTTAGTTTTTCGTTCTCCATCCTTGCACACAAGGACAAAGTGCATCACACTCGATGAGTTCTCACACACTTCTCTCATCTCACTTGTGGTGGTGATGCGGAGCATCCGACGATCATCCCCATGTACACTCGAGCCTACGCCATTGGACCTAAGGTGAATTCGCTCCTTTCCGAATCTTCCCTTTCCGCATGTAAGAAATGGATGCTACTTCAAGCGCGGACCTTGTGCATACTCAGGTACACCCGAGGAGATCATGGAGAGCCCAAGGACCAAGGCCAAGCGTCTTGTGAGCGAGGGAAGGAGAAGGAAGAAGAGCTACCGGTACATAAATGGCCGGACATCCGCCCCAGCCGGACATTCGGCCCCACCCGGACATCCGCCCTTGTCCCGGACATCCGGCTCTTCCGGAAGCCGGATATCCGCCCCTTCGCCAAAAATCCGGCCCCTCCATCACCGAATGCGTCTGAAGACCCAGCCAGCCTGACATCCGCCCCAGCCGGACATCCGCCCCCACCCACATCCGGCGCCTCCTGAAGCCGGACATCCGGCCGACGCCGGACATCCGGCTCACTGTCACAAGACAAAGAAAAGGCCGAGACCCATGTACCTCTTCGCCCCCCTAGACTATATATACTCCATCCCCTTCCTTTTTCTAGGGTAGCTTAGGTTTAGCTCATGTTTGTGTGAGAGCCTTGCTCGTCCACTTGGTTACTTGTCCTCGGAGCTCAGGACCTCTTCGGAGAAGATCCCCCAAGCGGATTCAAGACCCCCTTCTAGGGTGGACCCCATCAAGACCTCCTCTCGGAGAAGAACGGCTACTCGTGTATCCTTACCTTTGTTGATTGTGGATCATATGTACCTCTTTGTGTTCGGTGATCTAGCACTTGTGTGATTGATTCCTTGTTGGTTGAGCGATCTCTCTCTCGTTTCCTCCGTGTTTCCCTTTGTTCTTCCGCGTGTTCTTCGTGGATTCCCCGTAGGATCCACTCCAAACGTGAAATATCATCCACGAGGGTTCCGCCTACATCATCTTGGTATCATGAGCCACGTTGATCACGTTTTGGAGCCCCTACCCGTGTTTTCTAGCTTGATTTTGTTGATTTCGTCCTAAATCCGAAAATCTCCACCAAAAATAGCCCCAATTTTTTGTGATTTGTTAGTTTTGATGATGTTTTGTTGATTTTGATCCATGGATTTGCTTGGTTTCAAGTGGATCCGACCATCTCCCCAAGTTTCCCCATCTTTCCTCCACGAAATCCAAAGAAATTTTGCCCCGAAATCATCAATTTGCTTCAATTCGAAAATTTCCGCCCAAACGAGATCTAGATTCGTCGGGCCGGACATCCGCCTCAGTCGGACATCCGCCCCAAGCCGGACATCCGGGCCCTGGAGCACCAAATCCGCACGGTTCTGGACATACACCCCCGGAAATCCGGCCCCTACCCCCGGATATCCGGCCCCTGGGATTTCAGCTTTTTCCGTTTCACCGTTTTGTCCATAACTAATTCATCCGGAGTCCGTTTTTGACGTTCTTTAGCTCGTTTTGAAGCTATTGACATACCCATCCCATAAAAATACTACCACCACCATTTGACTCCATCAAATTTTTGGAAATTTGGCAAGTTTGCCTAGGCCTTCCACCATATCATCCGCATAGCCACCACCGACTTCCGCAACCTAACCCATTTTGTTCCCCATAGCATTAGTGGTTGCTTGAGTAGTGATTCGAGTCTCCTAAGGTGTTTTGGCTACTTAGTGACGATTGCTTCTTCATCAACCACCACCTCCACTTCCGCATTGCCAAGTGCAAACCACCACCGCATTCCCGCTACGATTTTGACATTTGACGTTTGAGATTTTGAGTTCGCGGTTTTTCCGTTTCCTAAGGTGTTTCGGCTACTTAGGGACGAGTGATGCAGAGCATCCCACGATCATCCCCATGCATCCACAACCGTCTCATCAAGAGCCAAGAAGACCCATGACACGAGCTAGAACTACAGCTCTCGAGAACGAGGTGACCTCCTTCCTTATTGATATCACATATGATCCACTCGAGACATGGCTACTACCTAAGTCCGATATGCTATGCATGATTAGGTGTCAAGGGGAACCTCCCGAGGATGCACGTGAAGATGGCCTCGGACATCCGGCCCCTGGAGCATCTACCAAGGAATCAGCCAAACTGGCCAAACCTACAGGGCCCGGACATCCGGCGTCCAAGCCCGGACATCCGCCCTCAGCCGGATATCCTACAAGTCTTGAACCGGCGCCTCACCCGATTCGGCAGAACAGACGCCACAACCCGGACATCCGCCGGGTAGCCCGGACATCCGGCGCCTCGCGAAGGCCGGACATCCGCCCGACGCCTGGACATCCGGCCTCTCCTGCGTGCAGTGTATCCGGACTTGTCCCATGTACCCCTTCGCCCGAGACTATATATACTTCATCCCTTCCTCTTTCTAGGGTTAGCATTGGATTAGCTCATATTCTTGTGTGAGAGCCTTTGCTTATCCACTTGGCTACTTCTCCTCGGAGATCGGGACCTCTACGGAGAAGATCCCCAAGCGGATTCAAGACCCCTTCTAGGGTGGACCCCCTCAAGGCCTCCTCACGGAGAAGAACGGCTACCGTTTGTATCGTCCTTTGTTGACCTTGAATCATGTATCTCCCTTTGTGTTCATCGATCTAGCACTTGTGTGACCGATTCCTTGTTGGTTGAGTGTTTTCCCTCGTTCCTCCCCGTGTTTTCCCTCTTGTTCTTCCGCGTGTTCTTCGTGATTCACCGTAGGATCCGCTCCAACGTGAAAGATCATCCACGTAGGGTTCCGCCCTACATCATCTATGGTATCATGAGCCACGTTGATCACGTTATTGGAGCCCCTACCCCTATTTTTCTAGCTTGATTTTGTTGTTTTTGTCCTAATTCCGGAAATTCCCCACAAAAATAGCCCCAAATTTTTTTTGTGATTTGTTGGTGTGATGAAGTTTTGTTGGATTTGATCCGCGAATTTCGTGTGTTGCAGGTAGATCTAGCTTTCCCCCACCATTTCCACAATTTCCATCCATAAAATCGCCCAAATTTTGACCGGATTTGACCTCTCCATGCGGTGTTCATCGAGCCCGGACATCCGGCCCGAACAGCCCGGACATCCGGCATCCCGGACATCCGGCATCCCGGACATCCGGCCCGACCAGCCCGGACATCCGGCTTCCAGCCCGGAAATCCGGCTCCTGGCAGCATCAATCCCCATCCACCACCCCGTTCACCGCCTAACTTTCGCCAAATTTTGTCCCGTGCCCACATACACTTCCACTTACCTCCACCACTTCCGCATAACGCCACCATAGCCTTTCCCACTACCAATTCCAACAATGCTGCCAACTTTTGCCTTGAGAATTTGAGTTTGGGTTTCGTATCCTTTTGTGTTTCGGCTATCTAGGTACGGTTCCACATCAACATCACCACCGCTCATCTTCGCCAAGGACGGTAACATCGTCGACATCTTTGTCATTACTCGCAATTGCATTGATAACCATCTTAGCCCATCTTTTGCGTTGCTTACCCATCAAGACTAGCCATTGAGTATTGCCGGCAACGTGACTTGTGCACATTAGTGATCATACTCCATAGCATACATACCATACCAAAGTGGTACATATCTTCGCATCAACTTGTGTGTCACAAAGTTGTCATCGCATACACAATTGCTATCTTGGTTCGTGAAGTTTTGCATGAGAAAAGAGCTCAAAAGAGAAAGAGCCAATCAAGCTTTTAAGCAAAAGAGAAAGATAAGCAAAGAGCTTATAAGCAAGAACCATAGCATCATACAACATTAAGATTGTCATACTTGATCATCTTGGATCAACACATCGAAACACCATACATATAGCATACTTGGGATAGAAGTCGTTGCATTTTGCTTAGTAGGTTGTGCACAAGTTCGTATCCGCCTATTGTGCAATCGTGCTAGCGTCTCTCTAGTGTTGTGCAACAAGAGCATCTTGGTGAATTCCACATTTTGGCTCATCCTTGGTTGCATAACCCCATATTATCTATTTGCGTGTGTGTTTCCGTGTACCATATCTTGCTATTGGTCTACTTGTTGCAATGAGCGACCGCATCGACAACCTCGCCACCGACTTGCGACTCTCCGAGCAACGTACAAGAGACTACTTCGACAACAAGTTCGACGCTCACAAACAAGAGAACGATGCAAGAATGGACGAGATCCGCGCTTTGATGAGAAAACGGCATCATTCAACTTCTTCATCATCAAGACGAAGCCGCTCGAGTCGACACTCAAGCGACACCTTCTACGACTCAAGTACACCTACTTTGAACACTCTTCGTCAGCATCGCTTCGTCAAGACCGTCATGCATCTCGCAACCCGCTACATGACAAGCATTCACAAGAGCAAGTTGACGATCAAGTTCCTCGTCCTCAATCAAACCAAGAGGCTTTTGCTCAAGCTCAAGAACGACAACGTCTTCGTCGCCAACAAGAGGAAGAACGAGCGCGCCTTCACCAAGACGAACAAGACGCCAAGGCTCAACGTCTTCAACAACAACAACGTGAGGCGCAAGCTCTTGAGGCGCAACGTGCCCTTCAAGAATCAAGTAGAGCCTTCGCCAACCGCAATCGCGAACGGCGCAATCAAGAGGAAGCCCTTCGAGAAGAAATCCAAGAGAGGAACTACCAACCTCATGTACAACGTCAAGTTCCTCAAGCCCCTCCACAAGCTCGTCAAGCTCCACCCCGACCTCAAGTTCAACAAGGGCAAGTTGATCATGGTCTTCCTCCGCCAAGAGCAACATGAAGACGATTACAATCCACGCCAAGGACGTCATCATCAACATCGCCAACAACACAATGAAGAGCAACGCCACGGCAAGCTAAAATTCACCATGCCCAAGTTCAATGGAAGCAATGACCTCAAGACTACCTCTCATGGGCATTGAAGGTTGACAAAATCTTCCGTTGCACAACTACAATGAAGCGAAGAAAATCGCTATGGCATCACTTGAGTTCCAACACTATGTGCTCATATGGTGGGAACAAATCATTAATGACGACAAGCAAGAGGTGAACCTCCAATCACCACTTGGGCTCAAATGAAGGATGTCATCCGAGCACGCTTTTGTGCCAACCTACTACAACCGCGACCTCTTCAAGAAACTCCAACTACTCAAGCAAGGAACAAAGAGTGTTGAAGAATACTACAAGGAAATGGAGATAGCCATGATTCGAGCCAATGTCAAAGAAGATGATGAGCAAACTATGGCACGTTTCTTGAATGGACTCAATCATCCCATCAAGAAGATCACCGACTTCCAACCATACTTAACCCTCATTGAGCTCGTGCATCAAGCTACAAAGGCGGAACGCCAAGTGCAAGATGACTTCAAGTACGCCAAGTACTCATCCAAGACCTCTGACTTCTCCAACAACCAAGCTTCAACGACTCCTCCAACATCTACATCAACCAAACTTTCTTCAAGAAACGACGACAAGTCAAGCTACAAGAAAACTTCGACAAGTTCAAGTCGTCCTCCTCCTACTACAAGCAACCTCAAGCCGCGTGCTTCATCCTCTAGTCCGACCGATGATACCATCAAGACAAGCTCCTTCAAGTGTTTCACTTGCGGCGGCCGAGGCCACAAGTCATACGAATGCACCAACAAACGCACCATGATCCTCAACGACGATGGCACATATGACTCCATGAGTGAAGAGGAGATGGAAGCTCTTGAGCAAGTGGCCATGCACCGCGAGTGAACGAAGATGAAGATGATCAAGTCTTTTGTGATGAGGATGCGAGCCCCGCTCTCGTTGTCTCCAAGGTCTTGACTCTTCAACATCAACAAGAAGAAGACCAACGATGCCACATCTTCCACACAAAAGCCGGCATCAATGGAAGGTCCATCAAGGTCATCATCGATGGAGGTAGTTGCCACAACTTGGCAAGTGAAGAACTATGCTCCAAGCTCCAATTGGTAAAGAGGAAGCACCCGCACCCTACAAGGTTCAATGGCTAAGTGACTCGGCACTATCTGAGTCGAGAATACGGTCCAAGTCTCCTTCAAAATTGGTGCTTATGAAGACATCGTTGGAATGTGATGTGGTCCCAATGACCGCTTGCCACCTACTTCTAGGTCGACCATGGCAATTCGACCGTGGTGTCATCCACAATGGGCGCACCAATCACTATAGCTTCAAGATGAAAGGGAAGGAATATGTGCTACGACCTATGTCTCCTACTCAAGTGATAGCCGACAAGCAAGCCACACATCATAGAGAAAAGAGTGAGAAAGTGATCAACCCGAAAGTGAGTGAGAGCCACAAGCCAAATTTGAGCGACTCTTCGCCTAGAGAGAAAAACCTCATTCTATTTGCCACCAAAAGTGAGATGAGAGAAGTGTGTGAGAACCCATCGAGTGTGATGCACTTTGTCCTTGTGTGCAAGGATGGAGAACCAAAAACTAACACCATTCACGAGCTACCTTTGGTGTTTCAATCTCTTTGCAGGAATTTCAAGATGATTTCCCGATGACCTACCTCCGGGTCTACCTCCTCTTCGAGGCATTGAGCATCGAATCGACCTCATCCCCAGAGCGCCTCTACCAAACAAAGCTCCATACCGAGTCAATCCCGAAGAAACCAAGGAGATTCAACGACAAGTACAACAACTCATCGACAACGGCCATGTACGTGAAAGACTAAGCCCTTGTGTCGTTCCGGTTATTCTTGTGCCTAAGCCCGATGGAAGTTTCCGCTTGTGTTCCGATTGTAGACCTATCAATGCTATTACCGTTCGATATAGGCATCCCATTCCTCGCTTAGATGACATGCTTGATGAACTTAGTGGAGCCAACTTTTTCTCAAAAATTGATCTTAAAAGTGGCTATTATCAAATCCGCATACAAGAGGGTGATGAATGGAAAACTGCTTTCAAAACCAAATTTGGTTTATATGAATGGTTAGTGATGCCTATGGGTCTTTCGGAAGCTCCGGTACTTTTAAAGCGCCTTATGCATCATGTGCTTCGTCCTTATATTGGAGTCTTTGTTGTGGTTTACTTTGATGATATTCTTGTGTTTAGCAAAACCATGAAAGAGCACATCAATCATGTAAAATCTGTGTTGCAAACTCTTCGCAAGGAAAGTATTTATGCAAACTTGAAAAAATGCACTTTTGAAGTTGATAAAGTGGTTTTCTTGGGTTTTGTAGTATCCTCAAAGGGTGTCCATGTTGATGAATCTAAAATTGAAGCAATTAAAACTTGGCCCCAACCCACCAATTTGCAACAAGTGCGAAGTTTTCTTGGTCTTATGGGTTTTTATCGTCGCTTTGTGAAAGATTTTAGCACAATTGTCGCTCCTTTGCATGCCTTGAGTAAGAAGAATACTCCCTTTGTTTGGGGAACTTTGCAATCAACCGCTTTCGATGAGCTCAAGTCTTTGCTTACTCATGCTCCGATTCTTGCTTTGCCCAATTTTGACAAAACTTTTGAGGTTCATTGTGATGCAAGTGGTACCGAATTGGCGGAGTTTTGATGCAAGAAAACGAGCCATTGCTTATTTTAGTGAAAAACTATCCGGTGCTCAACTTAATTATCCCATCTATGACAAAGAATTGTATGCTTTAGTGCGTGTGCTACATGTTTGGGAACATTACCTTAGACCTCATGAGTTTGTCATCCATACCGATCATGAAACGCTTAAGTACCTCGAAGGTCAAACTAAATTGAACAAACGACATGCAAAATGGAGTGAATTCATTGAATCTTTTCCTTATGTGATCAAGTACATTAAGGGTAAAGAAAATGTAGTTGCCGACGCGCTTTCACGCATATGCATGCTTGTCACTCAACTTGAGTTGAATGTTATTGGTTTTGAGCATATAAAAGACTTGTATGAGCATGATCCATCTTTTGCTTCTCCTTATGCTAAGTGTTTGAAGCATACGTCTTGGGAACAATATTACATCAAGGATGGTTATCTTATGAGAGCTAACAAACTTTGCATTCCCGAGTCTTCTCTTCGTTTGCTCCTTTTGCAAGAGGCTCATGGAGGTGGACTCATGGGACACTTTGGACACGACAAGACATTCGCCACGCTCTCCAACAACTACTTTTGGCCCAAGATGTTCATGACGTCTCACGCTTCACCAACCGATGCTATACATGTCGCAAAGCTAAGTCTAAAGCTCAATCTCATGGTCTTTACATGCCTCTTCCTATTCCCTATCAACCATGGTAAGACATTACTATGGATTTTTTACTTGGTTTGCCTAGGACTCAAAATGGCAAGGATTCCGTGTTTGTTGTTGTGGATAGATTTTCTAAGATGGCACATTTCATACCTTGCAACAAGATAGACGATGCTTCACATGTTGCAAATCCCTTTTGTAGGGAAATCTTGCGACTCCATGGCATACCAAAGACAATCGTTTCCGATCGTGACGTCAAGTTCTTGAGTTACTTCTGGAAGACCCTATGCGCCAAGCTCGGAATCAAGCTCTTGTTCTCCTCGGCATACCATCCTCAAACCGACAGCCAAACGGAGGTGACGAACCGCACACTATCCACTCTACTTCGTGTCTTGATCAAGAAGAACATCAAGGAGTGGGAAGCATGTCTCCCCATCGCCGAGTACGCCTACAATCGTGAAAGACATTCAACTACCGGCAAGTCCCCCTTCGAGGTCGTCTACGGTTTCAAATCGTTGTCCCCATTGGACATTCTACCACTTCCTCTCCAAGAGCGCACCAACATGGATGCAAGTGAACGAGCAAGCTACATCAAGAAGATGCACGAAGATACAAGGCACACCATTGAGCGCCAAGTACAACGTCAAGCAAACAAGCTCAACGCCAACAAGCAACCCAACATCTTCAACATTGGTGATCTAGTGTGGCTACACCTTCGCAAGGACCGCTTCCCCAAAGAACGCAAGTCCAAGCTTCTCCCTCGAGCCGATGGACCTTTCAAGGTGCTAGCACGCTACAACGACAATGCTTACAAGATCGACCTACCTTGAGACAAATACAACGTGAGCGACATCTTCAACGTCAAGGACCTCGCACCATTCCATGGAGATGAAGCTTTTGATCCGAGGTCGGATCTCTCCCAAGGGGGGGAAGATGATGCGGAGCATCCCATGATCATCCCCATGCATCCACAACCGTCTCATTAAGAGCCAAGAGGACCCATGACACGAGCTAGAACTAGAGCTCTCGAGAACGAGGTGACCTCCTTCCTTATTGATATCACATATGATCCACTCGAGACATGGCTACTACCTAAGTGCGATATGCTATGCATGATTAGGTGTCAAGGGGAACCTCCCGAGGATGCACGTGAAGATGGACAAGCCACCAAGTCCATGGATGAAGAGAACCAACGGAGACGGACAAGATCACCTTCCAGGCCCCGGACATCCGGACATGGCCCCGGACATCCGGCCCCTGGAGCATCTACCAAGGAATCAACCAAACTGGCCAAAACTACAGGGCCCGGACATCCGGCGTCCAAGCCCGGACATCCGGCCCCCAGCCCGGATATCCGGCCCGAAGCCCTGAAATCCGGCGCCCCTCACCCGATTCGGCAGAAACAGACGCCACAGCCCGGACATCCGGCCGGGTAGCCCGGACATCCGGCGCCAAGGCCGGACATCCGCCCGACGCCCGGACATCCGGCCTCTCCTCCTGCGTCACGATGTATCCGGACTTGTCCCATGTACCCTTCGCCCGAGACTATATATACTTCATCCCTTCCTCTTTCTAGGGTTAGCATTGGATTAGCTCATATTCTTGTGTGAGAGCCTTTGCTCATCCACTTGGCTACTTCTCCTCGGAGATCGGGACCTCTACGAAGAAGATCCCCAAGCGGATTCAAGACCCCTTCTAGGGTGGACCCCCTCAAGGCCTCCTCACGGAGAAGAATGGCTACCGTTTGTATCGTCCTTTGTTGACCTTGAATCATGTATCTCCTTTGTGTTCATCGATCTAGCACTTGTGTGACCGATTCCTTGTTGGTTGAGTGTTTTCCCTTGTTCCTCCCCGTGTTTTCCCTCTTATTCTTCCGCATGTTCTTCGTGATTCACCGTAGGATCCGCTCCAACGTGAAAGATCATCCACGTAGGGTTCCGCCCTACATCAACGAGTCTCCATCATCTTGGTATCTACATAAAGAACACCGCTACTCATCATCGCCGGACGGTAACCTCCATATCATCTTGGTATCGTGGTATCCCTCCATTATATTCCCCTTGCCATTGCATTGTTAACCCCTAGCCTTACTTTTGCGTTACTTGCCTATCGAGACTAGCCATTTGAGTATTGCCGGCAACGTTACTTGTGCACATTAGTGATCATACCTTCCATTACATACCATACCATATCATATTGGTATCATATCATCCATTGTGTCTCGAGTTTGTTCCCGCATACACACAATTGCTATCTCGGTTTGTGCATTGTGCAAAATTGGCCATACAAAAAGAAAAGAAAAGAGAATAAGCTTTTAAGCAAAAGAGAGCAAAGAGCTTGTAAGCAAGTGCCATAGCATCATACCACATTGCATATAAGATTGTCATATCCGATCATCTTGGATCATCTTGAGAGAAAAACCGGGACCTCTACAGACATAGCATACTTGGGATCGAAGTTTATCCATTTTGCATCTTATAGGTTGTGCACAAGTGTCAGTATCCGCCTATTGAGCAATCGTGCTAGCGTCTCTCTTGAGTTGTGCAACACGAGCGTTTTCCGTGGATTCCACATTTTGTGCTCATTCATTGGTTGCACGACCCCATTTATCAATCCGTGTGTGTGTTTCCGTGTGCCATTCTTTGCTATTGGTCCATTAGTTTCACTTGCGAATTTGTGAATCTCTTTCAACATTATTGACTCTTGCTAACATTTTGCATTAAATTTTTGTGCCACTATCCTCACCGAGCTCCTCCATAAGCTTTACTTGTGTAGGTGTGAGAACCGACAAGGATTGGTACCAATAGTGCTATTTCATTGTCCGCATTTGAGTGAACTTGATTCATTGTCAACATCGGTCAAGGTACATTGGTATAAGTTCTTCTCTTTCTCCCACTCATATTTGCTCGAGTCTTGTGATGGATAGGCAAGGCATTTCCTCTTCGGTCCTCGACAACAACGACGGGCGTGAACAACTACATCACCAAAGCGCCTATCTTCGATCTACAACGACAAGTGCAAGGCACACAATCAAGATTGCGAGAGCGCATCGAGAACATCTCCATCGACATTCATCACTTCAAGCAAGGAGAAGGGACTACATCGATGTGAAGCTTGCCGCACATAAAGAGGAGCAAGATGCAAGGATGGAGGAGATTAGAGCCTTGATCAAGTCTACTTCCCCTTCGTCATCTTCAAGGCGGCGACATTCAAGCCACAAGTCTTGAGCGCCGGAAACGACGCAAGTGCAAATCGCCCTCGCCCACATCTACATGGCGACCACCATCACGCTCGTGATCAACATCGCCATGAAGAGCAAGTCACGCCCAAGCATCATGTGCACGCATTTACGATGAACGCCAAGGAGCTCAAGCACGACAACGACATCATCAACATGAAGATGCTCCACAAGCGCAAATGCACAAGTCCCAACAAGCCCTACTTCACGCCAAGTCGAAGCTTCATAAGCACAAGAGAAGACCGCGAGGCGACCACCACCAAGAAGGCGCTACGGCTACATCAACCACTTCGGCATCTTCGCCAAGTGTTCTCAAGGCATCTTCGCCTTTTGGACGCACGGCATCTTCGCCTACTTCCCACGCAGTACGCCTACATCGACTTCATCAAGTCCAAGGCGACCACCTACGAGCGAGGGCGACACTTCCATCTTCGGAAGCCCCTCAAGAAGATGGCCGAGCATGGGAAACTCCCTTCGGTCATGGAGACGAGCTATGAGGTGCCACATCATATGGGCCTCCAACACCAAGACGGTGACAAGACGGTCGAGCAAGGGCCATCCCCTTCGACCACGGCGACGAGCGCGAACCTCTTCAACAACATGAAGACGACGCCCACATTGGACTCATACTCCGAGTCAAGCTACGCGACTGCTCATGGAGACATTTGCACCTACATCTCTCCGGCACCCACATATGTCGAGATGCCCCAATTGCCATGTGAGGAGAGCCACCACCCCATGAGTAACATGAGTGACTCCACCATACGTGACATTGAGAGCATTTCCTATGAGAGGATGAGTGTGATCACCACTGGCCCCACACATGAGAGCATGCCACACATCCTATGTGAGGTTGAGCCCGATTTGAGTGACTCCACCAACCATATGAGTGAGAGCATCCTTAAGGGATTGAGTGAGCCACAACACGTAGTGAGTGAGGTAGCTGAGACGGCATGTGAGGCCATTATGATTCCTAACGACTTAACCTCTACTCCTAGTGTGTTTTCTTCTTTGGTGCCAGGTCTCCTACATGACGACACGCCTATCCTTGACGAGTCTATTCCTCCATTGGAGGCGACGATGGCCATGGTGGACGATGATACACCCCCCACATGGTTCCATCAAGATGAAGATGACAACGAATGGATCGTTGACACCTCACCTACAACAAATGAGCGATGCTCCAAAGGTAACATAGGTGATGGTACTTCTCTTGGCCCACTAGTGGACTCTCTTACCATCGATTGTTCCCATGATGTTGACCCACCTATTACCATGCTTCATGCTAGTGAAACTTCTTCATGCCTTGACTTACCTATTTATGATGAATATGATGATGAGCATGTTGAGTTGCCTAGTTGTGATGCTATGCTCCATAGGATATCATGTGAAAATTCTATTGGTCACTTCATGTTTGACAATCCATTGAACTTGTCATATGCTATGAGTGAGATCTCCCATATTGCATCTTCACAATCTCAACATAGTAACTATGCATGCCCCATTAAAATAAATCCCATTTGCACTTATGGCATAGATGACGAGATGATGGTCATAGGCTTTTGCTTCTCTTGTGATGATATTGCCATGCTTCCTTTACATGATTTGCGCAATTCATCTACTATTCCATGCCATGATCACATTGTTCCAAATATGCATTGTTTTGGATGTTGTCAATATTCTCCATGTGATGTTTCCATTAATGCTCATGAGGAGACCCCCATAGTTTCCTCATACATATTAGGAGATCTTGATGCATTACATACTTTGCATGATTCCCATGATTGTGTACACCATATGCATTCCATGAACAACAATATTCTAGACATTTCTCATGATGCATTACACAATTTAAGTCTCCATTATGCGATACATCATAACAAGCCTCTCATGATGGATGACATGTTTCTATATCACGCATCTCATTTATTTGAGCATTGGATATTTTGTGCTAACCGACACATGCATGTGCGCATCATGATGGATGATGTGTACATATACCATGCACACACAATTTTTCCTTTGTCTTTGTTTTCTGTAGGTACTCATGTATACTCGTCAACTTCTCAATCCCAAGAGTTGACGAAACTGATGAGGACATGACTACCTTGGATAAGACCAAAAATATTGCATACATGCATATTTGTCAGGTGATTTCTAGTGCAAACTATTCAATAACCTATTTATGTTATCCAAAACAAAAATACATCACATACTTTTGTGTTTTGTCTAATTGTAGGTGTATGGGACATTTGTACAATACACATATGAAGATAAGGGAAAAGGAGAAGTTTAGGTGCTGTTCAAAAGTCCTCTCACGTCACTTTTGGACCAAGAGAAGATAGGGTCCAAGTCTCTCACGTTCTGGACTCAGATTCGGACTGCATGCATATACCTGACTCAAAACGTCAATAACTTTTCACCCGGACTCCAAATTGGGTGATTCTTTTTTTGTTGGAAAATAGATTTCGTGCACCTTCCAACCCAATTGGATTCACCTTCAAATTCGTCCGGAGCGTTGAGTTATGGACGAAACAATCTGATGCTGCAACAGAATCCGAGTCAAACTACAAGTTCAAAGGTGTTACGTCACCTCCACTTGGGCCCATTGGCCTTGTACGACCTAGGGTTAGTGTTAGGCTGCCTTGGGACGTCCTCCCACCTCCTTGGCCGCCACCCCTTGATCCTATATAAGTAGATCCATCTAGTAGCTTTTTCCTTGGGATTTGTTTAGTTAAAGTTAGCCATTGCAACTTCGCGGTACTTCGCTTTGTGTCCAACAACCAGACCAAGACCGCTTACGGATCCCCACCATTATCAATACTTCATATATATTCGCAATATTCAGATTGCTTTATCATATTCTTGCTCGCTCTTCGATTGCTTGCGTGAATAGACCTTCGTGGTCAGGTTGATCGTGCTCGGCGTGGTCAATAACCTCTCGGAGTTGGTTTAGCGATTGCTAAGGCGCAACGTCGGCACGCTTGTAGTCGGATCGTCAAAGTCGTCTCCACCAAATCGATAGTTATCATCTCATCGAAAGATCGGGACACCCTCGCCTCTATCAAGTGGTATCGGTTTTCATGTTGCTCGGTGAGAATTTCCAATTATCCCTAGATTAGATTTATTTTCTTACCTATTGTCCAAGAAAAGCCACAAAAAAGTTAGATCTATTCATCCTTTGTCCAAGCCACCGAGCCTTTGCAGTTTTCTTTTCATTGTTTGCATTATTGAATTATCGGTTGCATCGTCGTGTCGAGTTGCTGGTCTTATTGTCTAGTTCGTTTAGAGTTTCGAGTTCTGTTCACATTAGTCACGCCGCCGCTGCATCGTTATCCCTTTCGTTGACCACCATCCATCCATCAATTTCCACCACGTGCTACCCACCATTCATTGTCATAATCATAGTTGAGATCGTTCACATCTTCACTTGATCCAATCTGCATCTTATCTAGTTTGTTTGGAAAGAGGGAGAGAAAAAAGAGAGAAAAAGTAAAAAAAGTCAAAGAAGAAAAGAGAGAGAAGAAAAGAACAAAAAGTGTGAGAAAAAAGAGAGAAGAAAAAAATTCGGATCTATCTAGAATCAATCTCATACCTGAATTCGGATTGGAATCTGTTTATGCACTGTTCAGTAAATCAGGTGTATCTTCCTCATACGAAGTCCGTTTTGGCTCCGTGAGTACTCAAATTAAAGCTAGCGACGAGGCGCATCTAAATAGTTGCAGAAGCTAGTTCAATATTTGGCACCTCAAAATCAGCTTCTAAATAGGTCTTTTTGCCCTCCGAAGTTCGTGAACACAGCTTATTCCAGCTTTTCAAACCGGTTTTAGAAAAAAAAATTGACTCCTCATATCAAATCGGAATTGAGTGATTCTTTTTGCATTGGAAAACTTGAGTTAGTAGCATTCTTTGAAAAAGTTATCAGAAAATTGGCTCAAAATTTTCAAGAGGAAAATTGGAGAGAGAGTTGTTGTATATCCTGCTTGGCAGTTGTTCTTCATCATTATCTTTACTGCCGTTGTGCTCTTCACTTATATCTTGCTGTCTAGAGCTCTCATTATCCTTCATTGATGCTAGTTGTGCTACGCCGTGACCTCATTAGTGTTCTAGGCTCGCGTCTCTAGTTCGGTCTAGCCTAGGACCAAAGACAAAGACTATCGTTGAGCGTTTATTCAACATTGCATCTTTGAATTGATTATTGCTAATCTTTTGCTACCATATATAGCCAACCCAGCTCCACATATTTCTACACCGTGTATACGTACGCTCCCCTGGCAATCTCTTTACACAAGCTTTGAGAGTTTTGACTACTTCGGTTGCCGATCACCGCCTGCTGCTGGGTAAGAACTGGTAAGAATTTGAGATTTGCTTGACGGATTTGTGACTGTTCACCACACCACCACCACCACTTCCTAGTAATCTGTCGAATCATATTCTTGTGTGTTTCTATTGCTGCTAACCGTGGCAGGATCACAAGCCGACGAGACTGACTGGGAGAACATGACAAACAAAGCGCTACATGATAAGTCTCAACAAATGATGAGTGGGCAGGTGGACGATGTTCTAAATAGATTTGAAGAGGCCATGGAGAAGATAGATGGCATTGAGAAGGCGCTCAAACAAAGCTCGATAACAAGTTTAATGAATTGCTCGCTGCCTACCACCACCACCACCGGCTGCACCTAATGCACCTCTACAACAACAACAACGACTACCTCCACATCGCTGAAGCAACCCTCCGCCGAAGCGAGCCGTGTCCCTCTTCACTGGCCAAGCTGTTGGTGCCGCTGTTGATACTTCCGTGGCTCCTCGCTGGCGATGTGGGGAGGATGATTATGTGAGAGAGTACGAGGATGAGGTTGATCAACTTCAGAACTACGTGCAAGTGCAACCACCAGCACCACAACCACCCGGTCGTCCACATGCAAATAATGGCAATGTTAGGGCTCCCCTCGTGAGAGATCATGACCATCTCCCTAAACCGAGTGATAGAGGCAAAGGTGTCCCGCCTTCGATGAGATGTTGGTTTTCGCTTTGGAGGAAGTCGACTTTGACGATCCGATCATTTAACGCGGCGAGGACGCCGCGCCTTAGCAATCGCTAAACCAACTCCGAGAGGTTATTGACCACGCCGAGCACGATCAACTCGACCACGAGGGTCTGCTTTCCTGCGAGCAAACGAAGAACAAGCAAGAAACTGAGATTGCAATCTGGATATTGCGAATATAAGATGAAAGCTTTATTGATCAAGGTGGGGTTCTGTGACGCCTTTGTGCAGTCGTTGAACACAAACGGCACGCGAAGTTGCAGCTATGGCGAACTTTTAATCTAAACAAAACCCGAAGTCTAAACGACGCCCTAAGGGCTGTATATATGGAGGAAGAGGAGGGAATTTCGTGGCCCTTGAGGGAGGGGTCCGAAACCATCCCTAACTCTTGTTTCCCCACACACATACGGACTCTAAAAACAGCCTATACTTAAGTATTTCGAAATTACATGGGCCTGGCCCAATAATAAGGTGACGCAGCACCTAGAATAGCCTATGGACGAATATTATGAAGTGGCATCTTGTATATTTCGTCCAAGGCTTCATGCACCCATTATGGTGGCTTCAAAGTCCTGAAATCATCACTTGTAACTCCGTTCTTGTTCCCTTTGCGCATGGCATTTTCTCCATGCTTGTTCTTGCTCCAATGTCCATCCTTCTCCAAGCTAGGGCCTTCATTTGTAAGCAAAACAAATGTATCCAATTTAGGCAGCATCATATTCTCATGAACATTAGAATCATTACCAAGAAACGAAAGTACCTGATAATTTAATTGGCGTGCGCGAGCTCTAGTAATTGGTCCAGTATATGTAGCAGTAGGGGCTGTGGGTGTAACAATGGTATTGCTGTCCTCATCACTGAAGTTGAATATTCCACCATTTGAGGGTAGATATGTTCCTGATCTATATCTTACTTGGGAGTTAGAAACTGTACAACGATTTACATGTTTACAATATCCTGAGGAGAGACGTGTTCCCATTGCTGTTTGTGCTTTCACTAGCTTTGCATGTGTTTGGTGGTGCGAACATTGTAGATTATATCCTGCTCCAGCTACTTGGACTGCTTTGAAAACTGCTATGCGTACTCGTTGGGTTCCACCATATTATCAACGTGAATTACTTCAAAAATTGCAGCGCTTAAGACAAGGAAAAATTCGGTAGAAGAATATTATCAGGAATTACAAACTGGCTTGATTAGATGTGGTATTGTTGAGGAGAATGAAGCTATGCTTGCACGTTTTCCGGGTGGATTAAATAGAGATATTCAGACCATTCTAGACTACAAGGATTATACTAATATCACTCGATTATTCCATCTTGCTTGTAAAGCTGAACGTGAAGTGCAGGATCGATGTGCGTTGGCGCGGACTAACTTTTCTCGCAGGTCGACCTTCATCATGGACACCACGTGCATCATCTACTTCCACACGTTCTACTACACCGCACCTCCGTGGCTGCCACCTCCAACCGTGATACAAGAAAGGCACAACCACCACTATTCCGCCAAGAGCACACTGCCGGGCCTACACAGTAGCTCTTCTTCTTCCATGGCGTCAACAGACACACAAGTGATATTATTTGTCGTCGTTGTAAGGGAAGAGGACACTTTATGAGAGAATGCCAATCTCAGCGTGTGATGATTGCTAATGAGGATGGTGGGTATGAGTCCGCTTAGTGACTATGATGAAGAGACTTTGGCTCTTATTACGCATGAAGAACACGGTGGAGAGGATTCTGATCATGAGACGCAATACATGGCTGTCAAGATGCCGACAGTATGAATGTTTAGTTGCTCAACGTGTTTTGAGTGTGCAGGTTACACAAGTCGAGCAAAATCAGAGGCATAACTTGTTCCATACAAAGGGAGTTGTGAAGGAACGTTCTATTCAAGGCCATCATAGATGGAGGGAGCTGCAACAACTTGGCTAGCATGGATATGGTGGAGAAGCTTTCTCTCACCACAAGACCACATCCACATCCTTACTACATCCAATGGTTCAACAACAGCTGCAAGGTTAAGGTAACACGCATCGCTCGTGTGTATTTTAGTATCTCTACATATGCTGATTATGTTGACTGTGATGTGGTACCTATGCAAGCATGTTCCTTATTACTTGGTAGACCATGGCAATTTGATAAAAATTCTGTACACCATGGTAGAAACAATCAAGATACTCTTGTTCACAAGGATAAAAATATTACTTTGCTTCCTATGACTCCTGATTCAATTTTGAAAGATGATATTAATAGAGCTAATAAAGCAAAACAGGAGAAAAATAAGAGTGAAAATCAGATTGTGGCAAAAGAATTTGAGCAACAAATGAAGCCTAATAATAAACCATCTAATGTTCCTTCTGAAATTAAACTGAAAAGTGCATGTTTACTTGCCACCAAATCTGATATTGAGGAGCTAGATTCTAGCAAATCTGTTTGCTATGCTTTTGTGTGCAAAGAGGCATTATTTTCATTCGAGGACGTGCCTTCCTCTTTGCCCTCGCTGTCACTAACATTTTGCAGGAGTTCACCGACGCCTTCCCACAAGACGTGCCACCGGATTACCACCTATTCGAGGGATTGAGCATCAAATTGACTTAATTCCGGTGCATCGCTACCCAACCGTGCACCATACCGCACCAATCCAGAGGAGATGAAGGAGATTATGCGTCAAGCATGTGAGCTGCTCGACAAAGGTTATATACGCGAATCTCTTAGTCCTTGTGCTGTTCCTATTATACTAGTGCCTAAAAAGGATGGTACGTCAGCGTATGTGTGTTGATTGTAGAGGCATTAATAATATTACTATTCGTTATCGTCATCCTATTCCTAGGCTAGATGATATGCTTGATGAATTGAGTGGCTCTACAATATTCTCCAAAGTTGATTTATGTAGTGGATACCATCAAATTCGTATGAAATTGGGAGATGAATGGAAAACAGCATTTAAAACTAAGTTTGGTTTATATGAGTGGTTAGTCATGCCTTTTGGGTTAACTAATGCACCTAGTACTTTCATGAGACTAATGAACGAAGTTTTACGTGCTTTCATTGGACGATTTGTGGTAGTCTATTTTGATGATATACTGATTTATAGCAAATCTTTGGAAGAACATTTGGAACATTTACGTCTTGTTTTTAATGCTCTACGTGATGCACGCTTGTTTGGTAACCTTGGGAAGTGCACCTTTTGCACCGACCGAGTATCTTTTCTTGGCTATGTTGTTACACCACAGTGGAATTGAAGTTGATAAAGCCAAGATTGAAGCTATTGAGAGTTGGCCGCAGCCCAAAACGGTCACACAAGTGAGGAGTTTTCTTGGACTCGCTGGTTTCTATAGGCGCTTTGTGAGAGACTTTAGCACCATTGCTGCACCTCTCAATGAACTTACAAAGAAGGATGTGCCTTTTGTTTGGGGTACCGCATGTGAAGAAGCCTTCACGGTATTGAAAGATAAGTTGACACATGCTCCTTTACTCCAACTTCCCGACTTTAATAAGACTTTTGAGCTTGAATGTGATGCTAGTGGAATTGGATTAGGAGGTGTGTTATTACAAGATGGCAAACCTGTTGCATACTTTTCCGAAAAATTGAGTGGGCCTAGTCTGAACTATTCTACTTATGACAAAGAATTATATGCTCTTGTTCGGACTTTAGAGACATGGCTACATTATTTATGGCCCAAAGAATTTGTTATACATTACGATCATGAATCTTTGAAACATATTAAAAGTCAAGCTAAACTGAATCGTAGACATGCTAAATGGGTTGAATTCATTGAGACTTTCTCTTATGTCATTAAACACAAGAAGGGTAAAGAAAATGTTATTCTTGATGCTTTGTCTCGTCGCTATACTATGCTTTCACAACTTGACTTCAAAATATTTGGTTTGGAGACCATCAAAGATCAATATGTGCATGATGCTGATTTTAAAGATGTAATGCAGAATTGTAAAGAAGGAAGAACATGGAACAAGTTCGTTATTAAGGATGGTTTTGTGTTCCGTGCTAACAAGCTATGCATTCCTCGCTAGCTCTGTCGCCTTTTTGTTGTTGCAGGAGGCGCATGGAGGAGGATTAATGGGACACTTTGGGCGTGAAGAAGACGGAGGATATACTTGCTACACATTTCTTTTGGCCAAAGATGAGACGGGATGTTGAGCGTTTTGTTGCTCGCTGCACTACATGTCAAAAAGCTAAGTCACGACTCAATCCTCATGGTTTATATATGCCTTTGCACTGTACCTAGTGTTCCTTGGGAGGATATATCTATGGACTTTGTTTTAGGTTTACCTCGAACAAAGAAGGGAGGGATAGCATATTTGTTGTCGTGGATAGATTCTCTAAAATGGCACACTTTATACCATGTCATAAAAGCGATGATCTTTGTTAATGTTGCTGATTTGTTCTTTCGTGAAATTATTCGCTTGCATGGTGTGCCAAATACTATTGTTTCAGATCGTGATACTAAATTTCTTAGCCACTTTTGGAGATGTTTATGGGCTAAGTTGGGGACTAAACTGCTTTTAGTACTACTTGTCACCCCCAAACCGATGGATAAACTGAAGTAGTCAATAGAACATTGTCTACTATGCTTAGGGCTGTTTTGAAGAATAATAAGAAAATGTGGGAAGAATGCTTGCCTCATATTGAATTTGCTTATAATCGTTCATTGCATTCTACTACTAAGATGTGCCCTTTTGAAATTGTGTATGGCTTCCTACCTCATGCACCTATTGATTTGTTGCCTCTTCCATCTTCGGAGAAGGTTAATTTTGATGCTAAAGAACGTGCTGAATTAATTTTAAAAATGCATGAGTTAACTAAGGAAAACATTGAGCGTATGAATGCTAAATATAAACTTGTCGGAGATAAGGGTAGAAAACATGTTGTCTTTGCACCGGAGATCTTGTTTGGTTACATTTGCGTAAGGATAGGTTTCCTAATTTGCGCAAATCAAAGCTAATGCCACGTCTTGATGGTCCATTTAAGGTGTTAGAGAAAATAAATGATAATGCATATAAACTTGAGCTGCCTGCAGATTTTGGGGTTAGTCCCACTTTTAACATTGCAGATTTGAAGCCTTATTTGGGTGAGGAAGATGAGTTTCACGAGGACGACTTCATTTCAAGAAGGGAGGATGTTGAGGACATCAATACCATTGTTACACCCACAGCCCTCGCTGCTATACATACCGGACCAATTACTAGAGCTCAAGACGCCAATTGAATTATCGTACTTTCGCTTTCTTGGTAACGATTCCAATGTTCATGAGAATATGATGCTGCCTACATTGGATACATTTGTTTTGCTTACAAATGAAGGGCCTACCATGGACAAGAAAGATGAACCTTAGAGCAAGTTCAAGCATGGAGATGTTGGCATGCGCAAGGGAAACAAGAACGGAGTTACAAGTGATGATTCCAGGACTTTGAAGCCACACTAATGAGAGCATGAGGCCTTGGACGAAATATACAAGATGCCACTTCATAATATTCGTCCATAGGCTATTCTAGGTGCTGCGTCACCTTATTATTGGGCCAGGCCCATGTAATTTCGAAATACTTAAGTGTAGGCTGTTTTAGAGTCCGTATGTGTGGGGAAACAAGAGTTAGGGTTGGTTTGGACCCCTCCCTCAAGGGCCACGAAATTCCTCCCTTTCTCCATATATACAACCCTTAGGGCGTCGTTTAGACTTTAGGTTTTGTTTAGATCAAAAGTTCGCCATAGCTGCAACTTCGTACTTCATTTGTGTTCAACGACTGGACCAAGGCGCCTCGTAACCCCACCTTCATTAATAAAGCTTTCCTCTTATATTCGCAATATCCAGATTGCAATCTTAGTTTCTTGCTTGTTCTTCGCTTTGCTCGCAGGAAACAGGCCCTCGTGGTCGAGTTGATCGTGCTCCGGCGTGGTCAATAACCCTCGGAAGTTGGTTTAGCGATTGCTAAAGCGCGACGCCTCGCACGCACGTAGTCGGATCGTCAAGGTCGACTCCCACGTAAACGATAGCCACCATCTCATCGAAACATCGGGACACCTTTGCCTCTATCAAGTGGTATCAGTTTTCATGTTGCTCGGTGAGAATTTCCAATTATCCCTAGATTAGATTTATTTTCTTACCTATTGTCCAAGAAAAAGCCACCAGAAAAGTTAGATCTATTCATCATTTGTCCTAGCCAGTCCAAGCCTTTGCAATTTTCTTTTCATTGTTTGCATTATTGAATTATCGGTTGCATCGTCGTGTCGAGTTGCTGGTCTTAGTGTCTAGTTCCTTTAGAGTTTCGAGTTCTGTTCACATTAGTCACACCGCCGCTGCATCATTATCCCTTCCACTGTCCACCATACCATCCATCAATTTTCACCACGTGCTATACACTATTCATTGTCATAATCATAGTTGAGGTCATTCACATCTTCGCTGATCCAATCTGCATCTTATCTAGTTTGTTTTGGAAAAAGAGAAAAAAGAGAGAAAAAAGAGAAAAAAGTAAAAAAGTCAAAAAAGAGAAAGAAAAAGGAAAAAAAGTATGAGAAAAAAAAGAGAGAAGAAAAAAAAACAAAGTTTGGATCTATCTAGACTCAATCTCGTAGCTGAATTCGGATTGGAATCTGTTTTATGCACTGTTCAGTAAAACAGGCATAACTTCCTCATACGAAGTCCGCTTTGGCTCCGCGAGTACTCAAATTAAAGCTAGAGACGAGCCGCATCTAAATAGTTGCAGAAGATAGTTCAATATTTGGCACCTCAAAATCGGCTCCTAAATAGGTCTTTTTGCCCTCCGAAGTTCGTGAACACAGCTTATTCCAGTTTTTCAAATCAGTTTTAGAATTTTTGACTCCTCATATCAACTCGGAATTGAGTGATTCTTTTGCATTGGAAAGCTTGAGTTAGTAGCATTCTTTGAAAAAGTTATCAGAAAATTGGCTCAAACTTTTCAAGAGGAAAACTGAGAGAGAGTTGTTGTATATCCCGCTTGGCAGTTGTTTTTCATCATTATCTTTACTGCCGTTGTGCTATTCACTTATATCTTGCTGTCTAGAGCTACTCATTATCCTTCATTGATGCTAGTTGTGCTACGCCGTGACCTCATTAGTGTTCTAGGCTCGCGTCTCTAGTCTGGTCTAGCCTAGGACCAAAGACAAGATCTGCGTCGTTGAGCGTTTATTCAACATTGCATCTTTGAATTGATTATTGCTAATCTTTCGCTACCATATATAGCCAACCCAGCTCCACATATTTCTACACCGTATACGTGACGCCTCCCTGGCAATCTCTTTACACAATCTTCAGAGTTACTTGACACCGCTGGTTGCCTGTCACCGCTTCTTTGCATGGTAAGAACTTGTAAGACATTGATATTTGCTTTATCGTGAGCTGCTTTTACCACCACATCCTAGTAGTTATAGAAACATTATTTTTGGATTTTGTTTCTTGTTCTACTAATCATGACAGGATCCAGAGTCAATTCATGGGCTTTGTCGATCATGGAGACATGCCATCACCTATGCAAATACCACAACCGTCACGAGAGGTGCACAAACATCCAAATGCACATGATCAGGTTCATGTTTCTATACCACCATTTAATGGCCGTTTTAGACCTCCTTTATATATTGAATGGGAGTTAGACATAAATAATATATTTGCTTCCCATAATTTTGATGAACGTAAAAAGTTATGGTTGCGGTTGGTTCTTTCACCGGTTATGCTCTAGTTTGGTGGAGTGAATATTGTCGGTTACACCTGATTATGTACCTAATACTTGGGATGATTTAAAACATGTCATGAGAGATAGATTCGTCGATGTTTATTATACTCGTGGCATGATTAAAAACTGGAACATTTAAAACAAGGTAGTGACACCGTAACAAAATATTATGATGATTTACAAACTACCTTGTTGCACTCATTTTTAGAAGAAAGTGAAGAAGATTTTATGGATAGATTTTGTGGAGGATTAAACCATAATATTCAGGAGATACTAATTCATGAAGAGTGTTATCCTATGGACCATTTGTTTCGTCTTGCTTGCAAAGCTGAACAGGAAATAAAACGACGTGTTGCCCACAAGGAGAACAAGCGCACGGTGCACATTCCAACTGTTGATACATATGTTTATTCAACTACTAGGCGCATTTATGACAACCACATCCGTTGTTGCGAGGACTACATCATCTCCACCATGTGACACATCATCATCGAGAGTGCTGCATCATCCGAGTTGACTATAAGAGGTAATGACAAAGGTACAGATTTTCCACTTTTACATGAGAATGATGCATGCCTAGTTAACTTGAATACATCATGTGTTGAGCTACCCACTACTTTGATCACACCACCTATTTTAGAGGATTATATTGATAATTTGACTTTGCCATGTGATCAAACAACTGGAATACCAACAATTTTGAGTGCACCCATTGAATTAATTGTTGATGCAAAAGAATCAATATTTAATCATTTTGATATGACCTCTAATCTTGGTGATGATTCTGTGTCGAATGACTTATTGCATGTTTACTTATTTAAGCATGTTGTAGCATGTAAACTTGATGCAAGTAAGGTTTATTCAGCAATGTTGTGATGGTTTAATGATGAACATTGTCAATCTTTTGAAATGAATAAGATCATCAATAATATGTGCAAAACGAGTTGCAATATTTTAATTCATTCTAATTCTTGTGATAATGTATTGGCTTTAGATTTTATGAACTATGCAAGTTACTCATCTATTTATGTGTCATATGTGCAAAAATCAAGGGAAATAAAATGGATGACATATACATATACAATATGTACACCTTGTCTCTTTTGTTAGCCACATTTCAGACTAAGAACCGCCGAGGACGGCTTTGTTTTCAAGAAGTGGAGGATGATGAGGACATGACTACCTTGGATAAGACCAAAAATATTGCATACATGCATATTTGTCGTGTGATTTCTAGTGCAAACTATTCAATAACCTATTTATGTTATCCGTAACAAAAATACATAAAATACTTTTGTGTTTTGTCTAATTGTAGGTGTATGGGACATTTGTACAATACACATATGAAGATAAGGGAAAAGGAGAAGTTTAGGTGTTGTTCAAAAAGTCCTCTCACGTCACTTTTGGACCAAGAGAATATAGGGTCCAAGTCTCTCACGTTCTGGACTCAGATTCGGACTGCACAGACATACCTGACTCAAAACGTCAATAACTTTTTCATCCAGACTCCAAATTGGGTGATTCTTTTTTTGTTGGAAAATAGATTTCGTGCACCTTCCAACCCAATTGGATTCACCTTCAAATTCGTCCGGAGCGTTGAGTTATGGACGAAACAATCTGATGCTGCAACAGAATCCGAGTCAAACTACAAGTCCAAAGGTGTTACGTCACCTCCACTTGGGCCCATTGGCCTTGTACGACCTAGGGTTAGTGTTAGGCTGCCTTGGGACGTCCTCCCACCTCCTTGGCCGCCACCCCTTGCTCCTATATAAGTAGATCCATCTAGTAGCTTTTTCCTTGGGATTTGTTTAGTTAAAAGTTAGCCATTGCAACTTCGCGGTACTTCGCTTTGTGTCCAACGACTGCACCAAGACCGCTTACGGATCCCCACCTTTATCAATACTTCATATATACTCGCAATATTCAGATTGCTTTATCATATTCTTGCTTGTTTTTCGATTGCTTGCAGGAATAGACCTTCGTGGTTAGGTTGATTGTGCTCCGGCGTGGTCAATAACCTCTCGGAGTTGGTTTAGCGATTGCTAAGGCGCAACGTCGTGCACGTTTGTAGTCGGATCGTCAAAGTCGTCTCCACCAAATCGATAGTTATCATCTCATCGAAAGATCGGGACACCCTCGCCTCTATCAGAAACGAGCTCTTGAGAGCAACGATGTTTTGGGATCCCGTGGACTATACTCACCAACGTCCCCTTCGCGCAAGGACTACGCGCAACTCCTCTACTTGGCTCTCACATGGTTATGGGCTATTTACCACTTGTCACCTTATGCCCATACTATTGTGTTCACTTGCATGTTATGCTTGCTTCTATGCCTTTTCCATGCAATTGTGACCCTTGCTTGCATATACCCATGATTCACCATTATGATACTCCTATGTGTATTTGCATGCTTGGTGGAGATCCTTGTTGCTTTTGCCATGTTTATCATGTGCCCCATGCTATTGTTGATTGTTGTGTTGGGAGAGTCATGATGTCACATTGCTATTTACATATGGCCTCTCGCCAATACATTGATGATAATTTTATCATATCTTGCTTTCATGCTTGTGCTGTGCCATGTGATGAGGACATGACTACCTTGGATAAGACCAAAAATATTGCATACATGCATATTTGTCAGGTGATTTCTAGTGCAAACTATTCAATAATCTATTTATGTTATCCAGAACAAAAATACATCACAAACTTTTGTGTTTTGTCTAATTGTAGGTGTATGGGACATTTGTACAATACACTTATGAAGATAAGGGAAAAGGAGAAGTTTAGGTGCTGTTCAAAAAGTCCTCTCACGTCACTTTTGGACCAAGAGAAGATAGAGTGCTAGTCTCTCACGTTCGGACTCAGATTCGGACTGCAGACATACCTGACTCAAAACGTCAATAACTTTTTCATCCGGACTCCAAATTGGGTGATTCTTTTTTTTTGTTGGAAAATAGATTTCGTGCACCTTCCAACCCAATTGGATTCACCTTCAAATTCGTCTGGAGCGTTGATTTATGGACGAAACAACTGATGTCGCAGCAGAATCCGAGTCAAACTACAAGTCCAAAGGTGTTACGTCACCTCCGCTTGGGCCCATTGGCCTTGTACGACCTAGGGTTAGTTTCAGGCTGCCTTGGGACGTCCTACCACCTCCTTGGCCGCCACCCCTTGATCCTATATAAGTAGATCCATCTAGTAGTTTTTTCCTTGGGATTTGTTTAGTTAAAAGTTAGCCATTGCAACTTCGTGTACTTCGTTTGTGTCCAACGACCAGACCAAGACCGCTTACGGATCCCCACCATTATCAATACTTCATATATATTCGCAATATTCAGATTGCTTTATCGTATTCTTACTTGTTCTTCGATTGCTTGCAGGAATAGACCTTCGTGGTCAGGTTGATCGTGCTCCAGCGTGGTCAATAACCTCTCGGAGTTGGTTTAGCGATTGCTAAGGCGCAACGTCGTGCACGTTTGTAGTCGGATCGTCAAAGTCGTCTCCACTAAATCGATAGTTATCATCTCATCGAAAGATCGGGACACCTCGCCTCTATCAAGTGGTATCAGTTTTCAGGTTGCTCGGTGAGTATTTCCAATTGTCCCTAGATTCGATTTATTTTCTTACCTATTGTCCAAGAAAAGGCCACCAGAAAAGTTAGATCTATTCATCATTTGTCCTAGCCAGTCCAAGCCTTTGTAATTTTCTTTTCATTGTTTGCATTATTGAATTATCGGTTGCATCTTCGTGTCGAGTTCTTGGTCTTAGTGTCTAGTTCCTTTAGAGTTTCGAAGTTCTGTTCACATTAGTCACGACGCCGCTGCATCATTATCCCTTCCACTGTCCACCATACCATCCATCAATTTCCACCACGTGCTATGCACTATTCATTGTCATAATCATAGTTGAGGTCATTCACATCTTCGCTTGATCCAATCTGCATCTTATCTAGTTTGTTTTGGAAAAGAGAAAAAGAGAGAAAAAAGTAAAAAAAGTCAGAGAAAAAAGAGAAAGAAAAGCAAAAAAAGTGTGAGAAAAAAAGAAGAAAAAAAACAAAGTTTGGATCTATCTAGACTCAATCTCGTAGCTGAATTTGGATTGAATCGCTTTTGTGCACTGTTCAAGAAAACAGGCATAACTTCCTCATCTGAAGTCCGTTTTGGCTCATGAGTACTCAAATTAAAGCTAGAGACGAGCCGCATCTCAATAGTTGCAGAAGCTAGTTCAATATTTGGCACCTCAAAATCGGCTCCTAAATAGGTCTTTTTGCCCTTCGAAGTTCGTGAACATAGCTTATTCCAGTTTTTCAAATCAGTTTTAGAATTTTTTGACTCCTCATATCAACTCGGAATTGAGTGATTCTTTTTGCATTGGAAAGCTTGAGTTAGTAGCATTCTTTGAAAAAAGTTATCAGAAAATTGGCTCAAACTTTTCAAGAGGAAACCGGAGAGAGAGTTGTTGTATATCCTGCTTGGCGCTTGTTTTTCATCATTATCTTTACTGCCGTTGTGCTCTTCACTTATATCTTGCTGTCTAGAGTTACTCATTATCCTTCATTGATGCTAGTTGTGCTACGCCGTGACCTCATTAGTGTTCTAGGCTCGCGTCTCTAGTCCGGGTCTAGCCTAGGACCAAAGACAAGATCTATCGTTGAGCGCTTATTCAACATTGCATCTTTGAATTGATTATTGCTAATCTTTTGCTACCATATATAGCCAACCCAGCTCCACATATTTCTACACCGTGTATACGACGCCCCCGGCAATCTCTTTACACAATCTTCAGAGTTACTTGACACCGCTGGTTGCTGTCATCGCTTTCTTTGCATGGTAAGAACTTGTAAGACATTGATATTTGCTTTCTTGTGAGCGCTTTTACCACCACATCCTAGTAGTTATAGAAACATTATTTTTGGATTTTGTTTCTTGTTCTACTAATCATGACAGGATCCAGAGTCAATTCATGGGCTTTGTCGATCATGGGAGACATGCCACCACCTATGCAAATACCACAACCGTCACGAGAGGTGCACAAACATCCAAATGCACATGATCAGGTTCATGTTTCTATACCACCATTTAATGGCCGTTTTAGACCTCCTTTATATATTGAATGGGAGTTAGACATAAATAATATATTTGCTTCCCATAATTTTGATGAACGTAAAAAGTTATGGTTGCGGTTGGTTCTTTCAACTTGGTTATGCTCTAGTTTGGTGGAGTGAATATTGTCGGTTACACCCTGATTATGTACCTAATACTTGGGATGATTTAAAACATGTCATGAGAGATAGATTCGTCGATGTTTATTATACTGTGGCATGATTAAAAACTGTAACATTTAAAACAAGGTAGTGACACCGTAACAAAATATTATGATGATTTACAAACTACCTTGTTGCACTCATTTTTAGAAGAAAGTGAAGAAGATTTTATGGATAGATTTTGGGGAGGATTAAACCATAATATTCAGGAGATACTAATTCATGAAGAGTGTTATCCTATGGACCATTTGTTTCGTCTTGCTTGCAAAGCTGAACAGAAATAAAACGACGTGTTGCCCACAAGGAGAACAAGCGCGGTGCACATTCCAACTGTTGATACATATGTTTATTCAACTACTAGGCGTACTATGACAACCACATCCGTTGTTGCGAGGACTACATCATCTCCACCATGTGACACATCATCATCGAGAGTGCCTGCATCATCTGAGTTGACTATAAGAGGTAATGACAAAGGTACAGATTTTCCACTTTTACATGAGAATGATTGATGTAGGGCGGAACCCTACGTGGGCGATCTTTCACGTTGGAGCGGATCCTACGGGGAATCACGATGAACACGGAGAAGAACGGGGAGAAATCACAAGGGGAAACACTCAAGAACAAGTCCAATCACACATCCACTAGACAATCAAACACACAAGATCCACAAGGTACATGAACAACAAAAGGAAAGATACAAGGTAAGGTTCATCTCCGAGAGGAGGTCTTGGTGGGGTCCGCCCAAGATGGGGGTCTTGATGATATCCCGCAGGATCTTCTCACATGGAGGTCTTGAACTCCATGGGAGTGGTAGTCTCTCTCTCTCAAGGGAAGAGGTAGGAGCAAAGCTCACCTAAGAATGAGCTATCATATTTGCTAACCCGAGAAAGGAGGTGGAGGTGGTCTATTTATAGTCTAAGCCACGAAGGGGTAAGTGGGAGAGGGATACAAGGCCAAAGGCCCACGGCAATGCACCACAGCGCTTGACGTCCGGAAGGGGCCTGACGTCCGAAGCTTCGGGACGGTTCGGACGTCTCTAAGTCTTCGGACATCCAGAATTTCGTTCTGTCGCCATAGCACCGGTCGTCCGGTCGGTGTCGGTCGTCTGCTGTTGGGACTTGTCGGACGTCCGCATTCGCTTGGTCGTCTGCCATTGGAGAGTGTCGGACGTCCGTGGCCTCCGGCCGTCCGACGCCGGGACTCCGCAGCTCCGCTTTTTTCCGTCTTCTCTTCTGTGCTTCTCGCGGATGGTGTAGGTGTTCCTTGGCGCTTGCACTCCTCCTCGTCGTCCGTGAAGCTCCGGCAATACCTATGCATGCACACGAGTGGAGTGTCAAGTAGTATACCATCCTCGAAGGGGTCAAGTGAACACGATGTAAAGGAGAAGATTCACCTTTATGTATGAGAAGTAGAGGTCGACGTGTCACTTGCCAAACGGACTCTTGACATGGTGATGACCATAGGATGCTCCGCATCATCCCTCCCTTGGAAAAGATCCGACCTCGGATCAAAAACCAAATCACCATGGGAAAGAGATGGCGGTGCCGTGTCGAAGCAGACGATCACCAAGCACTCATCATCTTGAAGCTCGAAATAAGCACTCTCCAATGTCGCACCATCTTGTGATTCCTTCAAAAGGAGCAAATAGAACAAACACTTGGAAAAACAAATGTGGTTAGCGTTAGTGCAAAACCAAGCATTCAAGAGGTGATTCACCAAACAAGTGTTGTCATCAAGCATAGCATAGGGTGTGACAAAGGATTGTGACATGGCATGTAAGCATATGAATTGAGCAAAATCAAGGTCATCATGGAAACAAGCATGTAAATGTGAGGTAGTGATGCAAATATGTGTGACAAGAGAATAAGCATCTACCTCAAGATCATAGCAAACATGCATAAAGTGCTCGACAAATGGTCGATGGTAGGCATAGGAATCATTCACAACACCAAATAAGATGAGATGTCTAAACACATGGGTCAAGTGCAAGGCAATCCAAGCATAATGTGCATAGGGTGTAGTGAAGATGGAGTGGCACTCAACACAATAGAAAGAGCAATTGTTCATCATGTGTGAGGCAATCAAGTGAATCATGTGACAAGCAAAGGGACATGGCATATGTGAAGAAATGATATTGGTGCAACCAATCATATGATAGTAGCAAGTAGACCAAGAATTGGATGCAACACACAAGCTATATATATCATGAAGCATGGAAATGTGGCAATCATGGGTGAAAGCAATATCTCGAACATGCGTGCAAATGGTGCAAGCAACACATGAAGTATGATCCACAATATCCAAGCTCAAGAAGGATGTCACCTTGAAGGCGTGTCCTTGTGCATTCTTCACAATGTCAAGTGGAAGCAAATGCGGTGTAGAAGCGAGTCGTGGTAGAATGTATGAGGCTCGCTCTCAAGGGCTCGAATGGTCAACTCACGTGAAGTGGAAGTCGACACAAAGTCCAAGTATCCTACACATGCACAAAACAAAACAAAGAAAGTATGCGCATGGTAGACAAACACATCATCCATCATGATGGTTCTCATCTTTAAGCATAACCATTAGAAGCACAAGTGCATGAATAACATGATGCAACAATGGCAATATTCATGGCACTAGGTATATGGTGCAAAGAAGTAAGCCAAGCATGCTTCACAAGTAATATGTCAAAATCTCCAAACATATGTGACAATGCTATGGGGGCAAACTCATGACCAAGACTAATAACATGGTTGCACTCAATACATGGCAAATCTAGCATGAGAGAGGCAACATATGGAGATATGTGACAAGAAGTAATAGCAATCATGTGCAAAGCATGTAGATGGTTGTCATCAACCGCATGAAATGAGCAAGTATGAATCATAGGTGATGCAACAAGGTAAGCAAACATAGTAATCAAGTCGTGCAAACTAGTGGAGCGAAGATGCAACACACTAGAATAAATCATGGCAATCATGACATGTGAGCAAATAATAGGCATAAGGAGTGCACATGACATATCACAAGCACGAACACAAAGCAAGATCATAGTGTCATCATAGGCATGGGGCACAAAGCAATCATGGCAATACCAAACAATATCTCCACCACGCGTGCAAATACACATACAAGTACTAGAATCAATCATCATGTGTAATGCAAAGCATGGGTCACAAATGCATGGCAAAGGCATAGGAATGGGCATATCATGCAAAGTGAACATGGCAAGATGGGCAAAGGATATATAATGGGGAACAACCCATAGCCAAGTGAGGGCCATGTAGAAGAAATGCGCCAAGTGTTTACTTGCGAAGTGGCGGTGGGAAAGACAATCCATGGGATCCCAAATCATCGTTGCTCTCTAGAGCTCGTTTTGTCAACTCGTGGGATTGCGAGGTCGACAAGTATTCATGGGTACCTACACAAAAGAGACAAAAACCAAAGAAATTGTGCGCGTGGTAAATGTACACATCATCCATCATGATGTGTATGTGCACGTGTGAGTTAGCATAAGATAAGCATCGCTCAAAGAAATTTGATGCATGGTATAAGAACATGTCATTCATCATGAAAGAATAGTTATTATGTATGACACGATGGGGACACAAATTGAGAATGCAAGTATATGGCGCATCGATAGCATTTTCATTCATGGGGAGCATGTGGTGCACACAAGTATGGGGATCATGCAATGAATGGGATGGATCAAATTCTCCTAACATGTATGAGGAAACTATGGGGGTCTCCTCATGAGCAATATTGGAAACATCATTTGGAGAAAATGGACAACATCCAAAACAATGCATATCCGAAGCTAGGAGGGCATGGCATGGCATATGAGATAAAGGATGCAAAGGGAGCATATCAATATCATCACAAGAAAAACAAATGCCAATAACCATGGGCTTGTCATCTATGCCATATGTGCAAATTGGGTTTATTTTAATGGCATATGCATAGTCACTATGAAGAGATTGCAAATAAGACATATGATGGATCTCATGCATAGCATATGACAAGTCAAGCGGATTAGCAAACATGATGTGACCTAAAGAATTGCCACAAGAAATCCTATGTAACATAGCATCACTACTAATAGACTCCACATGAGAATCATCATATTCATAAATGGGCAAATCATCACATGGGGAAATCATACTAGAATGAATCATGTCAATAGGGTGATCAACATCATGCAAGCAATCAATGTCAAAATAGTCCACTAGTGGGACGAGAGCATCACCGTCACCTTTGTTACCCTTGTCATTCCACTCAAGTGGTGTAGGTGAGGTGGGAAAGACCAAATGGTGGTCATCTTCATCTTGATGGAACCATGTGGGGGTGCATCATATTCCACCATGGCCATCGTCTTGTCCAAAGGGAGGACGGAGTCGCCGAGGATCGTGGCGTCATCATAGATGGGACCTAGCACCAAATGAGAAGACACAATAGAGGTAGAGGTCAAGTTGTTAGAAATGCAAATGGCCTCACTAGACCTATCAACTATCTCACTCTCTATGTGGTGGTTCACTCACTCCCTCAAAATAGGTGCACTCAAACTCACGTATGGTGGGGTCACTCATCTCACTCAAGTGGTGGGGGTTGTGGTTCTCCTCACATGGGAATTGGGGCAACACATATATGGGGCTAGCGGTGAAGTCACTCTCACTCTCAATATGGTGGCTCAAGTCACTCAAGTCACCTGGACGTCGCCGTGGTCGAAGGGAAAATCCCATGCTCAACCGTCTCGTAGTCGCTGCCGTGGATGAAGGTCAAGATGGCACATCATCGCTCTCGCCGTGGATGAAGGCCGAAGATGGCTCAACATCACTCTCGCCGTGGATGAAGGCCAAGATGGCACAACATCACTCTCGTCGTGGATGAAGGCCAAGATGGCACAACATCACTCTCGCCTGCTAAGATGGAAGCATCATCCTTGCTCGCCACCTTGTCGCTTGCTTCCAAAGCTTGGTCCTTGAAGGTCTCCGTAGTCGCACTTGTCGCCGCACCATCTTGAAAAAGAGTCAAGGTAGACTCGGCATCAACAATGCCACAAAGAGGGATGGCGGTGAAGTCGCACTTGGGAGCATCGCCTTGGAGCTTGTCGGGCTTGGACATCATGGTGGTACTAGCCTCATGCTTGTCGAGAGCTTGGTCTCCATGAAGTTTGCTTGGGGTGGAGAAGCGTTGGCCTTCATGAGTTCTTGTTCCGCCTTTGAGAGCACCGATGTAGTAGTCGCCGATGGACTTGTAGTTCTCGAGGAAGATGGTCTTGGAGATGTCGTTGTGCAATCCCATCATGAAGTGGAACTTCATTGACATGGGGTCGTCCACGCCGGCTCGTCGCAAGGCAATCTTCATCTCCTTGAAGTACTTGTCGATGGACTTGGATCCTTGGGTGGTGTTCTCCAATTGGCGTCGAAGTTGTTCATGTATGTTGGAGGCACGAACTCTCGCCGCAAAGCTCTCTTCATCTTGGACCAACTCATCTCGTAGCACCAAGGTGTGTGAGGCCACCATGTCGAGGCGTAGTCGTGGAAGTTTCTTGTGGCGCACTTCACTTGATCTTCGGGAGGAACTTGATGTAGCTTGAGGTAGTCGTCCATCAAACGCCTCCCACTCGAGGTACTCCTCGGGTTCTTGAGTCCCATAGAAAGGAATCTCGTGGTCGATGTCGAGGTCGTAGTAGCTCGTGGAAGTCGCGGACTTGAGCTTGGGGAGCTTCTCTTGAGCGTAGTCTTGGGGTGCTTGTTGGCGAAGATGCCGAATATCCGAAGGCGAAGATGCCTTGAAGTCGCTTGGCGAAGATGCCAAGGGAGATGGTGAAGTCGTGGAGCGGTTGTTGATGTTGAGCTCTTGACCTTCACGTTCTTGTTGATGATGGTGTCGATGCCGATGTGATCTTGCCGGAGACGGTAGCTCGGAAGCATGTGCTCTTGAGCGTCTTCTCGAAGATGAGGAAGATCGCTTGTAGGACTTGATGAGGGATTTGATCTCCTCCATTTTAGCTTGCATCTTGGCGTCGTAGTTGTTTTCCATGGCATCGAACGCGCCGTTGTTGTAGTAGACCGAAGATGAAATGCCTTGCCTATCCATCACAAGACTCGAGTAGAGGTGAGTAGGAAATGAGATAAACAATACCAAGTTACCTTTTCCCAAAGTTGAGGATGTATCCGTCTCACTCAATGTGAGATGAAAGAATAGTGGAATTGGTACCGGACTTGTTCACTCACACCTATCAAATAAAGCTTATGGTAGAGCTCGGTGAGGATAGTGGCACAAAAATTTGATGCAAAATGTTAGCAAGAGTCAATAATGTTGAAAGAGATTCACAAATTCATAAGCGAAACAAGTAGACCAATAGCAATATGTGGCACACGGAAACACACACACGGATAGATAAATGGGGCCGTGCAACCAAGGAATGAGCTCAAAATGTGGAATCCACCAAAACGCTTGTGTTGCACAACTCAAGAGAGACGCTAGCACGATTGCTCAATAGGCGGATACGACACTTGTGCACAACCTATTTGATGCAAAATGGATAAACTTCTATCCCAAGTATGCTATGTATGTATGGTTCGGTGTTTCTCTCAAGATGATCCAAGATGATCGGATATGACAATCTTATATGCAATATGGTATGATGCTATGGCACTTGCTTACAAGCTTCTTTGCTCTCTTTCTTTGCTTAAAAGCTTTATTTCTTTTTTTTTTTCTATGGCCACTTTGCACAATGCACAAACCAAGATAGCAATAGTGTATATGCGGAGCAAACTTGTGGCACAAGATATGATACCAATATGATATGGTATGTATGCTATGGGAAGTATGATCACTAATGTGCACAAGTAACGTTGCCGGCAATACTCAAATGGCTAGTCTCGATAGGCAAGTAACGCAAAAGTAAGGCTAGGGGTTAACAATGCAATGGCAAGGGAATATACAATGGAGGGATACCACGATACCAAGATGATATGGAGGTTACCGTCCGGCGATGATGAGTAGCGGTGTTCTTGATGTAGATACCAAGATGATGGAGACTCGTCCCTAAGTAGCCAAAACACCTTAGGAAACGGAAAACCGCGAACTCAAAATCTCAAACGTCAAATGTCAAAATGGTGATAGCGGGAATGCGGTGGTGGTTTGCACTTGGCAATGCGGAAGTGGAATGATGGGCTATACACGTGTCGGAGTTGAAGTTGCCGTCCCTAAGTAGTCAAACACCTTAGGAGACACAAGCCACAACTCAAAAGCTCAATCAACAATTGGGTTAAGTTGGGTTGTCGGAAGTGTTTGGTGGGCAAGGTTATGTGGAAGTGGTGGTGGTGGTTGATGAAGAAGCAATCGTCCCTAAGTAGTCAAACACCTTAGGAGACTCGAATCACTACTCAAGCAACCACTAACGCTATGGGGAACAAAATTGGTTAGGTTGCGGAAGTCGGTGGTGGTTATGCGGAGGATGTGGCGGAAGCCCTAGGCAAAGATGCCAAAGTTCACAAAATTTGATGGTGTCAAAAGGTGGTGAAACCAAGGTGAGGACCTCGGGCACGTCGATAGCTTCAAACGAGCCAAAGAACACTCAAATCGAAGTTCGGAGTGAAAAGTTATGATGAAAATGGTGAAACTCGGAACGCTGAAACTGGGTTGGGCGGTAGTACCGCTTGGGAGGGCGGTAGTACCGCTTGGAATGGGCGGTAGTACCGCTCGTGTCGGGTTTTTTCGCAAAATCTGGCTCTGGGAGGGGCGGTAGTGCCGCTTGGAAGGGCGGTAGTACCGCTTGGAGGTGCTAAGCGGTAGTACCGCTTGGAAGGGCGGTAGTACTTTCGTGTCGGGATTTTTCGCAAATCCGGATAGGGGCGCGATTTTGGGGCGGAAATGGATGATTTACGGATCAAAATTGAGAGATTTCGTGGATGGAAAGTGGGGAAACTTGGGGAGATGCTAGATCCACTCGAAACCAAGCAAATCCATGGATCAAAATCAACAAAACATCATCAAAACTAACAAATCACAAAAAAATTGGGGCTATTTTTGGTGGGGATTTTCGGATTTAGGACGAAATCAACAAAATTAAGCCAGAAAAAGAGGGGTAGGGGCTCCAATAACGTGATCAACGTGGCTCATGATACCATAGATGATGTAGCTAGAAAAAGAGGGGTAGGGGCTCCAATAACGTGATCAACGTGGCTCATGATACCATAGATGATGTAGGGCGGAACCCTACGTGGGCGATCTTTCACGTTGGAGCGGATCCTACGGGGAATCACGATGAACACGGAGAAGAACGGGAGAAATCACAAGGGAAACACTCAAGAACAAGTCCAATCACACGTCCACTAGACAATCAAACACACAGGATCCACAAGGTACATGAACAACAAAAGGAAAGATACAAGGTAAGGTTCATCTCCGAGAGGAGGTCTTGATGGGTCCGCCCAAGATGGGGGTCTTGATGATATCCCGCAGGATCTTCTCACATGGAGGTCTTGAACTCCATGGGAGTGGTAGTCTCTCTCTCTCAAGGGAAGAGGTAGGAGCAAAGCTCACCTAAGAATGAGCTATCATATTTGCTAACCCGAGAAAGGAGGTGGAGGTGGTCTATTTATAGTCTAAGCCACGAAGGGGTAAGTGGGAGAGGGATACAAGGCCAAAGGCCCACGGCAATGCACACAGGCGCTGGACGTCCGGAAGGGGCCTGACGTCCGGAAGCTTCGGAGACGGTTCGGACGTCCGGAAGTCTTCGGACATCCAGAAATTCTGTTTGTCGCCATAGCACCGGTCGTCCGGTCGGTGTCGGTCGTCCGCGCGCTGGGACTTGTCGGTCGTCCGGCATTCGTCGGTCGTCCGGCCGCTGGTGAGTGTCGGACGTCCGGTGGCCTCCGGTCGTCCGTCGGCCGGGGACTCATGACTCCGTCTTTTTCCGTCTTCTCTTCGTGCTTCCCTCGCGGATGGTGTAGGTGTTCCTTGGCGCTTGCACTCCTCCTCGTCGTCCGTGAAGCTCGGCAATACCTATGCATGCACACGAGTGGAGTGTCAAGTAGTATACCATCCTCGAAGGGGTCAAGTGAACACGTGTAAAGGAGAAGATTCACCTTTATGTATGAGAAGTAGAGGTCGCACGTGTCACTTGCCAAACGGACTCTTGACATGGTGATGACCATAGGATGCTCCGCATCAATGATGCATGCCTAGTTAACTTGAATACATCATGTGTTGAGCTACCCACTACTTTGATCACACCACCTATTTTAGAGGATTATATTGATAATTTGACTTTGCCATGTGATCAAACAACTGGAATACCAACAATTTTGAGTGCACCCATTAAATTAATTGTTGATGCAAAAGAATCAATATTTAATCATTTCGATATGACCTCTAATCTTGGTGATGATTCTGTGTCGAATGACTTATTGCATGTTTACTTATTTAAGCATGTTGTAGCATGTAAACTTGATGCAAGTAAGGTTTATTCACCAATGTTAGGATGGTTTAATGATGAACATTGTCAATCTTTTGAAATGAATAAGAGCTTCACTTATATGTGCAAACTGAGTTGCAATATTTTCATGCCTTCTACTTCTTGTGATAATGTTTTGGCTTTAGATTTTATGAACTATGCAAGTTACTCATCTATTTATGTGTCATATGTGCAAAAATCAAGGGAAATAAAATGAATGACATATACATATACAACATGTACACCTTGTCTCTTTTGTTAGCCACATTTCAGACTAAGAACCGCCGAGGACGGCTTTGTTTTCAAGAAGTGGAGGATGATGAGGACATGACTACCTTGGATAAGACCAAAATTATTGCATACATGCATATTTGTCAGGTGATTTCTAGTGCAAACTATTCAATAATCTATTTATGTTATCGAACAAAAATACATCACATACTTTTGTGTTTTGTCTAATTGTAGGTGTATGGGACATTTGTACAATACACATATGAAGATAAGGGAAAAGGAGAAGTTTAGGTGCTGTTCAAAAGTCCTCTCACGTCACTTTTGGACCAAGAGAAGATAGAGTCCAAGTCTCTCACGTTCGGACTCAGATTCGGACTACCTGCAGACATACCTGACTCAAAACGTCAATAACTTTTTCATCCGGACTCCAAATTGGGTGATTCTTTTTGTTGGAAAATAGATTTCGTGCACCTTCCAACCCAATTGGATTCACCTTCAAATTCGTCTGGAGCGTTGAGTTATGGACGAAACAATCTGATGCTGCAGCAGAATCCGAGTCAAACTACAAGTCCAAAGGTGTTACGTCACCTCCGCTTGGGCCCATTGGCCTTGTACGACCTAGGGTTAGTTTTAGGCTGCCTTGGGACGTCCTACCACCTCCTTGGCCGCCACCCCTTGATCCTATATAAGTAGATCCATCTAGTAGCTTTTTCCTTGGGATTTGTTTAGTTAAAAGTTAGCCATTGCAACTTCGTGTACTTCGCTTTGTGTCCAACAACCAGACCAAGACCGCTACGGATCCCCACCATTATCAATACTTCATATATATTCGCAATATTCAGATTGCTTTATCATATTCTTGCTTGTTCTTCGATTGCTTGCAGGAATAGACCTTCGTGGTCAGGTTGATCGTGCTCCGGCGTGGTCAATAACCTCTCGGAGTTGGTTTAGCGATTGCTAAGGCGCAACGTCGTGCACGTTTGTAGTCGGATCGTCAAAGTCGTCTCCACCAAATCGATAGTTATCATCTCATCGAAAGATCGGGACACCCTCGCCTCTATCACCATGTGAGTTATTCATGCCCACTATTTGCACACATGACATGTTTGCCATGATTCCTTCTAGTACGTTGCATCTTCGCACTACTAGCTTGCTTGACTTGATAGCTATGATTGCTTGCTATGTTGCATCACCCATGTTCCACTATTACTCGCTTTCTTGGGTTGATGACATATATGTTCATGCCTCTCACATGATATATCGTGACCTTCGTCTCTTGTCTCCATTAGTTGCACCTCTCATATGCCATTATAGTGAGTGCATCCATGCTATGCTTATTCATCTTGGAGACTTGGACATATTACTTGTGATGCATGATTGCTTACTTGAGCCTATTGTCTTTGGTTGTAGTTGCATCATATGCTTTCATACCATACCACACCTTGTTCTTTCTTATGATGAGCATGATGCCTACACTTGTTGGGTATCTTACCACACGAATGATAGGTTTTGCACTTCCGCTAACCTCATTTGTTTTTCCGATTGTTTGTCATGTTCTTTCGTTTTGAAGGATTCACAAGGCATTACCGTCATGAGACATATTGGTTATGTGAAGGCATACACGATGTGCGACACCAACATTTTCTGGAACATTCATAAGGTGAACTCCTTCCCTTTGAGCCATCCTCAAATACGCATATTGGATGGGTCAGTCTTTCATTGTTGTTTCCTTCTTGTTGTCTACATGATACATCTCGTGAACGGAGGAACGACATTGGAGATGGACACTATGGACCTTCAAGTTGAGGAGTGCCACCACATCGAGCTTTGGTACACCATACACCAACACCTCCATATTTGTTGATTGTGCTCATACATGTCATGCTCGATGGACATATCATACTCACCACAAATTTGCACCCTATGCATGGATTGACACACATTATGATTGTCTTGTTGCACCTCTTCCCATGTCATCCATGATATATGAACTTGTGCATTTTCTTAGCAAATTTGTTGTGATCTTTCTTGATGGCATCTTCATACATAATGATCACATTGCCTATCATCAATTACATGATATCATACACATGTTGAGCATCCATTGCCATATTCATGCTATTGATAAACCTCTCACTATGAGATCATTTTGCACCGTGGTTGCATTGCTCATATTCACAACACATTTGTGTGCACAATGATTGCATTTCCTCCCTTGAATGCTTTGCATCTCATTCTAGATCATCTTGATAAGCTTCATGCCCTTTGTCACGACCAATCTTGCCGCACGGACTCATTCTTACATGATGGACACTTTGTGTGCGCTAACCATTGTATTTCCGAGTGTCGTTTGTGTTTGCTCTCTTTGCATGTCTACCATCCCGACGACATCTTCAAGTACTTGGATTGCGCCATGACTTCCACTCCGTCCAATTACAAGTTCGTCCACGACAACCGTTTCCATGGTGATGAGGATTTTGATCCGAGGTCGGATCTTTCCCAAGGGAGGGGAGATGATGCGGAGCATCCGACGATCATCCCCATGTACACTTGAGCCTACGCCATTGGACCTAAGGTGAATTCGCTCCTTTTCCGAATCTTCCCTTTCCGCATGTAAGACATGGATGCTACTTCAAGCGGACCTTGTGCATACTCAGGTACCCCCGAGGAGATCATGGAGAGCCCAAGGAACAAGGCCAAGCGTGCGAGGAAGCGAGGGAAGGAGAAGGAAGAAGAGCTACTACATACGGCCGGACATCCGCCCCGGCCGACATCCGCCTTGCCGGACATCCGGCTCTTGGAAGCCCCGGATATCCGCCCTTCGCCTGAAATCCGCCCCTCCATCACCGAATGCATCTGGAAGACCAGGCCAGCCCGGACATCCGGCGCCTCAAGCCTCGGACATCCGGCTCACTGTCACAAGACAAGAAGGGCCGAGACCCATGTACCTCTTCGCCCCTAGACTATAGATACTCCATCCCCTTCCTCTTTCTAGGGTAGCTTAGGTTTAGCTCATGTTTGTGTGAGAGCCTTGCTCGTCCACTTGGTTACTTCTCCTCGGAGCTCAGGACCTCTTCGGAGAAGATCCCCCAAGCGGATTCAAGACCCCCTTCTAGGGTGGACCCCATCAAGACCTCCTCTCGGAGAAGAACGGCTACTCGTGTATCCTTACCTTTGTTGATTGTGGATCATATGTACCTCTTTGTGTTCGGTGATCTAGCACTTGTGTGATTGATTCCTTGTTGGTTGAGCGATCTCTCTCTCGTTTCCTCCGTGTTTCCCTTTGTTCTTCCGCGTGTTCTTCGTGATTCCCCGTAGGATCCACTCCAAACGTGAAAGATCATCCACGTAGGGTTCCGCCCTACATCAGGTGGCAAATAGGATGAGGTTTTTCTCTCTAGGCGAAGAGGCGCTCAAGTTTGGCTTGTGGCTCTCACTCACTTTTGGGTGGATCACTTTCTCACTCTTGTCTCTATGATGGGTGGCTTGCTTGTCGGCTATCACCGAGTAGGAGACGAGGTCGAGTAACATATTCCATCCCTTTCATCTTGAAGCTATAGTGATTGGTGCGCCCATTGTGGATTTACACCACGGTCCGAATTGCCATGGTCGACCTAGAAGTAGGTGGCAAACGGTCATTGGGACCACATCACATTCCAACGTGTCTTCATAAGCACCAATTTTGAAGGAGACTTGGACCGTATGCTCGACTCGTATAGTGCCGGAGTCACTTAGCCATTGAACCTTGTAAGGGTGAGGGTGCTTCCTCTTGACCAATTGAAGTTTGGAACATAGTTCTTCACTTGCCAAGTTGTGGCAACTACCTCCATCGATGATGACCTTGACGGACCTTCCGTTGATGCCGGCCTCTGTGTGGAAGATGTGGCATCTTTGGTTGTCTTCTTGGTGATGTTGAAGAGTCAAGACCTTGGAGACAACGAGAGCGGGGCTCGAATCCTCATCGCAAAAGACTTGATCATCTTCATCTTCGTTCGCTTGCCGGTGCATGGCCACTTGCTCAAGGGCTTCCATCTCCTCCTCACTCATTGAGTCATAGGTGAGTAAATGCCGTTGAGGATCATGGTGCGCTTGGTTGGTGCATTCAGAGGGACTTGTGGCCTCGGCCGCTGCAAGTGAAACACTTGAAGGAGCTTGTTTTGATGGTCTCATCGGTCGGAGTAGATTATGAAGCACGCGGCTTGAAGTTGCTTGTAGTAGGAGGAGGACGACTTGAACTTGTCGACTTTCTCTTGTAACTTGACTTGTCGTCGTTGGTTGTAGAAGGTTTGGTTGATGTAGATGTTGGAGGAGTCGTTGAAGCTTTGTTGTTTGATAAACCCAAAGTCTTGGAAGAGTATTTGGCGTACTTGAAGTCATCTTGCACTTGGCGTTCCGCCTTTGTAGCTTGATGCACGAGCTCAATGAGGGTTGAGTATGGTTGGAAGTCGGCGATCTTCTTGATGGGATGATTTAGTCCATTCAAGAAACGTGCCATAGTTTGCTCATCATCTTCCTTGACATTGGCTCGAATCATGGCTATCTCCATTTCCTTGTAGTATTCTTCAACACTCTTTGTTCCTTGCTTGAGAAGTTGGAGTTTCTTGAAGAGATCGCGGTTGTAGTAGGTTGACACAAAACGTGCTCGCATGACATCCTTCATTTGAGCCCAAGTGGTGATTGGAGGTTCACCTCTTGCTTGTCGTCTCTCAATGATTTGTTCCCACCATATGAGCACATAGTCTTGGAACTCAAGTGATGCCATAGTGATTTTCTTCGCTTCATCGTAGTTGTGCAACCGGAAGATTTTGTCAACCTTCAATGCCCATGAGAGGTAGTCTTCGGGATCATTGCTTCCATTGAACTTGGGCATGGTGAATTTTAGCTTGCCGTAGCGTTGCTCTTCATTGTGTTATTGGCGATGTTGATGATGACGCCCTTGACGTGGATTGCATTCATCTTCATGTTGCTCTTGTCGTGGAGGAAGACCATGATCAACTAGCTCTTGTTGAACTTGAGGTTGAAGTGGAGCTTGACGAGCTTGTGGAGGGGCTTGAGGAACTTGACGTTATACATTCCTCTCTTGGATTTCTTCTCGAAGGGCTTCCTCTTGATTGCACCGTTCGCGATTGCGGTTGGCGAAGGCTCTACTTGATTCCTGAAGGGCACGTTGCGCCTCAAGAGCTTGCGCTTCACGTTGTTGTTGTTGAAGACGTTGAGCCTTGGCGTCTTGTTCGTCTTGATGTAGACGCGCTCGTTCTTCCTCTTGTTGGCGACGAAGACGTTGTCGTTCTTGAGCTTGAGCAAAAGCGTCTTGGTTTGATTGAGGCGAGGAACTTGATCATCAACTTGCTCTTGTGAATGCTTGTCATGTAGCGGGTTGCGAGATGCATGACGGTCTTGACGAGCGGCACGACGAAGAGTGTTCGAAGTAGGTGTACTTGAGTCGTAGAAGGTGTCGTCGGAGTGTCGACTCGAGCGGCTCCGTCTTGATGATGAAGAAGTTGAATGATGTCGGTTTCTCATCAAAGCGCGGATCTCATCCATTCTTGCATCATTCTCTTGCTTGTGAGCGTCGAACTTGTTGTTGAAGTAGTCCCTTGTACGTTGCTCGGAGAGTCGCAAGTCGGTGGTGAGGTTGTCGATGCGGTCGCTCATTGCTTGTTGTTCTTGGTGCAACGCTCGTTGTGCACCAAAGAGGTGGCTCTTGGTGACGTATGATGACATGTCGTCGTCTTGCTCAATGAAGAGTGGGTTGGTAGAAGTACTTGGCCTATCCATCATTCCAAGCAAAATGTGAGTGTTGGAACGGAGAAGAACTTATACCAATGTACCTTTGACCGATGTTGAAGATGAATCAAGTTCACTCAAATGCGGAAAATGAAATAGCACTCTTGGTACCGATTCTTGTGGGTTCTCACACCTACACAAATAAAAGCTTATGGTGGAGCTCGGTTAGGATGGTGGCACAAAATTTGATGCAATTGTAAGTGAGACTCAATAATGTTGGAAATGATTCACAAATTTGCAAATGCAACAAGTAGACCAATAGCAAGATATGGTACACTAAACACACACGCAAATAGATAATATGGGGTTATGCAACCAAGGATGAGCCAAAATGTGGAATTCACCAAGATGCTCTTGTTGCACAACACTAGAGAGACGCTAGCACGATTGCACAATAGGCGGATCTGAACTTGTGCACAACCTACTAAGCAAAAATGCAACGACTTCTATCCCAAGTATGCTATATGTATGGTGTTTCGATGTGTTGATCCAAGATGATCAAGTATGACAATCTTAATGTTGTATGATGCTATGGTTCTTGCTAATAAGCTCTTTGCTTATCTTTCTCTTTTTGCTTAAAAGCTTGATTGGCTCTTTCTCTTTTGAGCTCTTTTCTCATGCAAAACTTCACGAACCAAGATAGCAATTGTGTATGCGATGACAACTTTGTGACACACAAGTTGATGCCAAGATATGCACCACTTTGGTATGGTATGTATGCTATGGAGTATGATCACTAATGTGCACAAGTCACGTTGCCGGCAATACTCAATGGCTAGTCTCGATGGGTAAGCAACGCAAAAGATCGGCTATGATGGTTATCAATGCTATTGCAAGTAATGAGAAAGATGTCGACGATGTTACCGTCCATGGCGAAGATGAGCGGTGGTGATGTTGATGTTGAACCGTACCTAGATAGCCGAAACACAAAAGGATACGGAAACCCCAACTCAAATTCTCAAAGCAAAATTTGGCAAAACTGTCGGAATTGGTAGTGGGAAAGGCTATGGTGGTGTTACGCGGAAGTGGTGGAGGTAAGTTGATGTAGGGTGGAATCCTACGTGGATGATCTTTCACATTGGAGCGGATCCTACGGTGGATTACGAAGAACACGCGGAAGAACAAGAGGGAAACACGGAGGAAACGAGAGAGAGATCGCTCAACCAACAAGGAATCAATCACACAAGTGCTAGATCATCGAACACAAAGAGGTACATATGATCCACAATCAACAAAGGTAAGGATACACGAGTAGTCGTTCTTCTCCGAGAGGAGGTCTTGATGGGGTCCACCCTAGAAGGGGGTCTTGAATCCGCTTGGGGGATCTTCTCCGTAGAGGTCCTGAGCTCCGAGGAGAAGTAACCAAGTGGATGAGCAAGGCTCTCGCACAAACATGAGCTAAACCTAAGCTAACCCTAAAAAGAGGAAGGGGATGAAGTATATATAGTCTTGGGGGCGAAGGGTACAAGGGACAAGTCCTGGATGCACTTGGCGTGGGGGAGGCCGGATGTCCGGGCGTCGGCCGGGCCGGATGTCCGGGCTTTCGAGACGCCGGATGTCCGGCTAGGGGCCGGATGTCCGGGTCAAGGGTCTTCAAACGCAATCGGTGATGGGGGGCCGGATATCCGGGGCTTCCGGAAGAGCCGGATGTCCGGGGCCTGGGGCCGGATGTCCGGGGCCTGGGGCCGGATGTCCGGGCCCTGTAGCTTTGCGGCTGCTGTGATGGGGGGCCGGATGTCCGGGCTGGGGCCGGATGTCCGGGCTTGCTGGAAGGGCCGGATGTCCGGGCCAAGGGCCGGATGTCCGGGCTGTCCAGGTCCCTTTCTTCCTTCTCCTTCCCTCGCTCCCGCGCACGCTTGGCCTTGGTCCTTGGGCTCTCCATGATCTCCTCGGGTGTACCTGAGTATGCACAATGTCCGCGCTTGAAGTAGCATCCATGTCTTACATGCGGAAAGGGACGATTCGGAAAGGAGCGAGTTCACCTTAGGTCCAATGGCGCATAGTCGAGGTCTCATCTTATGTATCCTTGGGGCTTGGAGAGTAGATGGAGTGTACATGGGGATGAGCGTGGGATGCTCCGCATCATCTCCCCTCCCTTGGGAAAGATCCGACCTCGGATCGTGATCCTCATCACCATGGAAACAGTTGTCTTAGACGGACTTGTAGTTGGACGAAGTTGAAGACATGGCGCAATCCAAGTAGTCCACGGTGTCGCCGGAGTGATAGACATGCAAAAAGAGCAAACACAAGCAACACTCGGAAATACAATGGTTAGCGCACACAAAGTGTCCATCATGTAAGAATGAGTCCGTGAGGCAAGATTGTTCATGACAAAGCACATGAAGCTTAGCAAGATAATATGAAATGAGATGTAAAGCATTCATGGGAACAAATGCAATCATTGTGCACACAATTGTGTTGTGAATATGATGAATGCAACCACGGTGCAAAATGATGTCATAGTGAGACGGTTTATCAATAGCATGAATATGGCAATGGATGCTCAACATGTGTATGTTATCATGCAATTGATGATTGGCAATATGATCATGATGTATGAATATGCCATCAAGGAAGATCACAACAAATTTGCTAAGAAAATGCACAAGCTCATATATCATGGATGACATGGGAATACAAGATGCAACAAGGCAATCATAATGTGTGTCAATCCATGCATGGGGTGCAAACTTGTGGTGAGTATGATATGTCCATCGAGCATGACATGTATGAGCACAAGCAACAAATATGGATGTGTGGGTACAATGTGTCAAAGGAGTGTTGATGTACCAATGCTCGATGTCGTGGCATGAGTGGAGGTTCAAGGTGCATCCCATAAGTCCAAGCGCTCCTCAATGTAAAGGTCCATAGAGCCAATCTCCAATGTCGCTCCTCCGTCCAATAGATGTAACATGTACACAACAAGAAGGAAACAACAATGAAAGAGTGACCCATCCAATATGCGTATTTGAGGATGGCTCAAAGAGAAGGAGTTCACCTTATGAATGTTCTCGCAAATGTTGGTGTTGTGCATCGTGTATGCCTTCGCATGACCAAGTTGTCGCATAACGGCATCGCCTTGTGTCACCTCCAAAATGAAAGAACATGACAAACACTCGGAAAAACAAATGAGGTTAGCGGAAATGCAAAACCTATCATTCGAGTGGTAAGATACCCAACAAGTGTTCTCATCATTCATATCAGAAGAAAGTACAAGGGAGCGTTTCATAGTATGGAGGCATATGATGCAAGAACAACCAAATGTAATAGGCGCAATCAAACAAGCATGCATCACAAGTAATATGTCAAAGTCTCCAAGATCAATAATCATAGTATGGTTGCACTCAATACAAGTGGATATGAGAGAGGCAACTAATGGACACAAGAGACAATGATCAAGATATATCATCCGAGAGGCATGAGCATATATGTCATCAACCCAAGAAAGCAAGTGATAGTGGAACATGGGTGATGCAACATAGCAAGCAATCATAGCGATCAAGTCAAGCAAGCTAGTAGTGCGAAGATGCAACATACTAGAAGGAATCATGGCAAGCATGTCATATGTGCAAATAGTGGGCATGAATAATTCACATGGCATAGCACAAGCATGAAAGCAAGATATGAGAAAATTATCATCAATGTATTGGCGAGAGGCCGTATGTAAATAGCAATGGGACATCATGACTCTCCCAACACAACAATCAACAATAGCATGGGGCACATGATAATCATGGCAAAAGCAACAAGGATCTCCACCAAGCATGCAAATACACATAGGAGTAGCATAATGGTGAATCATGGGTATATGCAAGCAAGGGTCACAATTGCATGGCAAAGGCATAGAAGTAAGCATAACATGCAAAGTGAACACGATAGAATGGGCATAAGGTAACAAGTGGTAAATAGCCCAAAGCCGTGTGAGAGCCAAGTAGAAGAGATGCGCGTAGTCCTTGCGCGAAGGGAACGGTGGTAAGGATAGTCCACGGGATCCCAAAGCATCATTGCTCTCAAGAGCTCGTTTCGTCAACTCATGGGATTGAGATGTTGACGAGTGTATGTGGGTACCTACACAAAACAAAGACAAAGAGAAAATTGTGTGTGCGTGGTAGATGTACACATCATCCATCATGATTGATGAGGACATGGCTACCTTCGATACGACCAAAAATATTGCATACTTGTATATTTGTGAGGTGATTTGTAACGCAAACTATGCAATAATTTATTTATATCATCCTGGACAAAAATACTTCACAAACTTTTGTGCCATGTCTAGTTGCAGGTGTATGGGACATTTGTACAATCCACATATGAAGATAAGGGAGAAAGAGATGTTTACTTGCTATTCAAAAAGTTCTCTCACGTCACTTTTGGCCCAAGAGAAGATAGAGTCCAAGTCTCTCACGTTACGGACTCGATTCGGACTGCAGACATACCTGACTCAAAACGTCAATAACTTTTTCATCCGGACCCCAAATTGGGTGATTCTTTTTTGTTGGAAAATAGATTTCGTGCACCTTCCAACCCAATTGGATTCACCTTCAAATTCGTCCGGAGCGTTGAGTTATGGACGAAACAATCTGATGTCAGCAGAGAATCCGAGTCAAACTACAAGTCCAAAGGTGTTACGTCACCTCCACTTGGGCCCATTGGCCTTGTACGACCTAGGGTTAGTTTTAGGCTGCCTTGCACGTCCCTCCCACCTCCTTGGCCGCCACCCCTTGCTCCTATATAAGTAGATCCATCTAGTAGATTTTTCCTTGGGATTTGTTTAGTTAAAAGTTAGCCATTGCAACTTCGCGGTACTTCGTTTGTGTCCAACGACCAGACCAAGACCGCTTACGGATCCCCACCATTATCAATACTTCATATATATTCGCAATATTCAGATTGCTTTATCATATTCTTGCTCGTTCTTCGATTGCTTGCAGGAATAGACCTTCGTGGTCGCTGATCGTGCTTCCCAGATCGCCAAGAACCTCAGAGATTGGTTTAGCGATTGCTAAGGCGCAACGTCGTGCACGCTTGTAGTCGGATCTTCAAAGTCGACTCCACCAAATCGATAGTTATCATCTCATCGAAAGATCGGGACCCTCGCCTCTATCAAGTGGTATCGGTTTTCGGGTTGCTTTCACGAGATTTTCCGATTATCCCTAGATTTGATTTATTTTCTTACATATTGTCCAAGAAAAGGCCACTAGAAAAGTTAGATCTATTCATCATTTGTCCTAGCCACCCAAGCCTTTGCAATTTTCTTTTCATTGTTTGCATTATTGAATTATCGGTTGCATCGTCGTGTCAAGTTGCCGGGTCTTAGTGTCTAGTTCCTTTAGAGTTTCGAGTTACATTCACATTAGTCACGCCTTGTTGCATCATTATCCCTTCCGCTGTCCACCATACCATCCATCAATTTCCACCACGTGCTCTGGCGCTATTCATTGTCATAATCATAGTTGAGGTCATTCACATCTTCGCTTGATCCAATCTGCATCTTATCTAGTTTGTTTTGGAAAAAGAGAAAAAAAGTAAAAGCAAAAAGTCAGAACAAAAAAGAGAGAAAGAAAAAGAAAAAAAGTGTGAGAAAAAAAGAGAGAAGAAAAAAAAACAAAGTTCGGATCTATCTAGACTCAATCTCGTAGCTGAATTCGGATTGGAATCTGCTTTTGTATCTTTTCAAGAAAACAGGACTTCCTCATCTGAAGTCCGCTTTTGGCTCATGAGTACTCAAATTAAAGCTAGAGACGAGCCGCATCTAAATAGTTGCAGAAGCTAGTTCAATATGTGGCACCTAAAAATCGGCTTCTAAATAGGCTTTTGCCCTCGAAGTTCGTGAACACAGCTTATTCCATTTTTCAAACCAGTTTTAGAATTTTTGACTCCTCATATCAACTCGGAATTGAGTGGTTCTTTTTGCATTGGAAAGCTTGAGTTAGTAGCATTCTTTGAAAAATTTATCAGAAAATTGGCTCAAACTTTTCAAGAGGAAAATTGGAGAGAGAGTTGTTGTATATCCTGCTTGGCATTTGTTTTTCATCATTATCTTTACTGCCGTTGTGATCTTCACTTATATCTTGCTGTCCAGAGCTACTTATTATCCTTCATTGATGCTAGTTGTGCTACGCCGTGACCTCATTAGTGTTCTAGGCTCGCGTCTCTAGTCCGGTGTAGCCTAGGACCAAAGATGCAAAGTACCGTCGTTGAACGTTTATTCAACATTGCATCTTTGAATTGATTATTGCTATTTTTTTGCTACCATATATAGCCAACCCAGCTCCACATATTTCTACACCGTGTATCGTCGTTCTCGGCAATCGCTTTACACAATCTTTAAAGTTACTTGACACCGCTGGTTGCTGTCACCACCGCCGCATGGTAAGAACTTGTAAGATATTGATATTTGCTTTCTTGTGAACACTTTACAACCACATCCTAGTAGTTCATAGGAACATTATTCTCGAATTTTGTTTCTTGTTTCTACTAATCATGACAAGTTCCGGAGATAGAAGTTCTTGGACGACGGACACATCTTCACCATCACGAGAGTTGGGACAACACACACAAGCGTATGGTCAGGTTATGTCTTTACCATCATTTGAGGGTAGATTTAATCCTGCTATTTATCTAGCTTGGGAGCTTGAATTAGAAGAAGTTTTTAGTCACCATGATTTTTACTGAACTTGAGAGAGTACGAGCTACCACTAGAGCATTTACTGGTTTTGCTACATTTGGTGGAGTGTACATTGTAAGAAAAACATTGATAACCAACCCACAACTTGGAAAGTTTTGAAAGCTGTAATGAGACAACAATTTTTTCCTCCTTACTATCGCCGTGAATTGCTTCGCAAATTGGAACAATTAAAACAAGGCAGAACACTGTTCATGCTTACTACCAAGAGTTCAAATCTTATATTCATCATTGTGACATAGAAGAATCTGAGAATGATACAATGGATAGATTTTTGGTGGTTTGAACCATGATATTCGAGCACGATTTCAGTATATTCCTCGTTGCATTCGGGTATGTATGTTCGTGCTTGTACCTTTGAGAGACAATTACGGGAGGATGCATTGGATGACTACAACACCTACTATTCTAGTTCATGCTCACCACCACCGCTTGGTTCCTCCACGGTGCACCTACTAGAGCAGCCACACCTCGGATTATGAGCACGACATCATCTCAAGAGTATGGTACATTGCCATCATCCGTACCTACATCAGCTACATCTTTGCAACAAGGTAACTGTAAAGGTATTGATGATATAACTTCACATGAGAATGATGCATGCCTAGTTAACTTGAATACATCATGTGTTGAGTTACCTGTTGATTTGAGCGCATCACCTATTTTAGAGAATCATGTTACTCTCATGAATGCGTCATGTGATCAAACAAGCTGAAATACCAACAATTTTGAGTGCACCCAATGAATTAACTATTGATGCAAAAGAAGCAATGTTTAATCATTTTGATATGACCTCTAATCTTAGTGATGATTCTGTGTCAAATGACGTATTGCATGTTTGCTTATTTAAGCATGTTGTAGCATGTAAATTTGATGCAAGTAAGGTTTATTCACCAATGTTGGGATGGTTTAATGATGAATATTGTCAATCTTTTGAAATGAATAAGAGATTCACTTATATGTGCAAACTGAGTTGCAATATTTTCATGCCTTCTACTTCTTCGATAATGTTTTGGCTTTAGATTTTATGAACTATGCAAGTTACTCATCTAATCATGTGTCATATGTGCAAAAATCAAGGGAAGTAAAATGGATGACATATACATATACAACATGTACACCTTGTCTCGCTTTGTTAGCCACATTTCAGATTAAGCAACGCCGAGGACGGCTTTGTTTTCAAGAAGGGGAGGATGATGAGGACATGGCTACCTTCGATACGACCAAAAATATTGCATACTTGTATATTTGTGAGGTGATTTGTAACGCAAACTATGCAATAATTTATTTATATCATCCTGGACAAAAATACTTCACAAACTTTTGTGCCATGTCTAGTTGCAGGTGTATGGGACATTTGTACAATCCACATATGAAGATAAGGGAGAAAGAGATGTTTACTTGCTATTCAAAAGTTCTCTCACGTCACTTTTGGCCCAAGAGAAGATAGAGTCCAAGTCTCTCACGTTACGGACTCAGATTCGGACTGCAGACATACCTCGACTCAAAACGTCAATAACTTTTTCATCCGGACCCCAAATTGGGTGATTCTTTTTGTTGGAAAATAGATTTCGTGCACCTTCCAACCCAATTGGATTCACCTTCAAATTCGTCCGGAGCGTTGAGTTATGGACGAAACAATCTGATGCTGCAGCAGAATCCGAGTCAAACTACAAGTCCAAAGGTGTTACGTCACCTCCACTTGGGCCCATTGGCCTTGTACGACCTAGGGTTAGTTTTAGGCTGCCTTGACGGCGTCCTCCCACCTCCTTGGCCGCCACCCCTTGCTCCTATATAAGTAGATCCATCTAGTAGATTTTTCCTTGGGATTTGTTTAGTTAAAGTTAGCCATTGCAACTTCGTACTTCGTTTGTGTCCAACGACCAGACCAAGACCGCTACGGATCCCCACCATTATCAATACTTCATATATATTCGCAATATTCAGATTGCTTTATCATATTCTTGCTCGTTCTTCGATTGCTTGCAGGAATAGACCTTCGTGGTCCCCGATCGTGCTTCCGCATCGCCAAGAACCTCAGGAGATTGGTTTAGCGATTGCTAAGGCGCAACGTCGTGCACGTTTGTAGTCGGATCTTCAAAGTCGACTCCACCAAATCGATAGTTATCATCTCATCGAAAGATCGGGACCCTCGCCTCTATCAATGATGCATACGTGCATGTGTCGGTTAGCACAAAATAGCCAATGCTCAAATAAATGAGATGCGTGATATAGAAACATGTCATCCATCATGATAGGTTTGTTATTATGTATGGCATAATGGAGACTCAAATTGTGCAATGCATCATGAGAAATATCTAGAGCATTGTTATTCATGGAATGCATATGGTTCAAGCAATTATGGGAATCATGCAAAGTATGAAATGCATCAAGATCTCCTAATATGTATGAGGAAACTATGGGGGTCTCCTCATGAGCATTAATGGAAACATCACATGGAGAATATTGACAACATCCAAAACAATGCATATTTGAAATAATGTGATCATGGCATGGAATAGTAGACGAATTCATGAAAGGAAGTAGTGCAATATCATCACAAGAGAAGCAAAAGCCAATGACCATCATCTCGTCATCTATGCCATAAGTGCAAATGGGATTTATTTTAATGGGGCATGCATAGTTACTATGTTGAGATTGAAATGAGGCAATATGGGAGATCTCACTCATAGCATATGACAAGTTCAATGGATTGTCAAACATAATGTGACCAATAGAATTTTCACATGATATCCTATGAAGCATAGCATCACAACTAGGCAACTCAACATGCTCATCATCATATTCATCATAAATAGGTAAGTCAAGGCATGAAGAAGTTTTACTAGCATGAAGCATGGTAATAGGTGGGTCAACATCATGGGAGCAATCGATGGCAAGAGAGTCCACTAGTGGGACAAGAGAAGCACCATCACCTATGTTACCTTTGGAAGGTCGCTCATGAGTTGTAGGTGATGTGTTGAAGATCGTCTCCTTGTCATCTTCATCTTGATGGAACCATGTGGGGGGTGCATCATCATCCACCATGGCCATCGTCGTCTCCAATGGAGGAATAGACTCACAAAGATAGGCATGTCGTCATGTAGGAGACCTAGCACCAAAGAAGAAAACACACTAGGAGTAGAGGTTAAGTCGTTAGAAATCATAGTGGCGTCATGTGCCGTGTCAACTACCTCACTCACTAAGTGTTGTGGCTCACTCACTCCCTCAAGGATGCTCTCACTCGTATGGTGGGTGGAGTCACTCAAATGGCGCTCAACCTCACATAGGATGTGTGGCATGCTCTCATGTGTGGGGCTAGTGGTGGTCACACTCATCCTCTCATAGGAAATGCTCTCAATGTCACGTATGGTGGAGTCACTCATGTCACTCATGGGGTGGTGGCTCTCCTCACATGGAAATTGGGGCATCTCGACATATATGGGTGTCGAAGAGATGTAGGTGCAAATGTCTCCATGCGCGGTCGCGTAGCTTGACTCGGAGTATGAGTCCAAAGTGGGCGTCGTCTTCATGTTGTTGAAGAGGTTCGCGCTCGTCGCCGTGGTCGAAGGGGATGGCCCTTGCTCGACCGTCTTGTCACCGTCTTGGTGTTGGAGGCCCATATGATGTGGCACCTCATAACTCGTCTCCATGACCGAAGGGAGTTTCCCATGCTCGGCCATCTTCCTTGAGGGGCTTAGAAGATGGAAGTGTCGCCCTCGCTCGTAGGTGGTCGCCTTGGACTTGATGAAGTCGATGTAGGCGTACACGTGGGAATTAGGCGAAGATGCCGTACGTCCAAAGGCGAAGATGCCTTGAGAACACTTGGCGAAGGTGCCGAAGTTGTTGTTGTAGCCGTAGCGCCGTCTTGGTGGTGCTCGTCTCACGGTCTTCTCTTGTGCTTATGAAGCTTCGACTTGGCATGAAGTAGGGCTTGTTGGGACTTGTGCCTTTGCGCTTGTGGAGCATCTTCATGATGATGATGTCGTTGTCGTGCTTGAGCTCGTAGTAGATGTCGTTAAATCGTAAATGCGTGCACATGATGCTTGGAGGTGACTTGCCCTTCATGACGATGTTGATCACGAACGTGATGGTGGTCGCCATGTAGATGTGGACGAGGACGATGTGCACTTGCGCCGCTTTGCTCGCCTCCGAAGACTTGTGGCTTGAATGTCGCCGCCTTGAAGATGACGAAAGGGAAGAAGACTTGATCAAGGCCCGAATCTCCTCCATCCTTGCATCTTGCTCCTCTTTATGTGCGGCAAGCTTCTTGTCGAAGTAGTCCCTTCTCCTTGCTTCGGAGTGATGAATGTCGATGGAGATGTTCTCGGCGCGCTCGCAATCTTGATTGTGTGCCTTGCACTTGTCGTTGTAGATTAAAGAGAGACGCTTTGGTGATGTAGTTGTTCACGCCGTCGTTGTTGTCGAGGACCGGAGATGAAATGCCTTGCCTATCCATCACAAGACTCGAGCAAATATGAGTGGGAGAAAGAGAAGAACTTATACCAATGTACCTTGACCGATGTTGACAATGAATCAAGTTCACTCAAATGCGGACAATGAAATAGCACTATTGGTACCAATCCTTGTCGGTTCTCACACCTACACAAGTAAAGCTTATGGAGGAGCTCGGTGAGGATAGTGGCACAAAAATTTAATGCAAAATGTTAGCAAGAGTCAATAATGTTGAAAGAGATTCACAAATTCGCAAGCGAAACAAATGGACCAATAGCAAAGAATGGCACACTAAACACACACACGGATAGATAAATGGGGTCGTGCAACCAAGGAATGAGCACAAAATGTGGAATCCACGGAAAACGCCGTGTTGCACAACTCAAGAGAGACGCTAGCACGATTGCTCAATAGGCGGATCGACACTTGTGCACAACCTATTTGATGCAAAATGGATAAACTTCTATCCCAAGTATGCTATGTATGTATGGTTCGGTGTTTCTCTCAAGATGATCCAAGATGATCGGATATGACAATCTTATATGCAATATGGTATGATGCTATGGCACTTGCTTACAAGCTTCTTTGCTCTCTTTCTTTTGCTTAAAAGCTTTATTTCTTTTTTTGTATGGCCACTTTGCACAATGCACAAACCAAGATAGCAATTGTGTATATGCGGGAACAAACTTGAGACACAATGGATGATATGATACCAATATGATATGGTATGGTATGATCACTAATGTGCACAAGTAACGTTGCCGGCAATACTCAAATGGCTAGTCTCGATAGGCAAGTAACGCAAAAGTAAGGCTAGGGGTTAACAATGCAATAGCCAGGGAATATACAATGGAGGGATACCACGATACCAAGATGATATGGAGGTTACCGTCCGGCGATGATGAGTAGCGGTGTTCTTGATGTAGATACCAAGATGATGGAGACTCGTCCCTAAGTAGCCGAAACACCTTAGGAAACGGAAAACCCGTGAACTCAAAATCTCAAACGTCAAATGTCAAAATGGTGGTAGCGGGAATGCGGTGGTGGTTTGCACTTGGCAATGCGGAAGTGGAGTGATGGGCTATACACGTGTCGGAGTTGAAGTTGCCGTCCCTAAGTAGCCGAAACACCTTAGGAGACACAAGCCACAACTCAAACAAGCTCAAACAACTATTGGGTTAAGTTGGGGGTGGCGGAAGTGGATGGTGGGCACGTCTATGCGGAAGTTATGGTGGTGGTGGCTGATGAAGAAGCAATCGTCCCTAAGTAGCCGAAACACCTTAGGAGACTCGAATCACTACTCAAGCAACCACTAATGCTATGGGGAACAAAATGGGTTAGGTTGCGGAAGTCGGTGGTGGCTATGCGGATGATATGGTGGAAGGCCTAGGCAAACTTGCCAAATTTTCAAAAATTTGATGGAGTCAAATGGTGGTGGTAGTATTTATATGGGAAGGGGGATGTCAATAGCTTCGAAACGAGCTAAAGAACGCGAAAATAGGACTACGGATGAATTAGTTATGGACAAAACGGTGAGACGGAAAAAACTGAAATGTCTGAGGGCCGGATATCCAGGGTGGAGCCCGGATTTCCGGGGGTGTCTGTCCAGAACCGAGCAGTTTTGGCGCTCCAGGGGCCGGATGCCCGGTTGTCCGGCCGGATGGCCCGGATGTCCGGCCTGAGGCCCGGATGTCCGGCCCGACGAATCCAGATCTCGTTTGGGGCAAAAATTTTCGAATTGGGGGCGGAAATTGATGATTTCAAGGTCAAAATTGGAGAGATTTCGTGGATGGAAAATGGGGAAACTTGGGGAAATGCTAGATCCACTCGAAACCAAGCAAATCCATGGATCAAAATCAACAAAACATCATCAAAACTAACAAATCACAAAAAAAATTGGGGCTATTTTTGGTGGGGATTTTTGGATTTAGGACGAAATCAACAAAATCATGATAGAAAACACGGGGTAGGGGCTCCAAAAACGTGATCAACGTGGCTCATGATACCATAGATGATGTAGGGTGGAACCCTACGTGGATGATCTTTCACGTTGGAGCGGATCCTACGGTGGATTACGAAGAACACGCGGAAGAACAAGAGGGAAACACGGAGGAAACGAGAGAGAGATCGCTCAACCAACAAGGAATCAATCACACAAGTGCTAGATCATCGAACACAAAGAGGTACATATGATCCACAATCAACAAAGGTAAGGATACACGAGTAGTCGTTCTTCTCCGAGAGGAGGTCTTGATGGGGTCCACCCTAGAAGGGGGTCTTGAATCCGCTTGGGGGATCTTCTCCGTAGAGGTCCTGAGCTCCGAGGAGAAGTAACCAAGTGGATGAGCAAGGCTCTCACACAAACATGAGCTAAACCTAAGCTAACCCTAAAAAGAGGAAGGGGTATATATAGTCTTGGGGGCGAAGGGGTACAAGGGACAAGTCCCGGATGCATCGCGTGAGGCGGTGGGAGGCCGGATGTCCGGCGTCGGGCGGATGTCCGGGCTTTCGAGACGCCGGATGTCCGGTGAGGGGTCTTCAAACGCATAATCGGTGATGGGGGCCGGATTTCGGCGAGGGCGGATATCCGGAGCTTCAAGAGCCGGATGTCCGGGGCTGGGGCGGATGTCCGGCCTGTAGCTTCTTGGCGGTTGCTATGATGGGGGCCGGATGTCCGGCTGGGCCGGATGTCCGGGCTTCTTTGGAAGGGCCGGATGTCCGCCAAGGGCCGGATGTCCGGGCTGTCTGTGTCCCTTTCTTCCTTCTCCTTCCTCGCCTCACAAGACGCTTGGCCTTGGTCCTTGGGCTCTCCATGATCTCCTCGGGTGTACTGAGTATGCACAATGCCCAAGGCTTGAAGTAGCATCCATGTCTTACATGCGGAAAGGGACGATTCGGAAAGGAGCGAGTTCACCTTAGGTCCAATGGCACATAGTCGAGGTCTCATCTTATGTATCCTTGGGGCTTGGAGAGTAGATGGAGTGTACATGGGGATGAGCGTGGGATGCTCCGCATCATAAGTGGAAGTGTATGTGGGCACGGGACAAAATTTGGTGAAAGTTAGGCGGTGAACGGGGTGGTGGATGGGGATTGTTGCTACCAGGAGCCGGATTTCCGGGTAGGAAGCCGGATGTCCGGGCGCCGGATGTCCGGGTTGTTCGAGCCGGATGTCCGGTGAGGATGTCCGGCTGTTCGGGCCGGATGTCCGGGCTCTGGGTCCGTGGACGAACTCGATGAACACCGCATGGAGAGGTCAAATCCGGGGCAAAATTCGGGCGATTTTGTGGATGGAATTGAGGAAATGGTGGGGGAATGCTAGATCTACTTGCAACACACGAAATCCGCGGATCAATTTCAACAAAACCTCATCACACTAACAAATCACAAAAAAAAATTGGGGCTATTTTTGGTGGGGAATTTTCGGAATTAGGACAAAAACAACAAAATCAAGCTAGAAAAAGAGGGGTAGGGGCTCCAAAAACGTGATCAACGTGGCTCATGATGTCCGGGCGTCGGGCCGGATGTCCGGGCCTTCGTGAGGCGCCGGATGTCCGGGCTATCCGGCCGGATGTCCAAGTCTGACCGCCTTAGGTCGGGTCTTGAGGTGCGGGATTTCGGGCAGTCTTGGGATATCCGGGCTGGGGCGGATGTCCGGGGCATGGAAGCCGGATGTCCGGGCCCTATAGAGTTCTGGCTGGGCTTGGCTGTGGTCTTTGGCGTCTCGGGCGGATGTCCGGGACCTTGGCGGATGTCCGGCCCGGAGGGTGAACTTGCCCGCTTCCGTGGCCCTCTTCATCCGTGGACTTGGAAGGCTCCTCTTGATACCTAATGATGCATAGCATATCGGACTTAGGTAGTAGCCATGTCTCGAGTGGGTCATATGTGATATCACTAAGGATGGAAGTCACCTTGTTCTCGAGAGCTCTAGCTCTAGCTCGTGTCATGGGTCCTCTTGGCTCTTGATGAGACGGTTGTGGATGCATGGGGATGATCGTGGGATGCTCCGCATCAAGGAACTTGATCATCAACTTGCTCTTGTGAATGCTTGTCATGTAGCGGGTTGCGAGATGCATGACGGTCTTGACGTGCGGCACGACGAAGAGTGTTCGAAGTAGGTGTACTTGAGTCGTAGAAGGTGTCGCTGAGTGTCGACTCGAGCGGCTCCGTCTTGATGATGAAGAAGTTGAATGATGCCGGTTTCTCATCAAGGCGCGGATCTAAATCCATTCTTGCATCATTCTCTTGCTTGTGAGTCCGAACTTGTTGTTGAAGTAGTCTCTTGTACGTTGCTCGGAGAGTCGCAAGTCGGTGGCGAGATTGTCGATGCGGTCGCTCATTGCTTGTTGTTCTTGGTGCAACGCTCATTGTGCACCAAAGAGGTGGCTCTTGGTGACGTATGATGACATGTCGTCGTCTTGCTCGATGAAGAGTGGGTTGGTAGAAGTACTTGGCCTATCCATCATTCCAAGCAAAATGTGAGTGGTGGAACGGAGAAGAACTTATACCAATGTACCTTTGACCGATGTTGATGATGAATCAAGTTCACTCAAATGCGGACAATGAAATAGCACTATTGGTACCGATTCTTGTCGGTACTCACACCTACACAAATAAAAGCTTATGGTGGAGCTCGGTTAGGATGGTGGCACAAAATTTGATGCAATTGTGAGTGAGACTCAATAATGTTGGAAATGATTCACAAATTTGCAAATGCAACAAGTAGACCAATAGCAAGATATGGTACGGAAACACACACGCAAATAGATAATATGGGGTTATGCAACCAAGGATGAGCCAAAATGTGGAATTCACCAAGATGCCCTTGTTGCACAACACTAGAGAGACGCTAGCACGGTTGCACAATAGGCGGATACGAACTTGTGCACAACCTACTAAGCAAAAATGCAACGACTTCTATCCCAAGTATGCTATATGTATGGTGTTTCGATGTGTTGATCCAAGATGATCAAGTATGACAATCTTAATGTTGTATGATGCTATGGTTCTTGCTAATAAGCTCTTTGCTTATCTTTCTGTTTTGCTTAAAAGCTTGATTGGCTCTTTCTCTTTTGAGCTCTTTTCTCATGCAAAACTTCACGAACCAAGATAGCAATTGTGTATGCGATGACAACTTTGTGACACACAAGTTGATGCCAAGATATGCACCACTTTTGTATTGTATGTATGCTATGGAGTATGATCACTAATGTGCACAAGTCACGTTGCCGGCAATACTCAATGGCTAGTCTCGATGGGTAAGCAATGCAAAAGATTGGCTATGATGGTTATCAATGCAATTGCAAGTTATGAAAAAGATGTCGACGATGTTACCGTCCTTGGCGAAGATGAGCGGTTGTGATGTTGATGTTGAACCGTACCTAGATAGCCGAAACACAAAAGGATACGGAAACCCCAACTCAAATTCTCAAAGCAAAATTTGGCAACAATGTCGGAGTTGGTAATGGGAGAGGCTATGGAGGTGTTATGCGGAAGTGGAGGAGGTAAGTGGAAGTGTATGTGGGCATGGGACAAAATTTGGCGAGGGTTAGGCGGTAAACGGGGTGGTGGATGGGAATTGCTGCTGCCAGGGGCCGGATGTCCAGGCAGGAAGCCGGATGTCCAGGGTGCCGGATGTCCGGGCTGGTCGGGCCGGATGTCCGGGCTCTGGGTCCGTGGACGTACTCGATGAACACCGCGTGGAGAGGTCAAATCCGGGGCAAAATTCGGGCGATTTTGTGGATGGAAATTGTGGAAATGGTGGGGGAATGCTAGATCTACCTGCAACACACGAAATCCGCGGATCAAATCCAACAAAACTTCATCACACCAACAAATCACAAAAAAAAATTGGGGCTATTTTTGGTGGGGATTTTCGAATTTAGGACGAAAACAACAAAATCAAGCTAGAAAAAGAGTGGTAGGGGCTCCAATAACGTGATGAACGTGGCTCATGATACCAAGATGATGTAGGGCGGAACCCTACGTGGATGATCTTTCACGTTGGAGCGGATCCTACGGGGAATCACGAAGAACACGTGGAAGAACAAGAGGGAAACACGGGAAAACGAGAGAGAAATCACTTAACCAACAAGAGATCAATCACACAAGTGCTAGATCACCGATCACATAAGGTGGCACAAGATTCAAAAACAACAAAGGAAAGATACAAACGGTAACCGTTCTTCTCCGTGAGGAGGCCTTGATGGGGTCCACCCTAGAAGGGGTCTTGAATGGCTTGGGGATCTTCTCCAGAGAGGTCCCGAGCTCACGAGGAGAAGTAGCCAAGTGGATAAGCAAAGGCTCTCACACAAAATATGAGCTAATCCAATGCTAACCCTAGAAAGAGGAAGGGATGGAGTATATATAGTCTAGGGGCGAAAGAGGTACATGGGTCTCGCCCGGATGCACCTGCACGCAGGCAGGGAGGCCGGATGTCGAGGCGTCGGGCGGATGTCCGGCTTCGTGGAGGCGCCGGATGTCCGGCTAGCCGGCCGGATGTCCGGGCTGGTGCGGCCACTTCTGCCGATTAGGGGCGCCGGATTTCCGGGCCATTGGCCGGATATCCGGGCTGGGGGCCGGATATCCGGGGCCGGACACCGGATGTCCGGGCCCTGTAGACTTGGGCAGCTTGGCTGATGCTGAGGTAGACGCTCCAGGGGCCGGATGTCCGGGGCCTTGGCCGGATGTCCGGGGCCTGGAAGGTGAACTTGCCTGTTTCCGTTGGTTCTCTTCATCCATGGACTTGGCGGCTTGTCCGTCTTCACGTGCATCCTCGGGAGGTTCCCCTTGACACCTAATCATGCATAGCATATCGGACTTAGGTAGTAGCCATGTCTCGAGTGGATCATATGTGATATCACTAAGGAAGGAAGTCACCTCGTTCTCGAGAGCTCTAGCTCTAGCTCGTGTCATGGGTCCTCTTGGCTCTTGATGAGACGGTTGTAGATCCATGGGGATGATCGTGGGATGCTCCGCATCAACTTGGCCTATCCATCATTTCAAGCAAAATATGTGAGTGGTAGAAGGAGAAGAACTTATATGATGTAGGGCGGAACCCTATGTGGACGATCTTTCACGTTTGGAGACGATCCTCACGAGGAACACGAAGAACAAGCGGAAGAACACGAGGGAAATCACGGGAAAACATAAGAGAATCACTCAAACCAACAAGATCAATCACACATGCGCTAGATCGATGAACACAAAGGGAGATACTTGATCCAAAGTCAACAAAGGACGATACAAACGGTAGCCGTTCTTCTCCGTGAGGAGGTCTTGAATCCACAAGGGGATCTTCCCACGAGGGGGTCTTGAATCCGATAGGATCTACTCCGAAGAGGCCGCTGTCTCTCTCACGAGGAGGAGATCCGATGGATAAGCTCTATCTCTAACTTGAGCTAAATCAACGCTAACCCTAATACGAAGCTAGGAGAAGAGTATATATAGTGCTAAGCCACGAAGGGGTAAGTGAGGCGAAGGGGTACAGGCTCGGCCCAATACACTCTGTGACAGGCCGTTATACCGGATTCTGAAGTGATTGTACCGCTTGTAACACATCTTGGCGGAAGAACCGGACGTGAAGGCGGTACTACCATTGGGAGGTCGGTGGCTTCATGAGATGGGCCGGGAGGGGCCGGTTGTACCGATTCGGGCGGTAGTACCGGTCATCGGGAATTACCGGTACATCCGGGCATACCGCCTTACACCGCTACGATCACAGAATGGTGGCCGGTGGTTGGCGGTAGTCGGCCAGTTGTACCGCCGGGCGGTTGTTGACGGTTGTACCGCTTCGTTCACGAGCGGACGGGCTCTCTTCCTCCTTCTCTTCCATGCTTGGCCTCGGTCCTTGGATTCTCCATGGTCATCTCGGTCGCATACACAGTATATGCAAGATCCATGCATGAGGTAGTAGCCATGTCTCACATGTACAAAGTGAAGGTTCAAAGAGGAGCGAGTTCACCTTGTGTCCAATGGTGCATATTCGAGGTCTCGTCATATGTCCTCTTCGGGCTTGGAGAGTAGTCGGAGTGTACATGGGGATGACCGTGGGATGCTCCGCATCATCTCCCCCCCCCCCTTGTGAAAGATCCTACCTCAGATCGTGATCCTCATCACCATGGAAACGGTTATCATGGACGGACTTGTAGTTGGATGAAGTTGAAGACATGGTGCAATCCAAGTAGTCCAAGGTGTCGCCGGAATGATAGACATGCAAAAAGAGCAAACACAAGCAACACTCGGAAATGCAATGGTTAGCGCGCACAAAGTGCCCATCATGTAAGAATGAGTCCGTGCGGCAAGATTGGTCATGACAAAGCGCATGAAGCTTATCAAGTTGATCTAGAATGAGATGCAAAGCATTCATGGGAGGAAATGCAATCATTGTGCACACAAATGTGTTGTAAATATGATCAATGCAACCACGATGCAAAATGATGTCATAGTGAGACGGTTTATCAATAGCATGAATATGGCAATGGATGCTCAACATGTGGATATTATCATGCAATTGATGGTCGACAATATGATCATTACGTATGAATATGCCATCAAGGTAGATCACCAAAATTTGCTAAGGAAGTGCACAAGTTCATATATCATGGATGACATGGGAATACAAGATGCAACAAGGTAATCATAATGTGAGTCAATCCATGCATAGGGTGCAAACTTGTGGTGAGTATGATAAGTCCATCGAGCATGACATGTATGAGCACAATCAACAAATATGGAGGTGTTGGTGTACCAAAGCTCGATGTCGGGGCATGAGTGGAAGACCGAAGGTGCATCCAATAAGTGCGAGCGCTCCTCAGTGTGAAGGTCCATGTAGCCAATCTCCAATGTCGCTCCTCCGTTCACGAGATGTATCATGTAGACAACAAGAAGGAAACAACAATGAAAGAGTGACCCATCCAATATGCGTATTTGAGGATGGCTCAAAGGGAAGGAGTTCACCTCAAGAAAGTTTCCAAAGATGTTGGAGTCGTACATCATGTATGCCTTCACATAACCAATATGTCGCATAACGGTACCGCCTTGTGAATCCTCCAAAATGAAAGAACATGATAAACACTCGGAAAAACGAATGAGGTTAGAGGACATGCTGATGCGGAGCATCCCACGTTCATCCCCATGTACACTCCGACTACTCTCCAAGCCCCAAGAGGACATATGACGAGACCTCGAATATGCACCATTGGACACAAGGTGAACTCGCTCCTCTTCGAACCTTCACTTTCTACATGTGAAACATGGCTACTACCTCATGCATGGATCTTGCATATACTCAGGTACGACCGAGACGACCATGGAGAATCCAAGGACCGAGACCAAGCATGGAAGAGAAGTGATGAGGACATCAATACCATTGTTACACCCACAGCCCCTGCTGCTATACATACTGGACCAATTACTAGAGCTCATGACGCCAATTGAATTATCAGTACTTCCGTTTCTTGGTAACGATTCCAATGTTCATGAGAATATGATGCTGCCTAAATTGGATACATTTGTTTTGCTTACAAATGAAGGGCCTACCATGGACAAGAAAGATGAACCTTGGAGCAAGTTCAAGCATGGAGATGTTGGCATGCTAAGGGAAACAAGAACGGAGTTACAAGTGATGATTCCAGGACTTTGAAGCCACCCTAATGAGAGCATGAGGCCTTGGACGAAATATACAAGATGCCACTTCATAATATTCGTCCATAGGCTATTCTAGGTGCTGCGTCACCTTATTATTGGGCCAGGCCCATGTAATTTCGAAATACTTAAGTGTAGGCTGTTTTAGAGTCCGTATGTGTGGGGAAACAAGAGTTAGGGTTGGTTTCGGACCCCTCCCTCAAGGGCCACGAAATTCCCTCCTCTTTCTCCATATATACAACCCTTAGGGCGTCGTTTAGACTTTGGGTTTTGTTTAGATCAAAAGTTCGCCATAGCTGCAACTTCGCGTACTTCGTTTGTGTTCAACGGCCAGACCAAGGCGTCTCAGAACCCCACCTTCATTAATAAAGCTTTCCTCTTATATTCGCAATATCCAGATTGCAATCTTAGTTTCTTGCTTGTTCTTCGTTTGCTCGCAGGAAACAGACCCTCGTGGTCAGGTTGATCGTGCTTCGGCGTGGTCAATAACCCTCGGAAGTTGGTTTAGCGATTGCTAAGGCGCAACGTCTCGCACGTACGTAGTCGGATCGTCAAGGTCGACTCCACGAAGCGATAGCCACCATCTCATCGAAACATCGGGACACCTTTGCCTCTATCAAGTGGTATCAGATTTTCAGGTTGCTCGGTGAGATTTTACAGTTTTTCAGAAATTAGATCGAGTCTGTTCTTCATACCTAAAGTCCACGAAAAAGCCACAAAAAAATTAGGGTTAGTTCATCATATCCGAACCAATCTGAGCCTTCGCATAATCTTTTTAGGGTTTTTGCTTTGTTGAATTTGCGGTTGCATCGTCGCGTCAAGTTCTTTGGTCTTAGAGTCTAGTCTTTTAGAGTTTGAGTTACGGTCATAAGTTGTCACGCCGCCGCACCATCATCATCGCCTTGCCATCTACCACCCTTCTTATCCGCCACCGCTCGAATCCGTATCCATATACCACCACCAATCCGTATCCATATACCACCACCAATCTGTATCCATATACCACCACCGCTACCATATACCACCACCGCTGCCATATACCACCACCATATATCCACCACCAATCCGAGTTCTTCTCATATTAGGTTTGTTTCGAGATCCATCTAAATTCCGATTCGTGTTTCCTTGCCTGCGTAGGTCTCGGAAAAAAAGAGTCCGAAACCACCCTCCGTTTAGGCCCAAAATTTTCCAAAACGCACTTGTCGTAAAAAATTTTACGGCTATCCTATTTTAGGTGTTTCTAAGCGTATTGAGGCGATCGCCATTATAGAAAGTTTTTTTGACCCGTTTCCAGCTTTTTGGGTCAGGCAATCGAAAAAAAAATTTTGGTCGAAAAATTTCGTGCCCATCTGTCGGTTTGACTTGGGAAGAGTTTTGAGACACTCGCCATTATAGTGATTTTTCGCCAAAAAAAAAAAAGCAAAAAAAAGCAGCGCCAAAAAAAAAGAGCAAAAAAAAAATTCGAGTGTGCTTTTCCGTTGTTTCCGTGCGGTAGCCGTGATTTTGTTAGTGTTCTAGGCTCGCGTCTCTAGCACGGTCTAGCCTAGGACCGACAAGATCTGCGTCGTGAGCGTTTATTCAACTTTGCATCTCGATTTGATTATTTGACCCTTTTTGCTACCATATTATAAGCCTTCCCAGCTCCACATACATCTACATCGATGCGTTTGACTCTCCCCGGTAATCGCTCTATCCAAGCTTTGAGAGTTTTGACTACATCGGTTGCCGATCACCTTTCTTCTGGGTAAGAAGCTGGTAAGAATTTGAGATTTGCTTGACGGATTTGTGACTGTCCACCACACCACCACCACCACTTCCTAGTAGTCCGTCGAATCATATTCTTGTGTGTTTCTATTCTTTGCTAACCATGGCGGGATCACAAGCCGCATTAGACCGACCGGGAGAACATGACAAACAAAGCGCTACATGATAAGTTTCAACAAATGATGAGTGGGCAGGTGGAAGATGTTCTAAATAGATTTGAAGAGGCCATGGAGAAGATAGATGGCATTGAGAAGGCGTCAAACAAAGCTCGATAACAAGTTTAATGAATTGCTCGCGTCTACCACCACCACCACCGCTGCACCTAATGCACCTCTACAACAACAACAACGACTACCTCCACATCGCGAAGCAGCCCTCCGCCGAAGCGAGCCGTGTCCCTCTTGACTGGCCAAGCTGCTTTGGTCTTCTGTTGATATACGTGGCTCCTGCTGCTGCGATGTGGGGAGGATGATTATGTGAGAGAGTACGAGGATGAGGTTGATCAACTTCAGAACTACGTGCAAGTGCAACCACCTGCACAACAACCACCCGGTCGTCCACATGCAAATAATGGCAATGTTAGGGCTCCCCCTCAGGTACGAGATCATGACCATCTCCCTAAACTGAAGTTGAATATTCCACCATTTGAGGGTAGATATGTTTCTGATCTATATCTTACTTGGGAGTTAGAAAGCGAACAACGATTTACATGTTTACAATATCACGAGGAGAGACGTGTTCCCGGCCTTTGTTTGTGCTTTCACTAGCTTTGCATGTGTTTGGTGGTGCGAACATTGTAGATTATATCCTGTTCCGGCTACTTGGACTGCTTTGAAAACTGCTATGCGTACTCGTTGGGTTCCACCATATTATCAACGTGAATTACTTCAAAATTGCAGCGCTTAAGACAAGGAAAAATTCGGTAGAAGAATATTATCGGGAATTACAAACTGGCTTGATTAGATGTGGTATTGTTGAGGAGAATGAAGCTATGCTTGCACGTTTTACGGGTGGATTAAATAGAGATATTCAGACCATTCTAGACTACAAGGATTATACTAATATCACTCGATTATTCCATCTTGCTTGTAAAGCTGAGCGTGAAGTGCAGGATCGTGAGGCGTTGGCGCGGACTAACTTTTCTCTGGTCGACCTTCATCATGGACACCACGTGCATCATCTACTTCCACACGTTCTACTACACGGCACCTCCGCCGGCTGCCACCTCCAACCGTGATACAAGAAAGGTGCACAACCACCACTATCTCGCCAAGAGCGCTTTTCTTTGGGCCTACGAGCTCTTCTTCTTCCATGGCGTCAACAGGGCACACAAGTGATATTATTTGTCGTCGTTGTAAGGGAAGAGGACACTTTATGAGAGAATGCCAATCTCAGCGTGTGATGATTGCTCACGAGGATGGTGGGTATGAGTCCGCTAGTGACTATGATGAAGAGACTTTGGCTCTTATTACACATGAAGAACACAGTGGAGAGGATTCTGATCATGAGACGCAATACATGGCTGTCAAGATGCCGACAGTGTATGAATGTTTAGTTGCTCAACGTGTTTTGAGTGTGCAGGTTACACAAGTGAGCAAAATCAGAGGCATAACTTGTTCCATACAAAGGGAGTTGTGAAGGAACGTTCTATTCGCGTCATCATAGATGGAGGGAGCTGCAACAACTTGGCTAGCATGGATATGGTGGAGAAGCTTTCTCTCACCACAAGACCACATCCACATCCTTACTACATCCAATGGTTCAACAACAGCGGCAAGGTTAAGGTAACACGTATTGTTCGTGTGTATTTTAGTATCTCTACATATCTTTGATTATGTTGATTGTGATGTGGTACCTATGCAAGCATGTTCCTTATTACTTGGTAGACCATGGCAATTTGATAAAAATTTGTACACCATGGTAGAAACAATCAGTATACTCTTGTTCACAAGGATAAAAATATTACTTTGCTTCCTATGACTCTGATTCAATTTTGAAAGATGATATTAATAGAGCTAATAAAGCAAAACAGAGAAAAATAAGAGTGAAAATAAGATTGTGGCAAAAGAATTTGAGCAACAAATGAAGCCTAATAATAAACCATCTAATGTTGCTTACGAAATTAAACTGAAAAGTGCATGTTTACTTGCCACCAAATCTGATATTGAGGAGCTAGATTCTAGCAAATCTGTTTGCTATGCTTTTGTGTGCAAAGAGGCATTATTTTCATTCGAGGACGTGCCTTCCTCTTTGCCCCCTTTGTCACTAACATTTTGCAGAGTTCACGACGTCTTCCCACAAGGCGTGCCACCGGATTACCACCTATTCGAGGGATTGAGCATCAAATTGACTTAATTCCCGGTGCATCGCTACCCAACCGTGCACCATACCGTACCAATCCAGAGGAGACGAAGGAGATTATGCGTCAAGTACAGGAGCTGCTCGACAAAGGTTATATCCGCGAATCTCTTAGTCCTTGTCTGTTCCTATTATACTAGTGCCTAAAAAGGATGGTACGTCGTATGTGTGTTGATTGTAGATGCATTAATAATATTACTATTCGTTATCGTCATCCTATTCCTAGGCTAGATGATATGCTTGATGAATTGAGTGGCTCTACAATATTCTCCAAAGTTGATTTGCGTAGTGGATACCATCAAATTCGTGTGAAATTGGGAGATGAATGGAAAACAGCATTTAAAACTAAGTTTGGTTTATATGAGTGGTTAGTCATGCCTTTTGCGTTAACTAATGCACCTAGTACTTTCATGAGACTAATGAGTGAAGTTTTACGTGCTTTCATTGGACGATTTGTGGTAGTCTATTTTGATGATATACTGATTTATAGCAAATCTTTGGAAGAACATTTGGAACATTTACGTGCTGTTTTTAATGCTCTACGTGATGCACGTTTGTTTGGTAACCTTGGGAAGTGCACCTTTTGCACCGAACGAGTATCTTTTCTTGGCTATGTTGTTACACCACAGGGGAATTGAAGTTGATAAAGCCAAGATTGAAGCTATTGAGAGTTGGCCGCAGCCCAAAGCAGTCACACAAGTGAGGAGTTTTCTTGGACTCGCTGGTTTCTATAGGCGCTTTGTGAGAGACTTTAGCACCATTGCTGCACCTCTCAATGAACTTACAAAGAAGGATGTGCCTTTTGTTTGGGGTACCGCATGGAAGAAGCCTTCACGGTATTGAAAGATAAGTTGACACATGCTCCTTTACTCCAACTTCCTGACTTTAATAAGACTTTTGAGCTTGAATGTGATGCTAGTGGAATTGGATTAGGAGGTGTGTTATTACAAGATGGCAAACCTGTTGCATACTTTCTGAAAAATTGAGTGGGCCTAGTCTGAACTATTCTACTTATGACAAAGAATTATATGCTCTTGTTCGGACTTTAGAGACATGGCAACATTATTTATGGCCCAAAGAATTTGTTATACATTACGATCATGAATCTTTGAAACATATTAAAAGTCAAGCTAAACTGAATCGTAGACATGCTAAATGGGTTGAATTCATTGAGACTTTCCCTTATGTCATTAAACACAAGAAGGGTAAAGAAAATGTTATTGCGATGCTTTGTCTCGTCAGCTATACTATGCTTTCACAACTTGACTTCAAAATATTTGGTTTGGAGACCATCAAAGATCAATATGTGCATGATGCTGATTTTAAAGATGTAATGCAGAATTGTAAAGAAGGAAGAACATGGAACAAGTTCGTTATTAAGGATGGTTTTGTGTTCCGTGCTAACAAGCTATGCATTCCTGCTAGCTCTGTTCGTCTTTTGTTGTTGCAGGAGGCGCATGGAGGAGGATTAATCGGACACTTTGGCGTGAAGAAGGCGGAGGATATACTTGCTACACATTTCTTTTGGCCAAAGATGAGGCGGGATGTTGAGCGTTTTGTTGCTCGCTGCACTACATGTCAAAAAGCTAAGTCACGACTCAATCCTCATGGTTTATATATGCCTTTGCCTGTACCTAGTGTTCCTTGGGAGGATATATCTATGGACTTTGTTTTAGGTTTACCTCGAACAAAGAAAGGGAGGGATAGCATATTTGTTGTCGTGGATAGGTTCTCGAAAATGGCACACTTTATACCATGTCATAAAAGCGATGATCTGTTAATGTTGCTGATTTGTTCTTTCGTGAAATTATTCGCTTGCATGGTGTGCCCAATACTATTGTTTCAGATTGTGATACTAAATTTCTTAGCCACTTTTGGAGATGTTTATGGGCTAAATTGGGGACTAAACTGCTTTTTAGTACTACTTGTCACCTCCAAACTGATGGACAAACTGAAGTAGTCAATAGAACATTGTCTACTATGCTTAGGGCTGTTTTGAAGAATAATAAGAAAATGTGGGAAGAATGCTTGCCTCATATTGAATTTGCTTATAATCGTTCATTGAATTCTACTACTAAGATGTGCCCTTTTGAAATTGTGTATGGCTTCCTACCTCGTGCACCTATTGATTTGTTGCCTCTTCCATCTTCGGAGAAGGTTAATTTTGATGCTAAAGAACGTGCTGAATTGATTTTAAAAATGCATGAGTTAACTAAGGAAAACATTGAGCGTATGAATGCTAAATATAAACTTCTTTGGAGATAAGGGTAGAAAACATGTTGTCTTTGCACTGGAGATCTTGTTTGGTTACATTTGCGTAAGGATAGGTTTCCTAATTTGCGCAAATCAAAGCTAATGCCACGTCTTGATGGTCCATTTAAGGTGTTAGAGAAAATAAATGATAATGCATATAAACTTGAGCTGCCTGCAGATTTTGGGGTTAGTCCCACTTTTAACATTGCAGATTTGAAGCCTTATTTGGGTGAGGAAGATGAGTTTCCGTCGAGGGCGACTTCATTTCAAGAAGGGAGGATGATGAGGACATCAATACCATTGTTACACCCACAGCCCTGCTGCTATACATCTTGGACCAATTACTAGAGCTCGCATGCGCCAATTGAATTATCGGTACTTTCGTTTCTTGGTAACGATTCCAATGTTCATGAGAATATGATGCTGCCTAAATTGGATACATTTGTTTTGCTTACAAATGAAGGGCCTACCATGGACAAGAAAGATGAACCTTGGAGCAAGTTCAAGCATGGAGATGTTGGCATGCTAAGGGAAACAAGAACGGAGTTACAAGTGATGATTCCAGGACTTTGAAGCCACCCTAATGAGAGCATGAGGCCTTGGACGAAATATACAAGATGCCACTTCATAATATTCGTCCATAGGCTATTCTAGGTGCTGCGTCACCTTATTATTGGGCCAGCCCATGTAATTTCGAAATACTTAAGTGTAGGCTGTTTTTAGAGTCCGTATGTGTGGGGAAACAAGAGTTAGGGTTGGTTTCGGACCCGTCCCTCAAGGGCCACGAAATTCCCTCTTCTTTCTCCATATATACAGCCCTTAGGGCGTCGTTTAGACTTTGGGTTTTGTTTAGATCAAAAATTCGCCATAGCTGCAACTTCACAGCGTGCCGTTTGTGTTCAACGACCGGACCAAGGCGTCTCGAACCCCACCTTCATTAATAAAGCTTTCCTCTTATATTACGCAATATCCAGATTGCAATCTTAGTTTCTTGCTTGTTCTTCGTTTGCTCGCAGAAAGCAGACCCTCGTGGTCGAGGTTGATCGTGCTCGGCGTGGTCAATAACCCTCGGAAGTTGGTTTAGCGATTGCTAAGGCGCGACGTCTCGCACGTACGTAGTCGGATCGTCAAGGTCGACCCCCACAGAAACGATAGCCACCATCTCATCGAAACATCGGGACACCTTTGCCTCTATCAAGAAGGAGGAAGAGAACCCGGCCGCTCCAGCACGAGCGGAACTACCGCCCACTATAGGCGGTACTACCGATGAAGCCACCCGACCTGTACAACAGCCCAACCACCGCACGGGCGGAACAACCGGCTAGCCACCGCCCAACAACCGGCCACCATTCGGTGATCAAGCGGTGCAAGGCCGGTACAGCACCGGTTCTACCAGTTTATGCCCAAAGACCGGAACAACCGCCCCGACATCCGGTACAACCGCTGGCTCCTTCGACGCCCACCTCCAGAAGCCAGTGCCGACCTCCCAGCGGTAGTACCGCCTTCCTCGGCCGGAACTACCGCCTCGGGAGCTCTCGGTACAACCGCCCGCTGACCATACAAGGCCTGTCACAAGACAAAGTGTATTGGGCCGAGCCTGTACCCTTCGCCCTCACTTACCCCTTCGTGGCTTAGCACTATATATACTCTTCTCCTAGCTTCGTATTAAGGTTAGCTTAGGTTTAGCTCATGTTTGTGTGAGAGCCTTGCTCATCCACTTGGTTACTTCTCCTCGGAGCTCAGGACCTCTTCGGAGAAGATCCCCCAAGCGGATTCAAGACCCCTTCTAGGGTGGACCCCATCAAGACCTCCTCTCGGAGAAGAACGGCTACTCGTGTATCCTTACCTTTGTTGATTTTGGATCATATGTGCCTCTTTGTGTTCGGTGATCTAGCACTTGTGTGATTGATCTCTTGACGGTTGAGTAAATTCTCTCTCGTTTTCCCCTTGTTTACCTCTTATTCTTTCGCGTGTTCTTCGTGATTCACCGTAGGATCCGCTCCAACGTGAAAGATCATCCACGTAGGGTTCCGCCCTACATCATCTATGGTATCATGAGCCACGTTCATCACGTATTTGGAGTCCCTCCCACCGTTTTCTAGCCTTCTTTTGTTTGATTTCGTCCTAAATTTTGAAAATCCCCACCAAAAATAGCCCCAAATTTTTTTTGTGATTTGTTGGTTAGATGAAGTTTTGTTGATTTTGATCCATGGATTTGCTTGGTTTCGAGTGGATCTAGCATTTCCCCAAGTTTCCAATCTTCTTATCCACGAAATCCACCCAATTTTGGTCCCGAAATCATCCATTTCCGCCCAAAAATCGCGACCCGAGTCGATCTGCGAAAAATCCCGACACGAGCGGTACTTAGCCCCTCGAGCGGTACTACATTTGAGTACCACGAGCGGTACAACCGCCCTCACAAGCGGTACTACCGCCCCTCCCAATTTCAGCGTACAGAGTTTCACCGTTTCGGCCATAACTTCCACATCTGGAGTCCGATTTTCGCGTTCTTTAGCTCGTTTTGAAGCTATTGACATCCCCCATCCCACAAAAATACTACCACTACCTTTTGACGCCATCAAATTTTTGGTACTTTGGCATCTTTGCCTAGGGCTTCCACCACATCACCATAATACCACCATAGCCTTCCGCAAACTAACCCATTTTGTTCCTTATAGCATTAGTGGTTGTTTGAGTTGTGATTTGAGTCTCCTAAGGTGTTTAGGCTACTTAGGGACGGTTGCTTCTTCATCAACCACCACCACCACCACCACTTCCACATAACCTTGCCCACCATACACTTGAGCAACCCAACTTAACCCAATTGTTGATTGACCTTTTGAGTTGTGGCTTGTGTCTCCTAAGGTGTTTGACTACTTAGGGACCGTGTGCTTCCAACTCTTACACCGTATAGCCCGTCATTCCACTTCCGCATTGCCAAGTGCACACTACCACCGCTTTCCGCTACCACCATTTTGACATTTGACGTTTGAGATTTTGAGTTCGCGGTTTTTCCGTTTCCTAAGGTGTTTCGGTTACTTAGGGACAAGTCTCCATCATCTTGGTATCTACATCAAGAACGCCGCTACTCATCATCGCCGGACGGTAACCTCCATATCATCTTGGTATCGTGGTATCCCTCCATTGTATATTCCTCTTGCCATTGCATTGTTAACCCCTAGCCCATTGGCGTTACTTGCCTATCGAGACTAGCCATTTGAGTATTGCTTGCAGCGTTACTTGTGCACATTAGTGATCATACTTCCCATAGCATACATACCATATCATCGTGGTGCATATATTGGTATGATATCTTGTGTCACAAGTTAGTTCCGCATATATACACAATAGCTATCTTGGTTTGTGCATTGTGCAAAAGTGGCCATAGAAAAAAAAAGCTTTTAAACAAAAGAAAAAGAGAGACCAAAGAGCTTGTAAGCAAGTGCCATAGCATCATACCACGTTGCATATAAGATTGTCATATCCGATCATCTTGGATCATCTTGAGAGAAACACCGGGAACCATACATACATAGCATACTTGGGATAGAAAGTTTATCTGATGAGGACATGATTACCTTGGATACGACCAAAAATATTGCATACATGTATATTTGTGAGGTTATTTCTAATGCAAACTATGCAATAATTTATTTATGTCATCCAGGACAAAAATACTTCACAAACTTTTGTGCCATGTCTAATTGCAGGCGTATGGGACATTTGTACAATCCACATATGAAGATAAGGGAGAAAGAGATGTTTACCTGCTGTTCTAAAAGTTCTCTCACGTCACTTTTGGCCCAAGAGAAGATAGAGTCCAAGTCTCTCACGTTACGGACTCGATTCGGACTGCAGACATACCTGACTCAAAAGCGTCAATAACTTTTTCATCCGGACTCCAAATTGGGTGATTCTTTTTTGTTGAAAAATAGATTTCGTGCACCTTCCAACCCAATTGGATTCACCTTCAAATTCGTCCGGAGTGTTGAGTTATGGACAGAAACAATCTGATCTGCAGCAGAATCCGAGTCAAACTACAAGTCCAAAGGTGTTACGTCACCTCCGCTTGGGCCCATTGGCCTTGTACGACCTAGGGTTAGATTTAGGCTGCCTTGGGACATCCTACCACCTCCTTGGCCGCCACCCTTGCTCCTATATAAGTAGATCCATCTAGTAGCTTTTTCCTTGGGATTTGTTTAGTTAAAAGTTAGCCATTGCAACCGTACTTCGTTTGTGTCCAACGACCAGACCAAGGCCGCTTACGGATCCCCACCGTTATAATTACTTCATATATATTCGCAATATTCAGATTGCTTTATCATATTCTTGCTCGTTCTTCGATTGCGTGCAGGAATAGACCTTCGTGGTCATGCTGATTGTGCTTCCACCATCGTCAGTAACCTCGGGAGATTGGTTTAGCGATTGCTAAGGCACAACGTCGTGCACGTTTGTAGTCGGATCGTCAAAGTCGACTCCACCAAATCGATAGTTATCATCTCATCGAAAGATCGGGACACCCTCGCCTCTATCATTATCCATTTTGCATCTTATAGGTTGTGCACAAGTGTCGTATCCGCCTATTGAGCAATCGTGCTAGTGTCTCTCTTGAGTTGTGCAACACTAGCGTTTTTCGTGGATTCCACATTTTGTGCTCATTCCTTGGTTGCACGTTTATCTATCCGTGTGTGTGTTTCCGTGTGCCATTCTTTGCTATTGGTCCATATGTTTCACTTGCGAATTTGTGAATCTCTTTCAACATTATTGACTCTTGCTAACATTTTGCATTAAATTTTTGTGCCACTATCCTCACGGAGCTCCTCCATAAGCTTTACTTGTGTAGGTGTGAGAAAGCGACAAGGATTGGTACCAATAGTGCTATTTCATTGTCCGCATTTGAGTGAACTTGATTCATTGTCAACATCGGTCAAGGTACATTAGTATAAGTTCTTCTCTTTCTCCCACTCATATTTGCTCGAGTCTTGTGATGGATAGGCAAGGCATTTCATCTCCGGTCTTCGACAACAACGACGGCGTGAACAACTACATCACCAAAGCGTCTATCTTGATCTACAACGACAAGTGCAAGGCACACAATCAAGATGCGAGGCGCGCCGAGAACATCTCCATCGACATTCGTCACTCGAAGCAAGGAGAAGGGACTACTTCGACAAGAAACTTGCCGCACATAAAGAGGAGCAAGATGCAAGAATGGAGGAGATTCGGACCTTGCTCAAGTCGACTTCCCTTCATCATCTTCAAGGCGGCGACGTTCAAGCCACAAGTCTTCGGAGCGCCCAAGCGATGCAAGCGCAAGTCGTCCACATCTCCATGGCGACCACCATCACATTCTTGATCCTCATCGTCATGAAGGGCAAGTCACCTCCAAGCATCATGTGCACGACGACGACGAACGACATCTACTACGAGCTCAAGCACGACAACGACATCATCATCATGAAGATGCTCCACAAGCGCAAAGGCACAAGTCCCAACAAGCCCTACTTCACGCCAAGTCGAAGCTTCATAAGCACAAGAGAAGACCGCGAGACGACCACCACCAAGGCGGTGCTACGGCTACATCAACCACTTGACATCTTCGCCAAGTGTTCTCAAGGAATCTTCGCCTTTGGACGTCACGGCATCTTCGCCTACTTCCCACGCACGCCTTCATCGACTTCATCAAGTCCAAGGCGACCAACTTCTGACGAGGGTGACACTTCCATCTTGGAAGCCCCTCAAGGAAGATGGTCGAGCATGGGAAACTCCCTTCGGTCATGGAGGCGAGCTATGAGGTGCCACATCATATGGGCCTCCAACACCAAGGCGGTGACAAAGCAGTCGAGCAAGGGCCATCCCTTCGACCACGGCTGACAGCGCGAACCTCTTCAACAACATGAAGACGACGCCCACATTGGACTCATACTCCGAGTCAAGCTACAGCGACCAGCATGGAGACATTTGCACCTACATCTCTCGGCACCCACATATGTCGAGATGCCCCAATTGCCATGTGAGGAGAGCCACCATTGAGAGCATTTCCTATGAGAGGATGAGTGTGACCATCACTAGCCCCACACATGAGAGCATGCCACACATCCTATGTGAGGTTGAGCGCCATTTGAGTGACTCCACCCACCATACGAGTGAGAGCATCATTGAGGGAGTGAGTGAGCCACAACACTTAGTGAGTGAGGTAGTTGACACGGCACATGAGGCCACTATGATTTCTAACGACTTAACCTCTACTCCTAGTGTGTTTTCTTCTTTGGTGCTAGGTCTCCTACATGGCGACATACCTATCCTCGACGAGTCCATCCCTACATTGGAGGCGGCGATGGCCATGGTGGGCGATGATACACCCCACTTGGTTCCATCACGATGAAGATGACAATGAATGGATCTTCAACACCTCACCTACAACACATGAGCGATGCTCCAAAGGTAACATAGGTGACGATGCTTCTCTTGTCCCACTAGTGGACTCTCTTGCCATCGATTGCTCCCATGATGTTGACCCACCTATTACCATGCTTCATGCTAGTGAAACTTCTTCATGCCTTGACTTACCTATTTATGATGAATATGATAATGAGCATGTTGAGTTGCCTAGTTGTGATGCTATGCTCCATAGGACATCTTGTGAAAATTCTATTGGTCACTTCATGTTTGACAATCCATTGAACTTGTCATATGCTATGAGTGAGATCTCCCATATAGCCTCATTTCAATCTCAACATAGTAACTATGCATGCCCAGTTAACATAAATCCCATTTGCACTTATGGCATAGATGACGAGATGATGGTCATTGGCTTTTGCTTCTCTTGTGATGATATTGACATGCTTCCTTTACATGATTTGCGCAATTCATCTACTATGTCATGCCATGATCACATTGAACCAAATATGCTTTGTTTTGGATGTTGTCAATATTCTCCATGTGATGTTTCCATTAATGCTTATGAGGAGACCCCCATAGTTTCCTCATGCATATTAGGAGATTTTGATTCATCCCATCCTTTGCATGATTTCCATGATTGCTTGAACCATATGCATTCCATGAATAACAATGCTCTAGATATTGCTCATGATGCATCACACAATTTGAGTCTCCATTATGCTATACATAACAACAAACCTATCATGATGGATGACACGTTTCTATATCACGCATCCCATTTATTTGAGCATTGGTTAATTTGTGCTAACCGACACATGCCCGTGCGCATCATGATGGATGATGTGTACATATACCATGCACACACAATTTTCTCTTTGTCTTTGTTTTGTGTAGGTACTCATGTATACTCGTCAACTTCTCAATCCCATGAGTTAACGAAACGAGCTCTTGAGAGCAACGATGACTTGGGATCACGTGGACTTTCATTCCCACCATTCCTTTTGTGCAAGGACTACGCGCATCTCTTCTACTTGGCTCTCACACGGCTATGGGCTGTTTACCACTTGCCACCTTATGCTCATTTTACCGTGTTCACTTTGCATGTTATGCTTGCTTATATGCCTTTGCCATGCACTTGTGACCCTTGCTTGCATCTACCCATGATTCACCATTATGCTACTCCTATGTGTATTTGCATGCTTGGTGGAGATCCTAGTAGCTATTGTCATGATTTCTTTGTGCCCCATGCTATTGATGCTTGTTGCGTTGGGAGAGTCATGATGACCCATTGCTATTTACATATGGCTCCTCGCCAATACATTCATGCTATTGTCCTCATATCTTGCTTGCATGTTTGTGCTATGTCATGTGATTTACTCATGCCCACTATTTGCACACATGACATGCTTGCCATGTGATAGGCGAGGGTGTCCCGATCTTTCGATGAGATGATAACTATCGATTTGGTGGAGACGACTTTGACGATTCGACTACAAGCGTGCCTGACGTTGCGCCTTTAGCAATCGCTAAACCAACTCAGGAGGTTATTGACCACTTATTTGAGCACGATCAACCCTGACCACGAAGGTCTATTCACGCAAGCAATCGAAGAACAAGCAAGAATATGATAAAGCAGTCTGAATATTGCGAATATATATGAAGTATTGATAATGGTGGGGATCCGTGGCGGTCTTAAATGCAGTCGTTGGACACAAACAAAAGTACACGAAGTTGCAATGGCTAACTTTTAACTAAACAAATCCCCAGGAAAAAGCTACTAGATGGATCTACTTATATAGGAGCAAGGGGTGGCGGCCAAGGAGGTGGGAGGACGTCCCAAGGCAGCCTAAAAACTAACCGTAGGTCGTACAAGGCCAATGGGCCCAAGCGGAGGTGGCGTAACACCTTTGGACTTGTAGTTTGACTCGGATTCTGCTGCAGACATCAGATTGTTTCGTCCATAACTCAACGCTCCGGACGGATTTTAAGGTGATTCCAATTGGGTTGGAAGATGCACGAAATCTATTTTCCAACAAAAAAGAATCAACCAATTTGGAGTCCGTATGAAAAGTTATTGACGTTTTGAGTCAGGTAATATGTCTGCGGTCGAATCTGAGTCCAGAACGTGAGAGACTTGGACTCTATCTTCTCTTGGGCCAAAAGTGACGTGAGAGAACTTTTTGAACAGCAGGTAAACATCTCTTTCTCCCTTATCTTCATATGTGGATTGTACAAATGTCCCATACACCTCACAAATATACATGTATGCAATATTTTTGGTCATATCCAAGGTAATCATGTCCTCATCATCCTCCCCTTCTTGAAAAGAAAGCCGTCCTCGGCGTTGCTTAGTCTGAAATATGGCTAACAAAAGAGACAAGGTGTACATGTTGTATATGTATATGTCATCCATTTTACTTCCCTTGATTTTTGCCATTATGACACATGAATAGATGAGTAACTTGCATAGTTTATAAAATCTAAAGTCAAAACATTATCACAAGAAGTAGAAGGCATGAAAATATTACAACTCACTTTGCACATATAAGTGAAGCTCTTATTTATTTCAAAAGATTGACAATGTTCATCATTAAACCATCCCAACATTGGTGAATAAACCTTCGTGCATCAAGTTTACATGCTACAACATGCTTAAATAAGCAAACATGCAATAAGTCATTGACAGAGAATCATCACCAAGATTAGAGGTCATATCAAAATGATTAAACATTGATTCTTTTGCATCAATAGTTAATTCAATGGGTGCACTCAAAATTGTTGGTATTTCAGTTGTTTGATCACATGGCGCATTCATGATAGTATCAAGATTCTCTAAAATAGGTGATGTGCTCAAATCACTAGTTAACTCAACACATGATGCATTCAAGTTAACTAGGGATGCATCATTCTTATGTGAAGTTATATCATTAATACCTTCTTTGTTGCCTTATGTCGCAAAAGGCGTAGCTGATGTAGAGTACGGGCCATGATAATGCACCATACACTTGAGATGATGTCGCTCACAATGCAGGTGGGGCTGCTCTAGTAGGTGCAACGGTTGGAGGAACCAAGCGGCGATGGTGAGCATAAAGCTGGAATAGTAGTTGTTGTAGTCACCCAATGCATCCTCTGTAGCTGTCTCTCAAAAGGTACAAGCGCGAACATACATACCAATAATGGAACGAGGAATATAGTGAAATCTTGCACGGATATCATGCTTCAAACCACCAAAAAATCTATTCATTGTATCATCCTCAGATTCTTCTATGTCACAATGATGCATATAAGATTTGAACTCTTTGTAGTAAGCATGAGCGATTATTCTTGCCTTGTTTTAATTGTTCAAATTTGCGAAGCAATTCCACGACGATAGTAAGGAGGAAAAATTGTTGTCTCATTACAGCTTTCAAAACTTTCCAAGTTGTGGGTTGGTTATCAATGTTTTTCTTACAATGTACACTCCACCAGCGAAGCAAAAACCGGTAAATGCTCTAGTGGTAGCTCATTACTCTCTCAAGTTCAGAAAAATCATGGTGACTAAAAACTTCTTCTAATTCAAGCTCCCAAGCTAGATAAATAGCAGGATTAAATCTACCTTCAAATGATGGTAAAGACATAAACTGACCATGTGCTTGTGTGTGTTGTCCCAACTCTCGTGATGGTGGAGATGTGTCCGTCATCCAAGAACTTCTATCTCTGGAACCTGTCATGGTTAGTAGAAACAAGAAACAAAATTCGAGAATAATGTTCCTATGAACTACTAGGATGTGGTGGTAAAACGCTCACAGTATAGCAAATATCAATATCTTACAAGTTCTTACCATGCGGGGTGGTGACGAGGCAACCCGGCGGTGTCAAGTAACTCTGAAGATTGTGTAAACCGATTGCCGAGAGCGTCACGTATACACAATGTAGAAATATGTGGAGCTGGGTTGGCTATATATGGTAGCAATTTTTTAGCAATAATCAATTCAAAGATGCAATGTTGAATAAGCGGCTCCAGCAGACAGTCTTGTGCTTTGGTCCTAGGCTAGAGCCGGACTAGAGACGCGAGCCTAGAACACTAATGAGGTCCTGGCGTAGCACAACTTGCATCAATGAAGGATACTAAGTAGCTACGGACAGCAAGATATAAGTGAAGATCACAACGGCGGTGAAGATAATGATGAAAAACAAGCGCCAAGCAGGATATACAACAACTCTCTCTCAATTTTCCTCTTGAAAAGTTTGAGCCAATTTTACGATAACTTTTTCAAAGAATGCTACTAACTCAAGCTTTCCAATGCAAAAAGAATCACTCAATTCGAGTTGATATGAGGAGTCAAAAATTCTAAAACTGGTTTGAAAAAGCTGGAATAAGCTGTGTTCCACGAACTTGAGGGCAAAAGACATATTTAGGAGCCGATTTTGAGGTGCCAAATATTGAAATAGCTTCTGCAACTATTTAGATCTTGGCTCGTCTCTAGCTTTAATTTGAGTACTTTCATGGAGCCAAAAGCGGACTTCGTATGAGGAAGTTATGCTGTTTCTTGAGCGATTGCACAAAGCAGATTCCAATCCTAATTCAGCTACGAGATTGATTCTAGATAGATCCAAACTTTGTTTTTTTTTCTTCTCTCTTTTTTTTCTCACACTTTTTTTTCCTTTTTCTTTCTCTATTTTTTTTCTCTTACTATTTTTTAACTTTTTTCTCTCTCTTTTTTTCTCTCTCCCTCTTTCCAAACAAACTAGATAAGATGCAGATTGGATCAAGTGAAGATGTGAACGATCTCAACTATGATTATGACAGCGAGCGGTGGGTAGCACGTGGTGGAAATTGATGGATGGATGGTGGTCAGCGGAAGGAATAACGATGCAGCGGCGGCGTGACTAATGTGAACAGAACTTCGAAACTCTAAGCGAACTAGACACTAAGACCAGCAACTTTCGACACGGCGATGCAATCGATAATTCGATAATGCAAACAATGAAAAGAAAATTGCAAAAGACTTCGAGGCTCGGACAAAGGATGAATAGATCTAACTTTTTTTTGTGGCTTTTTCATGGACAATAGGTATGAAAGATGATGCGATCTAAACTATGAAAGCGGTAAAATCTCACCGCGAGCAACACGAAAACTGATACCACTTGATAGGCGAGGGTGTCGATCTTCGATGAGATGATAACTATCGATTTGGTGGAGACGACTTTGGCGATCCGACTACAAGCGTGCCGCGACGTTGCGCCTTAGCAATCGCTAAACCAACTCCGAGAGGTTATTGACCACTTATTGGAGCACGATCAACGACCACGAAGGTCTATTCACGCAAGCAATCGAAGAACAAGCAAGAATATGATAAAGCAATCTGAATATTGCGAATATATATGAAGTATTGATAATGGTGGGGATCCGTAAGCGGTCTTCGATAAATGCGGTTGGACACAAACAAAGTACGAAGTTGCAATGGCTAACTTTTAACTAAACAAATCCCAAGGAAAAAGCTACTAGATGGATCTACTTATATAGGAGCAAGGGTGGCGGCCAAGGAGGTGGGAGGGCGTCCCAAGGCAGCCTAAAACTAACCCTAGGTCATTACAAGGCCAATGGGCCCAAGCGGAGGTGGCGTAACACCTTTGGACTTGTAGTTTGACTCGGATTCTCTGCAGCATCAGATTGTTTCGTCCATAACTCAACGCTCGAGACGGATTTTAAGGTGATTCCAATTGGGTTGGAAGATGCACGAAATCTATTTTCCAACAAAAAGAATCAACCAATTTGGAGTCCGTGTATGAAAAGTTATTGACGTTTTGAGTCGGTATGCATGCGAATCTGAATGCGAGTCGAACATCGAGAGACTTGGACTCTATCTTCTCTTGGGCCAAAAGTGACGTGAGAGAACTTTTTGAACAGCAGGTAAACATCTCTTTCTCCCTTATCTTCATATGTGGATTGTACAAATGTCCCATACACCTCACAAATATACATGTATGCAATATTTTTGGTCATATCCAAGGTAATCATGTCCTCATCACCATGATTCCTTCTAGTATGTTGCATCTTATCACTACTAGCTTTCTTGACTTGATCGCTATGATTACTTGCTATGTTGCATCACCCATGTTCCACTATCACTTGCTTTCTAGGGTTGATGACATATATGTTCATGCCTCTCACATGATATATCTTGATCATTGTCTCTTGTCTCCATTAGTTGCATCTCTCCATCACCTTGTAGTGAGTGCACCCATGCTATGCTTATTGATCATGGAGAATTGGACATATTACTTGTGATGCATGCTTGCTTACTTGAGCCTATTGTCTTTGGTTATAGTTGCATCATATGCTTTCATACCATACCACACCTTGTTCTTTCTTATGATAAGAATGATGAAAACACTTGTTGGGTATCTTGCCCCTCGAATGATAGGTCTTGCATTTGTACTAACCTCATTTGTTTTCAGTGTTTGTCATGTTCTTTCATTTGGAGGATTCTAGGCGGTGCCGATATCACGACATATTGGTTATGTGAAGGCATACATGATGTGCAACTCCAACTTTGTCGTCGAGAACCTCCTAAAGGTGACCTCCTTCCCTTTGAGCCATCCTCAAATACACATATTGGACGGAGCCCATTCTTTCATTGTTGTTTCCTTCTTGTTATCTACATGATACATCTATTGGATGGAGGACCGAGCATTGGAGATGGACCCTATGGACCTTCAAGTTGAGGAGTGCTTTCCGGACTTAGTGGATTCACCAACGGACCACTATTTCTTCCACCACATTGAGCCATGGTACAACAACTCTCATAACAAGTTTGCACTTTTGTCACGCCCATATGCGACCCTATCCAAAAGGAACTCGAAGGTCCCACCAAGGATAGACCCGCATATTGAGGCAGCTTTTGCAAGGTGGATATCATTACATCAACATTACATAATAGATGGGGATACATACATAAGGCACAAATGCCACAAGAATACATCAACATCAAATACAAGATCAACATCCGACTACGGATGAAACATAAATAAACTCAAGCGACATCCACCACTGCTAGCCAGATTTGTGAGCACAGGAACCTATCCCACGATCGAAGAAGCGGAAAGAAGAACTCAACGCAAGCAAACATAGCTCTCGTGTCATGATCATCGTAAACCTGTACACTGCAATCGGTGGTGTAGTAATCTGTGAGCCACGAGGACTCGGCAATCCCATTACCATGGGTATCAAGACTAGCAAAGCTTAAAGGGAAGGAAGGGATAAGGTGGTGAGGTTGCTGACAGCGACTAAGCAAATATGGTGGCTAACATGTCACATGAAATGAGGCGAGAAGAGAAACAAAAGGCGGTGCGTCAACTAGTAATGATCAAGAAGTGATCACGAACTCCTACTTCACGTCGACATAACCCGAAACCGTGTTCTCCTCTCGATCAACCCGAAAAGAGACACTCACAGTTCGCATACGGTTGGTGTATTTTAGAAGTGTTTGCTTCAAGTTTACTACAACCGGATATTAACAAATTCCCATCTGCCACATAACTGCTGAGCACGGCTCTCGAAAGTTTATACCCTGCGGGGTGTCCCAACAGCCCATGATAAGCTCTCGCGATCAACGAAGGATATTCCTTCTCCCGGAAGACCGATCGGTCTCGGAATCCGGCTACAAGACATTTCGACAGTAATAAAACAAGACCAGCAAAGCCGCCCGATGCATCGACAATCCCAATAGGAGCTGCACATATCTAGATTCTCGAGGGCAACACGGATGAGACTAGCTACGAGTAAAACCAAACCTCGGGTTGCCTCAAGGTGGCCCATTGATAGTTCGGTTGGAACCCGGCACTTAGAGAAGCAGCGGCCGGGGGTCTAAATAAAAGATGACCCTTGGGTTAATTACTCCCAAGGGAAATGTAGGTGGTGGTGAGGCAAATGGTAAAACCAAGGTTGGGCCTTCTTTGGAGAGTCTTATTCAAAGCGAGCTGTCGAGGGGTCCCATAAATCACCCGACCGCGTTAGGGGCGCAAAATCCGGGAACATAATACCGATGTATGGCGGAAACTAGGGCGTGACAAGAGTGGAACAAAACACCGGGCATAAGGCGAGCCTTCCACCCTTTACCAAGTATATAGATGCATTAATAATATAAGATATATTGTGATATCCCAACAAGTAAACATGTTCGACGAGGAACAACATCTCCATGTTCAACAAGGAACAAACTTCATCTTCACCTGCAACTAACAACGCGCTATAAGAAATTTGAGCAAAGCGGGAACATAGCCAAACAACGGTTTTGCTAGGAAGGGTGCAAAAGGTTAAGGGCTGACATGGCAATTTGGGATGGCTTGATAAGCAGGTAATAGGTAGCGCAGCAAAGCGATAGAAACGAAGCAACTAGCATAGTGATAGAGGCGAAAGGTGTCGATGTTTCAATGAGATGGTGGCTATCGTTTACGTAGGAGTCGACCTTGGCGATCCGACTACGTGCGTGCGAGACGTCGTGCCTTAGCAATCGCTAAACCAACTTCCGAGGGTTATTGACCACGCAGGAACACGATCAACGACCACGAGGGCCTGTTTCCTGCGAGCAAGCGAAGAACAAGCAAGAAACTAAGATTGCAATCTGGATATTGCGAATATAAGAGGAAAGCTTTATTAATGAAGGTGGGGTTACGGGCGCCTTGAGTGCAGTGGTTGAACACAAGCAGAAATCTGTGAAGTTGCAGCTATGGCGAACTTTTGATCTAAACAAAACCCAAAGTCTAAACGACGCCCTAAGGGCTGTATATATGGAGAAAAGAGGAGGAATTTCGTGGCCCTTGAGGGAGGGTCCGAAACCAACCCTAACTCTTGTTTCCTCACACATACGGGACTCTAAAAACAGCCTACACTTAAGTATTTCGAAATTACATGGGCTGGCCCAATATTAAGGTGACCTTGACACCTAGAATAGCCTATGGACGAGATATTATGAAGTGGCATCTTGTATATTTCGTCCAAGGCCTCATGCTCTCATTAGGGTGGCTTCAAAGTCGTGGAATCATCACTTGTAACTCCGTTCTTGTTCCCCTTGCATGCCAACATCTCCATGCTTGAACTTGCTCCAAGGTTCATCTTTCTTGTCCATGGCAGGCCCTTCATTTGTAAGCAAAACAAATGTATCCAATTTAAGCGACATCATATTCTCATGAACATTGGAATCGTTACCAAGAAGCGAAAGTACACGATAATTCAATTGGCGTCTGTGAGCTCTAGTAATTGGTCCGGTATGTATAGCAGCGGGGGCTGTGGGTGTAACAATGGTATTGATGTCCTCATCATCCTCCCTTCTTGAAATGAAGTCGTCCTCGGCGGAAACTCATCTTCCTCACCCAAATAAGGCTTCAAATCTGCAATGTTAAAAGTGGGACTAACCCCAAAATCTGCAGGCAGCTCAAGTTTATATGCATTATCATTTATTTTTCTCTAACACCTTAAATGGACCATGACGTGGCATTAGCTTTGATTTGCGCCAAATTAGGAAACCTATCCTTACATAAATGTAACCAAACAAGATCTCCAGTTGCAAAGACAACATGTTTTCTACCCTTATCTCCAGCAAGTTTATATTAAGCATTCATATGCTCAATGTTTTCCTTAGTTAACTCATGCATTTTTAAAATCAATTCAGCACGTTCTTTAGCATCAAAATTAACCTTCTCCGAGAAGATGGAAGAGGCAACAAATCAATAGGTGCCACGAGGTAGGAAGCCATACACAATTTCAAAAGGGCACATCTTAGTAGTAGAATGCAATGGCGATTATAAGCAAATTCAATATGAGGCAAGCATTCTTCCTACATTTTCTTATTATTCTTCAAAAACAGCCCTAAGCATAGTAGACAATGTTCTATTGACTACTTCAGTTTATCCATCTGTTTGAGGGTGACAAGTAGTACTAAAAAGCAGTTTAGTCCCCAACTTGGCCATAAACATCTCCAAAAGTGGCTAAGAAATTTAGTATCACGATCTGAAACAATAGTATTTGGCACACCATGCAAGCGAATAATTTCACGAAAGAACAAATCGGCCAACATCAACAGCATCATCGGCTTTTATGACATGGTATAAAGTGTGCCATTTTAGAGAATCTATCCACGACAACAAATATGCTATCCCTCACCTTCTTTGTTCGAGGTAAACCTAAAACAAAGTCCATAGATATATCCTCCCAAGGAACACTAGAAGTACGAGCAAAGGCATATATAAACCATGAGGATTGAGTCGTGACTTAGCTTTTGACATATGGTGCAGCGAGCAACAAAAGCAGCTCAACATCCGTCTCATCTTTGGCCAAAAGAAATGTGTAGCAAGTATATCCTCCGAGTCTTCTTCACGCCAAAGTGTCCCATTAATCCTCCTCCATGCGCCTCCTGCAACAACAAAAGGCGACAGAGCTAGCGAGGAATGCATAGCTTGTTAGCCACGGAACACAAAACCATCCTTAATAACGAACTTGTTCCATGTTCTTCCTTCTTTAGAATTCTGCATTACATCTTTAAAATCAGCATCATGCACATATTGATCTTTGATGGTCTCCAAACCAAATATTTTGAAGTCAAGTTGTGAAAGCATAGTATAGCTGACGAGACAAAGCATCAGCAATAACATTTTCTTTACCCTTCTTGTGTTTAATGACATAAGGGAAAGTCTCAATGAATTCAACCCATTTAGCATGTCTACGATTCAGTTTAGCTTGACTTTTAATATGTTTCAAAGATTCATGATCGAGAATGTATAACAAATTCTTTGGGCCATAAATAATGTTGCCATGTCTCTAAAGTCCGAACAAGAGCATATAATTCTTTGTCATAAGTAGAATAGTTCAGACTAGGCCCACTCAATTTTTAGGAAAAAGTATGCAACAGGTTTGCCATCTTGTAATAACACACCTCCTAATCCAATTCCACTAGCATCACATTCAAGCTCAAAAGTCTTATTAAAGTCGAGGAAGTTGGAGTAAAGGAGCATTTGTCAACTTATCTTTCAATACCGTGAAGGCTTCTTCTGTGTGGTACCCCAAACAAAAGGCACATCCTTCTTTGTAAGTTCATTGAGAGGTGCAGCAATGGTGCTAAAGTCTCTCACAAACGCCTATAGAAACCGGCGAGTCCAAGAAAACTCCTCACTTGTGTGACCCGTTTTGGGCTGCGGCCAACTCTCAAGAGCTTCAATCTTGGCTTTATCAACTTCAATTCCTGTGGTGTAACAACATAGCCAAGAAAAGATGCTGATCCGGTGCAAAAGGTGCACTTCCCAAGGTTACCAAACAAGCGTGCATCACGTAGAGCATTAAAAACAGCACGTAAATGTTCCAAATGTTCTTCCAAAGATTTGCTATAAATCGGTATATCATCAAAATAGACTACCACAAATCGTCCAATGAAAGCACGTAAAACTTCGTTCATTAGTCTCATGAAAGTACTAGGTGCATTAGATTAACCCAAAAGGCATGACTAACCACTCATATAAACCAAACTTAGTTTTAAATGCTGTTTTCCATTCATCTCCCAATTTCATACGAATTTGATGGTATCCACATAAATCAACTTTGGAGAATATTGTAGAAACCACTCAATTCATCAAGCATATCATCTAGCCTAGGAATAGGATAGCGATAACGAATAGTAATATTATTAATGCCTCTACAATCAACACACATAATGCGGCGTACCATCCTTTTTAGGCACTAGTATAATAGGAACAGACAAGGACTAAGAGATTGGCGTATATAACCTTTGTCGAGCAGCTCACTGTACTTGGCCGCATAATCTCCTTCCGTCTCCTCTGGATTGATGCGGTATGGTGCACGGTTGGGTAGCGATGCACCAGGAATTAAGTCAATTTGATGCTCAATCCCTCGAATAGGTGGTAATCCGGTAGTGCGTCTTGTGGGAAGGCGTCGGCGAACTCTGCAAAATGTTAGTGACAAATGAGGGGCCAAGAGGAAGGCACGATCCTCGAATGAAAATAATGCCTCTTTGCACACAAGCGCATAGCAAACAGATTTGCTAGAATCTAGCTCCTCAATATCAGATTTGGTGGCAAGTAAACATGCACTTTTCAGGTTTAATTTGAAGCAACATTAGATGGTTTATTATTAGGCTTCATTTGTTGCTCAAATTCTTTTGCCACAATCTGATTTTCACTCTTATTTTCTCTCTGTTTTGCTTTATTAGCTCTATTAATATCATCTTTCAAAATTGAATCGAGTCATAGGAAGCAAAGTAATATTTTTATCCTTGTGAACAAGAGTATCTTGATTGTTTCTACCATGGTGTACAGAAATTTTATCAAATTGCCATGGTCTACCAAGTAATAAGGAACATGCTTGCATAGGTACCACATCACAATCAACATAATCAGCATATGTAGAGATACTAAAATACACACTTAACGATGCGTGTTACCTTAACCTTCTTGCCGCTTGTTGTTGAACCATTGGATGTAGTAAGGATGTGGATGTGGTCTTGTGGTGAGAGAAAGCTTCTCCACCATATCCATGCTAGCCAAGTTGTTGCAGCTCCCTCCATCTATGATGGCCTTGAATGAACGTTCCTTCACAACTCCCTTTGTATGGAACAAGTTATGCCTACTGATTTTGCTTTCGACATGTAACTGCACACTCAAAACACGTTGAGCAACTAAACATTCATACATCGGCATCTTGACAGCCATGTATTGCGTCTCATGATCAGAATCATCTCCACCATGTTCTTCATGTGTAATTGATGAGGACATCAATACCATTGTTACACCCATGACCCCTCTTTGCTACATATCTTGGACCAATTACTAGAGCTCATGCACGCTTGATTAAATTATCGGGTACTTTGGTTTCTTGGTAATGATTCTAATGTTCATGAGAATATGATCTTTGCCTAAATTGGATACATTTGTTTTGCTTACAAATGAAGGCCCTAGCTTGGAGAAGGATGGACATTGGAGCAAGAACAAGCATGGAGATAATGCCATCGCACTTAGAAGAACAAGAGCGGAGTTACAAGTGATGATTTCAGGACTTTGAAGCCACCATAATGGGTGCATGAAGCCTTGGACGAAATATACAAGATGCCACTTCATAATATTAGTCCATAGGCTATTCTAGGATCTTCGTCACCTTATTATTTGGCCAGGCCCAAGTAATATCGAAATACATAATTATAGGCTGTTATTATAGAACGTATTTGTGGGGAAACAAGAGTTAGGGATGGTTTCTGACCCCACCCTCAATGGCCACGAAATTCCTCCTCTTCCTCCATATACAGCCCTTAGGGCGTCGTTTAGACTTTGGGTTTTGTTTAGATTAAAGTTCGCCATAGCTGCAACTTGGCGTGCCGTTTGTGTTCAACGACCGGACAAAGCGTCACAGAACCCCACCTTGATCAATAAAGCTTTCATCTTATATTACGCAATATCCAGATTGCAATCTCGGTTTCTTGCTTGTTCTTCGTTTGCTCGCAGGAAGCAGAGACCCTCGTAAATGGTCGAGTTGATCGATGCTCCGGCGTGGTCAATAACCTCTCGGAGTTAGTTTAGCGATTGCTAAGGCGCGGCGTCCTCGCACGTTAAATGGTCGGATCGTCAAAGTCGACTTCCTCCAAAGCGAAAACCAACATCTCATCGAAAGACGGGACACCTTTGCCTCTATCGATAATAAGAGCCAAAGTCTCTTCATCATAGTCACTAAGCGGACTCATACCCACCATCCTCGGTGCAATCATCTGCAGCTGAGATTGGCATTCTCTGGCAAAATGTCCTCTTCCCCTTACAACGACGACAAATAATATCACTTGTGTGCCTGTTAGCGCCATGGAAGAAGAAGAGCTCTGTGTAGGCCCGGTAGTGCGCTCTTGGCAGAATAGTGGTGGTTGTGCACCTTTCTTGTATCACGGTTGGAGGTGGCGGCCAAGCGGAGGTGCGGTGTAGTAGAGCGTGTGGAAGTAGATGATGCGTGGTGTCCATGATGAAGGTCGACCTGTAGAAAAGTTAGTCGGCGCCAGCGCACCAACGTCGATCCACGCACTTCGCGTTCGACTTTACAAGCAAGATGGAATAATCGAGTGATATTAGTATAATCCTTGTAGTCTAGAATGGTGCGAATATCTCTATTTAATCCACCCGAGCGTGCAAGCATAGCTTCATTCTCCTCAACAATACCACATCTAATCAAGCCAGTTTGTAATTCACGATAATATTCTTCTGCGAATTTTTTCCTTGTCTTAAGCAGCTGCAATTTTTGAAGTAATTCACGTTGATAATTTGGTGGAACCCAGCAGTACGCATAGCAGGTTTTCAAAGCAGCCCAAGTAGGCTGGAACGAGGATATAATCTACAATGTTCAGACCACCAAACACATGCCAAAGCTAGTGAAAGCACAAACAGCGGCAGGAATACGTCTCTCCTCGGGGATATTGTAAACATGTAAATCGTTGTTCGGTTTCTAACTCCCAAGTAAGATATATATCGGGAACATATCTACCCTCAAATGGTGGAATATTCAACTTCAATTTAGGGAGATGATCATGATCTAAATGCACTGAGGGAGCCTAACATTGCCATTATTTGCATGTAGACGACCAAGGGTGGTTGTGGTGCTTTGGTGGTTGCACGTGGTTCGAAGTTGATCAACCTCATCCTCGTACTCTCTCACATAATCATCCTCCCCACAGCGGCGGGGAGCCACGGAAGTATCAGCAGTGACCGGCAGCTTGGCGGTGAAGAGGGACCGCGGCTCGCTTCGGCGGAGGGCTGCCCAGCGATGTGGAGGTAGTAAATCGTTGTTGTTGTAGAGGTGCATTAGGTGCGCGGCCCGGTGGTGGTGGTGGTAGACACGCGAGCAATTCATTAAACTTGTTATCGAGCTTTGTTTGAGCGCCTTCTCAATGCCATCTATCTTCTCCATGGCCTCTTCAAATCTATTTAGAACATCTTCCACACGCCCACTCATCATTTGTTGGAAACTTATCATGTAGCGCTTTGTTTGTCATGTTCTCCCGGTCGAGTCTAAATGCGGCTTGTGATCCTGCCATGGTTAGCGACAATAGAAACACACAAGAATATGATTAAATGGACTACTAGGAAGTGGTGGTGGTGGTGTGGTCAGACGATCACAAATCCGTCAAGCAAATCTCAAATTCTTACCGGTTCTTACCCGGTGATGCGGTGATACGGCAACCGATGTAGTCAAAACTCTCAAAGCTTGGATAGAAGCGATTACGAGGAGAGTCAAGCGCACGATGTAGATATATGTGGAGCTGGGGAAGGCTTCTAATATGGTAGCAAAAGGGTCGGCAATAATCAATTCAGAGATGCAAAAGTTGAATAAGCGCTCCACTTGGTGATCTTGTCTTTGGTCCTAGGCTGAACCGTGCTAGAGGCGAGCCTAGAACACTAACAAAATCAATGGAGCTGCGGAAACAGCGGAAAAGCACTCTGGAAAAATTTTCTTTTTCGCTCTTTTTTACGCTTGCTCTTATTATTTTTTTTGCGAAAAATCACTTATAATGGCGAGTGTCTCAAAACTCTTCCCGGTCAAACCGGCGGGATGGGCTGAAATTTTTTTCGACCAATTTTTTTTCATTTGCCGGACCCAAAAGCTGGAAGCGGGTCAAAAAACTTTCTATAATGGCATTGTCTCAATACGCTTAGAAACACCTAAAAATAGGATAGCCAAAAAAATTTACGACAAGTGCGTTTTAGGAAAATTTTGGGCCCTAAGCAGGAGGTGGTTTCAGACTTTTTTTTCCGAAACCTCACGCGAGCAAGGAAACACAATCGAATTTAGATGGATCTCGAAAACAAACCTAATATGAGAAGAACTTCGGATTGGTGGTGGATATATGGTGGTGGTATATGGCAGCGGTGGTGGTATATGGTAGCGGTGGTGGTATATGGCAGCGGTGGTGGTATATGGCGGCGGATGGTGGTATATAGTAGCGGTGGTGGTATATGGATACGGATTGGTGGTGGTATATGGATAATGATTGAGCGGTGGCGGATAAGCAATGGTGGTAGATGGCAAGGCGATGATGATGGTGCGGCGGCGTGACAACTTATGACCAGAACTGAAACTCTAAAAGACTAGACTCTAAGACCGGACAACTTGACCTGACGATGCAACCGCAAATTCAACAAAGCAAAAACCCTAAAAGATTGTCTGAAGGCTCGATTGGTTCGGATATGATGAACTAACCCTAATTTTTTGTGGCTTTTTCGTGGACTTTAGGTATGAAGAAATGACTCGATCTAATCTCTGAAAATCTGTAAAATCTCACCGAGCAACAGCTTTGGCTACGATACCCATGATAGAGGCAAAGGTGTCCCGATGTTTCGATGAGATGGTGGCTATCGTTTACGTGGGAGTCGACCTCGACGATCCGATCACGTCACGCATGCGAGACGTCGCGCCTCTTAGCAATCGCTAAACCAACTTCCCGAGGGTTATTGACCACGCCGAGCACGATCAACTTTGACCACGAGGGCTTTTGTTCCTGTGAGCAAGCGAAGAACAAGCAAGAAACTAAGATTGCAATCTGGATATTGCGAATATAAGAGGAAAGCTTTATTAATGAAGGTGGGGTTACAGACGCCTTGATGCAGTCGTTGAACACAAACGTCTGTGAAGTTGCAGCTATGGCGGACTTTGATCTAAACAAAACCCAAAGTCTAAACGACGCCCTAAGGGCTGTATATATGGAGAAAGAGGAGGGAATTTCGTGGCCCTTGAGGAGGGTCCAAACCAACCCCTAACTCTTGTTTCCCCACACATACGGACTCTAAAAACAGCCTACACTTAAGTATTTCGAAATTACATGGGTCTGGCCCAATATTAAGGTGACTTGACACCTAGAATAGCCTATGGACGAATATTATGAAGTGGCATCTTGTATATTTCGTCCAAAGGCCTCATGCTCTCATTAGGGTGGCTTCAAAGTCCTGGAATCATCACTTGTAACTCCGTTCTTGTTCCCCTTGCGCATGCCAACATCTCCATGCTTGAACTTGCTCCAAGGTTCATCTTTCTTGTCCATAGTAGGCCCTTCATTTGTAAGCAAAACAAATGTATCCAATTTAGGCAGCATCATATTCTCATGAACATTGGAATCGTTACCAAGAAAGCGAAAGTACGATAATTCAATTGGCGTCGCGAGCTCTAGTAATTAGTCGTTATGTATGGCAGGGGCTGTGGGTGTAACAATGGTATTGATGTCCTCATCACATAGCAATGATAGTAGTGAGATCCAGGGTAGCGGTCATCTTGCCTGAAATCCCGCAAGGAAGAAGAATGAGTCCATGAAGAAGACGAACGGATGAAGCCGAACCCAAGCGTGAGCGAAACGAATCCTCACGATCATAGCGTAAACGAGGGAACTAACAAGAAGAAGCACACCATAGTAAACACACCACACATGAACAAGGCATGATGCACAAACAAGTATGATGCATGACAAGACTACATGAAGTTACTCATGGCAAAAGATGATGCATACAAGACCAACACATCAAGGCAAGTTTAAATGAGGCCGGAAACAACATATGACAATTAGAGTAAGTCCTCATATGCAAATTTCGAAATTTGTCCAGATCCAGGAATAAACATTAAGTTGAAGTTGATAAACAGCAAGTTAAGATGCACCACGATGATCTACACAAAATTCTAGTCAAGTTACATATAAAGTTCATTAGATCTTGAGACTACGGCACAGAAGATATGAGCAAAACAAGATAAACATGGCATTGATGCAAAATGCATACAAACATCAAGCAAACACCTCAAAACCAGGATGCAACATGATAATATGAGACACCATGCAAAAACAAGCAAGTTTCATATAGAGCACACTCAAAAGCGAACAGCGATTGCAACACATAAACACTATACAAGTCATGACAACAATTTGTCCAAAACAGCAACTAGGCATATTGCAAGCATCAAAACAATATGCTACAGGACCTCAATATGAAAACAAAAGGCAAGGGCATGATGTACAGGTAAAGCATTACAAAACATGAACACTGGCTATCTCCAGAAATCACAAGAACATGCTCAAAAGACATGGAAAGATTGCAAATAATAACAGTTTGAGACTTTAGGCAGAAATAACATCAGGTTGCAATGTTTAGAGCTATCAAACAACATGTTACAGGAAATTATCATGGAAAAAAAATGCATGGCATGAATCTAATAATTGCATAGAACAAATGTCCTTTAGTGACCATAAGCCAAAAAGGAACAGAAGATATGATGGCACCCATGTAAACATGGCAAGTCATATTACAGATTCAAACATGGCAGGAACAACAATAAGTAGGCATGTTGGTGAGCTTTAACCACTCACCACAGAGCAATACATGGCATGGCAAGGCAACTAACAGTAATAAGACATGGCATAGAAGCTATACATGGGAAGATCAACATCATAGCACACTTTACGGATCCAACTACAACAACCTTGGCAAAATTGAATAACATGTAAACAACCTGCGGGAAACATTTTATAGCAAAAGTAGAGGCTCGATTGACTCAAGCTATAGCACTCCATAATTGCAAACAAGGGCATGGATGGATAGAGCAAGACATGTATAACAAAACATCCTTACTGAAGTATCTCAAAATAAGCATGGATCTCTCGGTAGCATCAAGTTTACATAGCAACAAAATATAACTTGAGAATCTGCCAGGAAAACAGACAGCGGCAAGTACCCTACTTAACAAGCTTGATGCACTCACTACACAACTCACAAAAAATACATGGCAAGCACCCTGAAAAGATGGCATGGCATATTACAAAACACATGTAGGACTCAAATTCATAGGATGCACACATCAATCATGGCAAAAATGACAAAAGTGCATGTACGGATAAGAAATGAAACTAACATCACATAGCCCTCTTCTAACAGCATTGGGCATCAAGATGAGCTCAAATGAAAATGATGCAATGAGATGAAATGATCTACTCTTGAGACGAACAATTTTACATAATACACGCAAAGCGGACAATATACAGTGAGTTATGGCATGATGAAAATGCAACAAAATATTAGCAGATCAAGGACTTAGTGGATTCGGGGTCAACCTCCGGATTGCACAGTTCAAGGCGGAAAACTTCACGGAGACGCACGGGAAGACGCCAGTGGCGGAGATGGCGGATCCGGCGCTCTCATGGGATCCGTCGAGAAAGCGAGGGAGGCGGAGGCCGGAGTTCGGCGGCGTAGGCGGAGCAGCAAGACCGGCGGAGCCTTGAGGACGCCAGCGTCAGCGAGAACCAGGAGGTCTCAGGCGGCCGGGAATGGAGGCTCCGGTCCCGGGGCGGGCAGGCGGCTCGGCCGGGAGGAGGCTTGAGGCGGTCGCCCTTGAGACAATATGACAGCGGATGGTCAGGCCAATGTGAGGCGGCGGAGCGCCAGGCGTGAGGCTACTCTCGGCCCAGATAGGCCCATGGCAGCGAAGCCATGGGCAGTGAGTGGAGAGAGCAGGGTGAATGGCGCGGTGCGGTTGGAGAGAAGAAGGCGGCGGGGTGGCGTAGCACGCCCCCATTGGTCAGGCCAAGCACGTGGCTGCGGCGGACATGTCCGACCATCGGTGAAGACAGCGTCCGTGTGAGAGGCTAGGCTAGGGTTTGAATGCGAATTTTTGGAGGGGAGGTGTTTATATAGGCATAGGGAGCTAGGAGACTCCAAATGAGGTGCGGTTTTTCGCGTGATCGAACGACCGAGAGCATGGAGGAGTTAGATGGGTTTTGGGCCACTTTGGAAGGGGTGTTAGGCTGCAAAGAGAAGGGGGCTTTGCGATTGGGATTACCGTTAACTGCTGAGTACCAAACGACCTCCAAAAGATCCGAAACGGCCCAGATAGTCTACCGGTGCTATACCAAGGCCGCTTGACAAACCTCGGTCCATTAAAACGTTTAACACCTTTACGAAAAAGAGGCAAAAGGGGCGCCGGAGACATAGGAGTCTTGGATTGCAAAAGCGGACAACGGGAAAATGCTCGAGGCAGTTACGTATGCAAAATGAAATACATGATGACATGCTATGAAATGCAGATGATGACATGGCAAAGTGCAATACGCAAGCACATGACATGGCAAAGACGACGAATAAGCTGGCAGCCACACAGGCGCCCAACGAATCCGGCGTTATAACGCTCCTCCACTAACAAGAGATCTACGTCCCGAGATCTTAGGACCGAGCGGAAGGGAAAAGGGATGAGGTGAAACAAGAACTCAAGAGAAGAAGCAAATAATCGAGAGCACTCCGGAAAAAAGAGGAGCAGCGGAATGACGAGAATCAAAAGCTCACGAATCGAGATAGACTATCAAACCACTCGTTCTAGCAGGAGTGGTTAGAATGAAAAAGGAAAGCGAATAAGACTGAAAGGATTTAAGCGGCACATCGGTTGAACAAGGAAAGAATAGAACATGAGCTTGGGAAGATGGAATGACACTTGACAGAGATAAACAACGCAATGCCTCCGGAAGAATTGAAAGAATTTGGAATGAAAAGAACTTCGAAGGAAGGATTGAGCGGAGTTGTTGGAAATTCAACAACAAAAGAACTAAGAATTTGTTGTGGACTTGAAGTATTAAGGGTGGAAGGCTCATTGCCTTATGCCTCGTGTTTTTTGTTCCACTCTTGCCTCCCTAAAGTTTTCCGTCATATCGGTACGATATGTTCCCGGATTTTGCGTCCCTAGCAGCGATCCCGGGTGATTTATGGGACCCCTAATGACGGTTCGCTTTGAATAAAGACTCCTCGACTAAAGGCCAGGTAACACTTGGTTTTTTACCATTTGGCTCTCACCACCACCTACACATTTCCTTGGGAGTAATTAACCCAAGGGTCATCTTTATTTAGCCCCCCGGGCCAGAATGCTTCTCTAAGTCTTGGCCTCCGAACAGCTACCAAGGCTTGAGGCCACCTTGAGGCAAACTGGCTTGGGGTTTGGTTTTACTCGTAGCTAGTCTCATCCGGTGTTGCCACGAGAACGAGATATGTGCAGCTCTCTATCGGGATTAGCCGGTAGCATCGGGCTGACTTGGTCTTGAACATTTTTATCTTTGTCGAAAGTGTCTTGTAGCCGGGATTCCCGAGACTGAATCGGGTCTTCACGAGGAGAAGGAATATCCGCCTTAGATTGATCGCGAGAGCTTATCATTATGGGCTAATGGTTGGGACACCCTATGTAGAGCCATATAAACTTCCGAGAGCCGTGCAGCGGTTATGTGGGCGTAGATGGGAATTTGTTAATATCCGGTTGTAGTAAACTTGAAGTAAACACTTCTAAAATACACCCAACCGTGGTGCGCATGTGAACCGTGGAGTGTCTCTTTCCGTGGAGTTGATCAAGAGGAGAAAACGGTTTCGGTTATGTCTCGACGGTAAGTAGGAGTTCAGGATCACTTCTTGATCATTACCTTAGTTGGGACGAATGGTTAAATTTTGTTTCTCTTCTCGCTCTCATTTCAAGTATGTTAGCGCCACCATATTTGCTTAGTCCTTTACTTGTAAACCTTCTCACCACCTTATCCCCTTCCTTCCCTTTAAGCTTTGCTAGTCTTGATACCCATGGTAATGCAGGATTACTGAGTCCTCGTGGCTCACTGGGGATTACTACACCACCGATTGCCAAGGTGCTACAGTTTACGATGATCATGACACGAGAGCGATGTTTGCTTATGCGTTGAGTTCTTCTTTCTGGTTTCTTCGATTGGGGATAGGTTCTGTGTCGGAAAGTTCGGGTATTAAAGGTGTGGATGTCTTTTTGAGCTTCGTTTATGTTTCATCCGTATTTGGATGTTGATCTTGTATGTTGATGTGTTGATGTATTCTTGTGGCATTTCAGTGCCTTATGTATATATCCCCATCTATTATGTAATGTTGATGTAATGATATCCACCTTGCAAAAGCGTCTCAATATGCTTTGGGTCTATCCTTGGTGGGACCTTCGAGTTCCCTTTTGGATAGGGTCGCATATTGGGCGTGATAACTTTATATACTCATGGGATTGGCTTGCATTACGATTGCCTTGGTGCATCTTGTATTCCCATGTCATCCATGATATATGAACTTGTGTAATTTCTTAGCAAATTTGATGTGATCTACCTTGATAGTATATTCATACATCATAATCAGATATTGTCCACTCATCAATTGCTTGATAATATCCACATGTTGGAGTATCCATTGCCATGTTCATGCATTTGATAAAACTATCCCATTATGACATCATTTTGCATCGTAGTTGCATTGCTCATATTCATAAAACATTTGTGTACACAATGATTGCTTTTTCTCCCATGAATGCTTGGTGCATCTCATTCTAGACTAAACTTGATAAGCTTCATGCGCGGTCACAATTAATCTTACCGCATTTGACTCGGCCTTTACATGATGGACACTTTGTGTGCGCTTAACCATTGTATTTCCGATTGTTGTCAGTGTTTGCTCTTTTTGCATGTTCATCATTCGGCCACATTAATTCTCGACTACTTGGATTGCGTCATGTCTTCAACTTCGCTTCAACCATAAGTCCCTCCACGACAACCGCTTTCCATCGTGATGAGGATCACGATCCCAGGTCTGGATCTCCTTTCACAAGGGGGGATGATGCGAGCATCCCATCGCTCATCCCTATGTATACTCCGACTAGCCTCCAAGCTCCCCAAGAGGACATATGATGATTTAGACCTCTCAAATATGCACCATTGGACATACAGGTGAACTTCGCTCCTCCTTCAACCTCTTCAGTTTTCTACATGTGAGACATGATACCACCTCATGCATGGACCGTGCATATCAGTATTTACCGAGACGCACTATGGAGAACTCAAGGACCGAGGCTGCATGGAAGAGAAGGAGGAAGAGAACCCGTCATTCAAAGATCGAAAATGGAACTATCAGCAGGCGGCATTACCACGGGTTACCTGTTCGGGTTCAACCGCCTTTAAACACCGCACGGGCGGAATAAACTAGCCAGTTAATTCTTCAACAACCGCCACCATTCGGTGATCAAGCCGTGCAAGGCTTCTGTACAGCACCGGTTTCACTACCGCTTTATGCCCAAAGACCTAACAACCGCCTCGACATCCGGTAAGATCAACCTCACTGGCTCCTTCGACGCCCACCTCCGTGGCTGTTGCCCACCTCCCAACAGTAGTACCGCGCCTCGGCTGAACCACTACCAGAGCCTTCCTCAGCGGTACAACCATCTCCGACCCCGGTACAACTGGCCTCAGTTCACAAGACAATATGTAATGTTTCCTTCTCCGTGTAATTTCTTCGTACTTTACCACTTCGTATGCTTAGCACTATATATACTCTTCTCCTAGCTTTGTATTAAGGTTAGCTTAGGTTTAGCTCATGTTTGTGTGGAGAGTTTGCTCATCCATTTGGTTACTTCTCCTGGAGCTCAGACCCTGATGAGGACATGACTACCTTGGATGGCACGTAAAAATATTGCATACATGCTTACTTGTCAAAGATTGAAAGTGCAAACTATTCAATAATCTATTTATGTTATCCAGAACAAAAATACATCACATACTTTTGTGTTTTTGTTCAATTGCAGGTGTATGGGACATTTGTACAATACACATATGAAGATAAGGGCAAAGGAGAAGCTGAAAAGCTGTTCAAAAAGTCCTCAATGTCACTTTTGGGCTGGAAGAGAAGAGAAAGTCCAAGTCTCTCACGTTCGACTCAGATTCTGACCGCATGTGACATACCCACTCAAAACGTCAATAACGTTTACATACGGATTCCAAATTATTGATTCGTTTTTTGCCGGTACATAGATTTCGTGCATTTGAAACCCAATTGGAATCACCTTAAAATCCGTCCGGAAGGCGTTAAGGTATGGAAGAAACAATCTGATGTCAGCAAAGTTAATCCGAGTAGTAAAAACTACAAGTCCAAAGGTGTTACGGCCACTTCCATTTCAATACCATTATTTGGTATGACCTAGGGTTACAGTGTTAGGCTGCCTTGGGACGTCCTCCCACCTCCTTGGCCGCCACCGTCTTTGCTCCTATACAAGTAGATCCATCTAGTAGCTTTTTCCTTGGGATTTCGTTTTAGTTGGTGTTAAAGCCATTGCAACTTCGTGGTACTTCGCTTGTGTCCAACGCACTGCATCACAAGACCGCTTACTTCATCCCCACCATTATCAATACTTCATATATACTTTAATATTCGGGATTGTTTTATCATATTCTTGCTTGTTTT